>JAXRKP010000378.1:5000-152500 GCA_037039925.1 Doris montereyensis | reverse complement strand
CGTGCATGCTTAAGTATCACAATATATTGAGTTATTATAGTTTATTTCTGCTCAAAGGCTCAGAGCAAGCCCTTGTAAACCACCATGTGTGTGTGTGTCATGTCTACAGGTAGAAACGTGTGGACCACTGATGACTGGATCAAACTGGTGTTTGAGAAACGCCACCAAGTGCTAGACGAGATTGGGAGAGGTTCTCACACCAACAAGACAACTCTACATTGAAAAGGACTAGGACACGATTGAAACACTCACGCCGACGGAAGGTGTGTGTGTGTGTGTGTGTGTGTGTGTGTGTGTGTGTGTGAGAGAGAGAGAGAGAGAGAGAGAGAGAGAGAGAGAGAGAGAGAGAGAGAGAGAGAGAGAGGGAGGAGGAGGCAGGGAGAGAAGGAGGAGGGAGGGAGAAAGGAGGAGAGAAAGGGAAAGAGAGAGAGAGAGAGAGAGAGAGAGAGAGAGAGAGAGAGAGAGATAGAGAGAGAGAGAGAGAGAGAGAGAGAGAGAGAGATAGCAAGAGAGAGAGAGAGAGAGAGAGAGAGAGAGAGAGAGAGAGAGAGAGAGAGAGAGAGAGAGAGAGAGAGAGAGAGAGAGAGAGAGAGAGAGAGAGAGAGAGAGAGAGAGAGAGAGAGAGAGAGAGAGAGAATTTTTTCTTGTGTTTTATTTTCTTTGTCCACGTCGGTGGCCAGAGTCCGAGTTCAAATCCTAGCCAAGCTAGTTTCGACGTTGTGTTCCTTGGGAAAGACACTTAAGATGCATGTTCCCTACTCGACAGAAGTGCAAATAAGTACAGGCGTTGGCTGAAGTAACAACCTGTATCAGATTTGTTCGCGAGGTGATTATTATCATCCGTTCCGCTTCACACTATAAAAACCAGGATAAGATCCGTCTCTATGGGTCATAATGGCCTTAATGGAAGTTTAATTTCCTCTTCTTTTATGGATATTAAGAATAGTTGTGATATGGACATTTTTTCTTATAATCTCGAGACAACAGTGGCATTCAGAAATAGCGATGCTTTGTTCGTCTAGTTGTAAATTCGTTCGTTATTTTTAAAATTAGCTGATAAAGCGCAGGCATTTACAGACATAATTCCGTAAGGTATGAATGTGTTGTGTTATCCTCTTTCTATACATCGCAGGCCATGGAGGTGAAATGGAAAAAACGTCATCGTCGAAGATCTCGAAGGAATTGGCCAGTCGACAAAGAAGCTGTTGGTAGGTTTAGTTTTTCGTCTTTAGATTCACACTGGTGTTTTTTCATGTTTCTCTATGCGTTATTGTAATTTACCTTTGTCTTAAGGGAGGAGAAAGAAGAAGGAAGAGAGAGAGAGAGAGAGAGAGAGAGAGAGAGAAGAGAGAGACAGACAGACAGACAGACAGACGAGCGGGCAGACAGACGAGAGAGACAGAAACAGACAACAGACGGAGGCAGGCAGACAGACAGAGAGACAGAAACAGAGGCAGACGGCAGAGAGCGGAGGCAGAGGCACAGGCAGAGGCAGAGGCAGGAGGCACAGGCATAGGCACGAGCAGAGGCACAGACACAGACACATAGACAGGCAAATTAACAAACAGACACATGAGACAGGCAAATTAACAAAACGGAAGACATGGAGCAGGTAAATTAACAAACAGACACATAGACAGGCAAATTAACAAGCAGACACATAGGAGCAAATTGTGCAAGCAGACACACTGGACAGGCAAATTAACAAACAGACACATAGACAGGCAAATTAACAAACAGACACATAGACAGGCAAATTAACAAACAGACACATGAACGGAGGCAAATTAACAAACAGACACATAGACAAGGCAAATTAACAAACAGACACTATAACAGGCAAATAACTTCAACAACACTAAGCTCAATTCTTGATATCAGTGTCAGAGTCATTGACCAAACTCAATTCTTGATATCAGTGTCAGAGTCATTAGACCAAACTCAATTCTTGATATCAGTGTCAGAGTTATTGGATAAACTCAATTCTTGATATCAGTGTCAGAGTTATTAGACCAACTCAATTCTTGATATCAGTGTCAGAGTCATTAGACCAAACTCAATTCTTGATATCAGTGTCAAGTCATTAGACCAACTCAATTCTTGATATCATTGTCAAGTCATTGGACTAACTCAATTCTTGAGATCACTGTCAGCGTCATTATACCAACTCCAATTCTTGAGATCACTGTCAGCGTTGTGGACCAACTCAATTCAACTTGAGATCACTGTCAGCGTTATTGGACCAACTCAATTCTTGAGATCACTGTCAGCGTTATTGGACCAACTCAATTTTGAGATCACTGTCAGTGTTATTGGACTAACTCAATTCTTGAAATCACTGTCAGTGTTATTGGACTAACTCAATTCTTGAAATCAGTGTCCAGAGTCATTAGACCAAACTCAATTCTTGATATCAGTGTCAGAGTCATTAGACCAAACTCAATTCTTGATATCAGTGTCAGTGTTATTGGACCAACTCCAATTCTTGATATCAGTGTCAGTGTTATTAGACCAAACTCAATTCTTGATATCAGTGTCGAAGTCATTAGACCAAACTCAATTCTTGATATCAGTGTCAGCGTTATTGGACCAACTCAATTCTTGATATCAGTGTCATTGAGTCAATTCTTGATATCAAACTCAATTCTTGATATCAGTGTCAGAGTCCATTAGACCAAACTCAATTCTTGATATCAGTGTCGGAGTCATTAGACCGACTCAATTCTTGATATCGAGTATCGCGTTATTGGACCAACTCAATTCTTGATATCACTATCGGTGTTATTGGACTAACTCAATTCTTGAGAATCACTGTCAGAGTCGATGAGCCAACTCAATTCTGAAATCACTGTTAGCGTCATTTGACTAGCTCAATTCTTGAGATCGCTGTCAGTTTTATTGGACCAAACTCAATTTTGAAATCACTGTCCGTGTTATTGGACCAACTCAAAAATCACTGTCAGTGTTATTGGACTACTCAATTTTACATCACTGTCAGTGTTATTGGACCAACTCAATTTTTTACATCACTGTCAGTGTTATTGGACCAACTCAATTTTTTACATCACTGTCAGTGTTATTGGACCAACTCAATTTTTGAAATCACTGTCAGTGTTATTGGACTAACTCAATTTGCCAGGATCACTGTCAGTGTTATTGGACTAACTCAATTCTTGAAATCACTGTCAGTGTTATTGGACCAATCAATTCTTGAGATCACTGTCAGCGTTATTGGACTAACTCAATTCTTGAAATCACTGTCAGTGTTATTGGACTAACTCAATTCTTGAAATCTGTCAGTGTCATTGGACTAACTTAAATTCAATTTTGATCTCGAAGTGATGTGCTTAATTCTGTTTTATAGACTTCTTTGCTACTCCTGTGTTTGATTTGTGTTGGCAGTTTGTGAAACAGATTTACTAAACGTTGGTAAAATGAGTACAGGTGACAATCAATGTCTGAAGGTGGAACCATGTATGTTTGACAGTCTGATCTGGTTTTTCTTGTACCAGCTTAGAGTTGATCTAATGGGATAAACAGTTGACCATCTATAGCTTTGAAGAAAATATTTGTTTTATTCCTAGCTTTATGCTTTCATAACGATGATAATATCATCATTTGTCTCTGCCATTTCCTTTCCCCAATCCATGATCAGAGGCAGGAAAAGCAAATGAGAGCACAGACCTTCCACCGTCCAACTCAACCGGTCCATTTGCATCTCCAGGAACGTCATTGTTTAGTGCGCCTCCTCAGGCACACATACCAAAGAACCGGAAGTCTCGTTCTCACGATGCTCGACCGTGTCACTCTCACCGGAAGTGGCTCGAGGAAGCTACCATCTTAGCCAATCGATTCGTGTCATCAATCATGGCTGCAGGCGTGGCTGATTACGTAGCATCTCACACAGACAACGGATTGGAGAATTCAAAAGTTGTCAAAACAGCCAAGGTAGGTCATGGTCGAGGCCAGGAAAAGTGAAGGGGTAATGGAATGTTTTGGTCGTCATGGGAAAGAGAAATGTTCATAGACCAAAAGTTACCTTGGTCTCTCTGTCTCTACCTAACCCTCTATGTCCCTCTCCTCTCCTCTCATGTCTATCTCTCTATATCTTCTAGTGTAGATTGCAAAGAGAGAAGGAGAGAGAGAGAGAGAGAGAGAGAGAGAGAGAGAGAGAGAGAGAGAGAGAGACAGACAGACAGACAGACAGACAGACAGACAGACAGAGACAGACAGACAGACAGACAGATAGACAGAGACAGACAGACAGAGACAGACAGACAGAGAGAGGCAGATAGACCAAAAGATATACTGGCTGATCTGCCTAAGATGTAATCTAATTTTTGTTTCTTTTTACTCTTGTCAAATTCATCATCAGATGATGGCAGCCAGAGTGACCGCAGACGCAGCAATTGCAGTTCAAAATGGCGACCTCGAAGGAGCCGCTAAGGCAGTTCTGAAAGCAGTTCAAGCAGTTCAGTCAGCCACTCAAAATGACCCAAAGCTTACCGCCTTTCATCAAAACCAACATCGAAGCTGCCTGTGTATTGTTTTATAGTAGGCCTACGTGTATACCCACCATGCCTCCAATCAACCCTTGATCAATAGCTACTCAACATCTCCTTTCCGTTCACCCTGAAATCACCGCTCATGGTCGGTGAGGCAAATCCTACCTCTCTTCCGTCTATTACCGATGTAATGTACAGTTATTTATCTGTATACATGGCCAGTGATTTCATGAGACCAATTTGATTTAAAAAATTGGGGGGGGGGTTACGCACATTATGGTTGACCGACAACTAGCTGCTCAAAACTCAACTTCGCCTATTTGTATGTTGCTTTGTGTCACAATCAAAACATTACTGTTTCTCTCATACGAATCTAAAATCAATTAGAAATGATTACTACAAATATTTCTTAAAACGTATGAATGAAACAGTATCTTTCATAAAATAGTCCCCCACGATCCTTTCATTGTACAATAAACACATAATAAACACATAAATAAAACGATGGATTTATAGGTCGAATCTCTGGGAAGCATACTGTCTACCAGCATGTCAGGCACTTCGTATTAACATTCTGACAAGATCTTTCTTTTCCTACAGCTGGGTACTCATTCACATCTGAACCAAGTGAGCAAATCAGAGTGAAGTACCTTTCCTAAGAGTACAACGTTGTGGAAAAAAACCCCAACTGGGCCAGCCATGGGGGTTTGAACCAGTGTCGTCGTGCGTGGTTATAAGATATAAACTCACAACAAGACGGTTTCGCTGCAACTCCTCCTAACATCGTAGTAAGTGAATTCTGTAGTCAATCAAAGGAATAGTTCGGTTATTGAAGGGTCCGTGTACATACTATACTGTATCGACAATATTTAATTCTGAGCTGGTCGTTCTATGTGCGCCCAAGGCTCTGTTGCCAGGTTACTAAGGGTAAACATGTTTTGCATGTAGAGTCTAAATTAATGATCCCGAGATCGTTTTTATTTAAGGAATCTTTCTACAGCGTTTAATTAAGGAACATTTCATTGTTTCACCGTCTTTGAGTAGAATTTTCATCCATCTAAGAAGCCATTTTCACCAGGTCTTATAATTTAAAATGGAATAGTATCGTTCACTTACCCGCGTAAACTTAGAGTAGAGTACTGACTCGATCTAATAATCGTACTTGATATCACCCGGGCAATAACATTTATGTATTATACTATTGATATGGATGCTTATGACTATGGCCTTCCAATTATGATATTAATACGTACATAGATCTAGTAATAGTTATGTATGCTCTTTCTGCATCATCATCATCATCCTCATACCTCCCCCCCTCTCTCTCTCTCTCTCTCTCTCTCTCTCTCTCTCTCTCTCTCTGCCTCTCTTTCTATCTATCTCTTTCTTTTCGTTCTCCCTCGTTATCTTTTTCTCTCTTTCTTTGTTATGTAGTCTATCTGGATGTCTGCCTTTCTCTGTCTGACTATATCTATTTATGTGTTTGTTTGTATCTATCTACCCATCTGTCTATCGATTGATCGTCCATTTACTTCAAACCATGAAAACTTCCTCTCTTTACTTGCGACACAATTTATTTTACATACAAGCCATTGCACCAATTCTGCACCCATCTACGTATATCAAACTGCCATTGCACATTCTCCATGTCATCTCCCCTCTGTCTCATACTCTTGTTATGTTTGTAATAAAATTTTCTTAATCTATAATCTGATCGTTCTTGCACGTATTTGGGTCACGGAGAAATATGACAATTAATGAATTATATATACTGGGCAAAAAGAGAGAGAGAGAGAGAGAGAGAGAGAGAGAGAGAGAGAGAGAGAGAGAGAGAAGAGAGAGAGAGAGAGAGAGAGAGAGAGAGAGAGAGAGAGAGAGAGAGAGACAGAGAGAGAGAGACAGACAGAGACAGAGACACAGAGACAGAGACAGACAGAGACAGAGACAGAGACAGAGACAGAGAGAGCAGAGAGAGAGAGAGAGAGAGAGAGAGAGAGAGAGAGAGAGAGAGAGAGAGAGAGAGAGAGAGAGAGAGAGAGAGAGAGAGAGAGAGAGAGAGAGAGAGAGAGAGAGAGAGAGAGAGAGAGGGAAAGAGAGAGAGAGAGGGGGAAAAAGAGAGAGAGAGAGAGAGAGAGAGAGAGAGAGAGAGAGAGAGAGAGAGAGAGAGAGAGAGAGAGAGAGAGAGAGAGAGAGAGAGAGAGAGGGAGAGGGAGAGAGAGAGAGAGAGAGAGAGAGAGAGAGAGAGAGAGAGAGAGAGAGAGAGAGAGAGAGAGAGAGAGAGAGAGAGAGAGAGAGGGAGGGAGAGAGAGAGGAAAGAGAAACAGAGAGAGAGAGGGAAAGAGGAACAGAGAGAGAGGGAGGGACGGATAGATAGACAAACAGAGACAGACGGACAAACAGATAAATGGGAAACAGAGGAACTTTTGTAGACAAAGATATATAGATATAATAAAACGGTAAGCTCTTTGTTAAAGTAAAAGGAATTCAATAGCAGAAAAAAATACCATCAGAGGAAACTAAAATAGAGACTTAAGTGTCAGTAATCTTTTATTGTCCAATAAAATGGGTTTTTTAAAATATAAAATGTATACATTGTAACATCAACAAGTAAAATCAAAAGGAAAACAAAGGACAATTAACACTAACAGGATATGATTGATTGCCCTCATAGAAGCTCACATGAATTGTCATCACCAAAATTAACACTAACTATAACAGCTTTTCACTGACATTGACTACTAATAACATAAACAGATATTGTAATTTCCACCAAACACGCCAATTGTTCATAGGAACAATTCCATTGTAAGTTGATTGTGTTCCTCTTAATTTAATACATAGTAAATGGAGTTGTACCTTCAAAGGAATTGAGTTTAAAATGTCTAACTATTGGGACCTATTACAGATATAACATCATCTCTTTATATTCTGTATTGTTTCCTTCCCCCCATACCAAACACATCTCAATATCTGAGTTATGGTAGGAAGGATTCGTTAAATCTAGCCCATCGCAGTCAAATATCAACATAATGAATAATGAATTAAATAAAAGAGGAATGAGAGTAAATGCAAAGAAAACCAAAACAATGCTAGGGAAGCTAAAACACAAAATCTTAAATTAGCAGGGAGAATTTAGAACAAGTTCAAAGCTACAATTACTTAGGAGTAATGATTAACTCAGAAGGAAAACTAAGAGAAGAAATTAGCCAGAGAATCCAAAAGGCAAGTACAATATATAACCATCTAGGAAAGGCATTTGTAGGTAAACAAGAATTGTCAACAAAAACCAAAATGGCAGTATACAACACAGTTTATTGTCCTATTCTCCTCTATGGCAGTGAAACCTGGACCTTAGACAGTACAGAATACAGTAGAGTGCAGGCAGTCGAAATGAAATATCTAAGAAGAGTAGTAGGGAATACTAAAAGAGACAATATCAGAAACACAACAATAAGAGATCAAACCAAAGCAGATAGCATAAAAACTAAGATAGAAATGAATTAACTGAGATGGTTTGGGCATGTTAAGAGAATGAATGACAAGAGAATAGCTAAATCAGTATACAGTGATAAAACTGAAGGTACAAGATCAAAAGGCAGACCTCGGAGAAAGTGGGAAGAAGATATAAAAGAGGCATTAACGCAAAGAAATTTAACTTTCATGGAAGGAAACAGACACTGTCAGGACAGGGCAGCCTGGAGAAAGATCATTTAGGGCATCTACACCCATACACCGGAAGGTAGAATGGGAGCTGATAAAGAAAGAAAGAAAGAATATCATTTCATTTAGGTACATTGAACTGGAGCATATAATTCCAGTTTCTATAGCACGAGGTGGCCTCATAGTCAGTTTGCTGGTATGCCGCGGGTTTTATTCCACAATTGATTGGATGCTGGTACCCAGTTGCACACATGGGTTGAGTGGGATTGCACATTAAGTGTTTTCATATGAAACACATCATCAGATCTAGCATTGCTAGGATTTGAACCCAGGATCTCATGATATCAAGTCTAGCTGTCTGGTCACTGGACCACCTACCAATGCCACTAATAAAATTGCTGAGGGAAGTTAAAAATCTATGATTTGAAGCATTCTATTTGTACTGTCACACAAGTTGTCCACAAATATTTGTTTACCTCACTGATGGATGTATGGAGGTTGAAGAGAGAGTCTCTGATGAAACACTGCAATACCAATAAAACGCAAAATAGCGACAAAAAGAAACAAAAACAATACTGTAATACCAATACCAACACAAACACAACAGCAACAAAATCAAAGTAAAACGCTGACCAAAAATTAAAAATAACACATGTGATCAATGTGGATCTTGTATTTGGAATACAAAAAAGAATTTGAAATAAACATATTTTTCGTCCCAAACTAATGCAGTCAAAGTCAAAGACACAAAGTATGATGAGAACTGCACATTACACAGCATATATGGAGGGGGTTGTGTCTTTAAAATGCAAAACCAAGTATATTACCTTTTATATAAAGGAAATAAATTTTGGGCACATTCCTAGTTGGTTTTTCCTAGTCCCCTCTTGTAAATATGTCATTGTCAAATAAAAATGAATCCCAAACAAACAACATCTAAAATCTGAAGAGACTGCTGAATCAAGTCCCAAAAACAATAAAAAAAAGAAGCAAGATCTTAAACATAACTATAGCTTTAGAGGTAAAAATGACATTTCTATTCTAAGATAACAAGAAACAAGATAATAATACTTTCTTCATCAGTTCCGAGGAAAATTCTTTAATATTAAAATCCTGTCCACTAATCTTTCATCCGTTTGTTCTTTGTTGTGGTAAGCAATACGGCAAGGCTTTTTAGCTGCTGGTCATAAGAAGTGGAATGTACCTTTGGTAGATAGAAGTCTTAGCTATTCTAAATAAATGCAAACGATAATTACATTATGAGAAAAAATACAATTTTATTCCGTTATCTAACACATAATATTTGAAAGTCACAGGTAACATAATATTGGGCACCATGTGTAGCATGACAAATTTTGGGATTATTTTGCATACACAACACTGTATTTACATGAATCTCAATGGCACAAATCAAATGATATTCATCATGGTATTATGTTTTTTTTTTAGAGAAATAACAAAATCTCTATGGAAAAAAAAAAATAAACAAAGGAAAAGGGAGCCTAAGGCAAAACATTGTTGAATTTAAGTAAACAAGTAAACAAAGAAATCTAATGAGTTTGAAAGGGAACTTTGCAATGATCTCATTTATTTATGACAATGGAAACCAAAATGTCTTATTGCTGATTACTAGAGTCAATGTGAAAAAAGTTCCTTTAGGCCGTTACAGCCCATAGAGCTAGAGCTTATCAGTTTTTATTTTATAGCATCAAGCGAGACAGATGATAATAATCACCTCCTGCTAGTCTACTGCAGGAATTTATTTCACAAGGAACACAAGGTCGGACCTAACCGGCACCTCAAGATCGCAAGTCCTGCAGTCTAACAATTGGGCTACCAATGCCAGAGTTCAATAAAGATATGTTGAATGAACTTTCTTACTTAAATCTTTAGCCTATAGAAATTGAATGTCTTTTCATTCCTTTCCATTTGCTTTACAATATTACTCTTGTGTCATTTCCTTAAGCTTTACAATATTACTCTTGTGTCATTTCCATAAGCTTTACAATATTACTCTTGTTTCATTTCCTTAAGCTTTACAATATTACTCTTGTGTCATTTCCATAAGCTTTACAATATTACTCTTGTGTCCTTTCCATAACCTTTACAATATTACTCTTGTGTCCTTTCCATAACCTTTACAATATTACTCTTGTGTCATTTCCCTTTTACAAAAATAAATCTTGTGAAATTTCTCAGATAAATGTCTCTAAGAAACTCAAAACATTGATACAAACACTGACCCACTCAAATTCAAGATATGGAACATTAACATACATAACAAAGTTTTTTAATGAATGTCTTGCGATATAGGCAGTGATAAATAAGATTAAGATCTATTTCAATTAAACAGATATTGTCTCTTTAAAAAAAACATTGGCATAGTCTTAAACAAGGAACTAAGATGACACACAGGAACTTTTGGTAACCATAAGTGAATGGACACAATCTCATTACCGATTCCAAAAGTCTCGCAAAATTTTTTTAATGATTGAAATCTGATTCTTGGGACTGAACTTCAACCTCATTTAATTTTGTGCGAATCTAACACTCATTACAAGACTTTTTTCTCTACCTGTCCACTTGTAGACAGTGGGTGTGTTTCCACATAACTTACGGGACCTGTCCACTTGTAGACAGTGGGTGTGTTTCACATAACTTGCTCCTGTCCACTTGTAGACAGTGGGTGTGTTTCCACATAACTTACGGGACCTGTCCACTTGTAGACAGTGGGTGTGTTTCCACATAACTACTGTCCACTTGTAGACAGTGGGTGTGTTTCCACATAACTTATGTCCACTTGTAGACAGTGGGTGTGTTTCCACATAACTTGGACCTGTCCTGGGACACAAAGTGCTCCTTTAGCTGAAAGACAGAGAGTTTAAATGAAATGCCCTGGTTTAATGATCTCTCCCTAACACTGCCAATAATTATTTTCTTCATTGTACTGAGGTAGATGGGCCATAACGTCATAACATTCCAGGAAACCTCTGAATAGCCGCACCCATGAAATATTACCAGTGCTATAGCCATTCACTGTATGGACCCACATTTACACTTCATTGTCTTACTCTCGCATTGACATATTTGTTAGTTCATCAATCCACCATATGCAGTGATCTCCAGGGTGAGTTAAGAGGATACAACAAGATGAAAGGTGTGTGAAAGAGTAAATAGCAAGCAGTGGGATCTACCAGTAGCGCACTCCAAACCCCTCAGAGTTTGTCTCCAATAGCCAAACAATAGTTTGTGTGTGTGTGTGTGTGTGTGTGTGTGTGTGTGTGTGTGTGCTTCTAACATCTATTTTACATAGAGATACCTTTTGTTTGTTTCATTGAAATTTACCCTGTCCACCATTGCGGTGATCTGAGGGTGAATTAAGAGGAAACAGCAAGATGAAAGATAAGGAAAGGAAAAGTAGGACCTACTAGTAGTGCCCGTCAACCGCCCACCATAGAGATACAAAGCGTTTCACGATTCTCAATTCTGATTAAATATATAATTTATAAAGTGATATCATGTTATAGCAGAGATACGTAGATAGCTCAATAATAAAAGCCTTGCCAATCATTCTCCAGTAATCTCAGAAGAAACAAAGAAGACGACAATGATAGTGTTGACACATTTGAAGGAAAAAGTACAAGATGAAGATATTACAGTGGTGCTAAAAGGAACAGGAAAATTACAGTTACAGCGTTAATTAAGGCTTGCCATATGCACAAAATGACACGGTGCGTCGTTAATAAAATCCAAAGATGACAAAGACATGGAAATATCTTGAAAACAAAGAAAGGATTGCATAATAGTAATAGAATCTAAAAATATCTTAAAACAAATAAAAGATGAAAT
Source organism: Doris montereyensis (assembly GCA_037039925.1). Classification (NCBI taxonomy): domain Eukaryota; kingdom Metazoa; phylum Mollusca; class Gastropoda; order Nudibranchia; family Dorididae; genus Doris; species Doris montereyensis. The sequence goes on along the minus strand of JAXRKP010000378.1, from coordinate 140,486 downwards.
AACAGTAATAGCTTATGAAAATATCTTAGAACAAAAAAAAGATTAAATAACAGAAATAGCTTATGAAAGTATCTTTAAACAAAGAAAAAATTAAAAACAGTAAAAGCTTATGAAAATATCTTAGAGCACAGAAAATATAAAATAGCAGTGATACTGAGTGATAGTTTAAATATCTTAGAAACAAAGAAAAGATTAAATAACAGTAAAAGCTTGTGAAAACATCTTAAAAGAAAGAAAAGATGAAATAACAGAAATAGCTGATGAAAATATCTTAGAAACAAAGAAAAGGTGAAATAACAGTCATAGCATGAAAATATCTTAGAAACAAAGAAAATATGAAGTAACAGTAATAATTATGAAAACATATTAGAAACAAAGAAAAGATAAAAAATCAGTAATAGCTTATGAAAAATATCTCAAAAACCGAGAAAACACCAAGTAACACAGTGATAATCGATAGCTTTATGTGGTTATAAAGAAAACTCATCAATAAACAGGAACCCCTCCGCCAGGCACCAAGGTATTTCACATGTAAGTTCTCAGACATTTTTTTTCTTAATTTCAAAAAGATCATCAATCCAATACGTGGAAACATAACAAAGGAAAGTGTATGGAATGTATGTAAGAAAAAAGTGCCCCATAAGTCCATCTATAAAACATTGGTATATAATATGATATTGTAGGTATTTCAGGCACGGACAAAAACAACAAATCAATACATCTGAATTAGACAATTTTAAAAGAAGGGATGAAAGATATTATTATTGCATGCTCCTAATGAAAATTACGTATATATGGTAAGCAGCCTATGAAATAAAGCAACTTCAGGCTAAGGCAACAAGCATCACACACTTTCAGCCAAACACATTCAGTCGGGACCAAGCCATATATATATGTATATATATACATGACACCTGCCTTCAACAAATCCAAATTGGACAAAGGTGAATTACGATGCTTTAATTTTAGAACAGGCATTTTGAAACAAGGACAGACATATATCACAGTCTGTAAGGGACATATTTATATATTAGTATGGTGCAAAAACATAATTTTAAAAACCCCAACGCACTGACATGCAAACGCCAGGCGTACTGACAGTCAAATTCAAGAACTGAATCAGTCTGTTACAGTGAAAAAAAGGAAATATTAAAAAAACCATTTTTCTTATATAATAAAAAAAAAAGAAGCAAAGAAAATGTACTGGTAGCATCATGAATTTGCCAGGCATTTGGAAAAAGAAATTTTTATTTTATTTTTTATCCAAGCCATATTGGAAGGCTAAAATGGTGCAAAAACTAGAATGGAAGTGATGAGAAAGCAACAAAACAGCCGCAACAAATGGCAAGACGCTAACGAAAAATGACAGATAGCAAAGAACAGCATTGGCAGAAAGTAAAATAGGAATAGAAGAAGCATACACACAACACACTGACAGTTGACAGTGAGGAAAACCAAAGGTGGCAATAAATATAATAGACAAATGAATGTAAGTGAAAGAAAAGAAAACCAAACAATTATTGTAAGAATCAATAATTGTTGATTTTTTTAGTTCCTATTAACAGAAACTATAGAAATAACTTAAAGAACAAAAGTGCAAGCTTAGCAGATAAGAAGTTAACTCCCTTGTTTTTTTAAAGTCGTCCATTAACTTGGTTGACGTATGTAACATATTACATTTAAAGACCAAAGACCCCCCCCCCAAAAAAAAAATCTAAGTCGTGTTACACCATTGCTATGTGCACACTGCAAGTCAACAACATAACATCATAATGAATGAAAGCATCTACATGGGACTTTTCTATAAGCAAGCAATCCTATTTCGTCCTTTATGTCAAGCTTTTGTCGTTAATGATGTCAACATTTACAAGGCAACACATGGAAGGTACATATAACCGCTGCCTCTCATACATTATTGCTCATCTCAAAACCAATGTTTACCTCCTTGAAAGCTAAAACAATGTTTATGATCTCCTTGGAATTTAAATCATTGTTTATCTCCTTGAAAGCTAAAACAATGTTTATTATCTCCTTGAAAGCTAAAACAATTGTTTATCTCCTTGAAAGCTAAAACAATGTTTATAATCTCCTTGAAAGCTAAAACAAGTGTTTATCTCCTTGAAAGTTAAAATAATTGTTTATGTCCTTGAAAGCTAAAACAATTGTTTACCTCCTTGAAAGTTAAAACAATGTTTATCTACTTGAAAGCTAAAACAATGTTTATAATCTCCTTTGAAAGCTAAGGACATTGACATGACTGCAGGCAATTTTTTCTGCTGCTGTCAATTTCAACTCTGGGAGAAGGATGGGAGGATGGGGTAATAATTAAGGCCGTTCCTATTTGGGTTTGTTGAGCTCCGTGTGGCAGCCATCACAAACACGAGCGGGCTTCTTGACGGTCGGGACCTGAGCTGTCTGGCTTGAACAGTCATTGCAGAAAATGTGGCCGCAGTTTCGACAGTGATGCTGTAAGAAAATGACCGTGAGAAATGTGATTGTGATCAGTCTATTGTGTGTTTGGGAATTGACTTCAACAGGCAGATTCGTTTTCATTTTCCTTACCAAGTAGTTGACTACATAACTTATCTTTTAAATTAATTATTCATTCATATTTTTTAAACTTTTGAAAGTTTTCCTTTGTTTCCCTTTTATTCATAAAGATGTTGACCTTAAGTTTGATGATAGTCTATATTCCTTTCTCTAAAGAAACTGGAATGCCAGGCGCTAAATTTTAAATCTTATCTAACAACATACTTGATCCTTTACTATTGTAAAGTGCACTGGGCATGGACACCCCTAGAATTGGATGCAGTTTATTATTATTATTATTATTATTATTATTATTATTATTATTATTATTATATTATTATTATTATTATTATCATTATTATTTTCATTATTATTATTATCATATTACTATTATTATTATTATTATCATCATCATTATTATTATTATCATCATCATCGTCGTCATCATCATCATCATCATCATCATCATTATTATTATCATCATTGGAGATATTTGGTTTACACTTTGATCTCCCTCTCTGGCTGTCTTTAGTCTACAAAATGACAAGGATTGTAGGGACAGCCATCTCTTTCCAATGTTGATTTGTGTTTGAAGGTTTTACTTTCATAAAATAAGCAAATACTTGGCGCTGATGGTTGGTCCAGTCCACCTTAATTTCACATGTCACTGTGACTAATGCTTTCCTCAGCAAACTACTGCTAAACACGTATGTACTGAGCTTGATATATATCGGGGTGGGGCGCTATACAAGAATTTTTCATTATTATCATTATTACAGAGTGTCCATCCACAGTAAGCGTATAAGAGTATGCAAGTTAAAGCATAAAATGTACAACTGTGTAATTTTGACTTTAAATATCTATCAAAGTACAACTAATTTCCAATTTCCAATGTCAATATGTATATCCCATGTTTTCGATTTCCCAAGCACTATGTCAAGCGAAAAATTGCCTTGAACGGACAATAAAGATTTATCATTTTTACTTCTCACCTTTCTTATGGTGACACTGAAGCCTTTACCACACGTAGTGCAGTCGTCACTTCACTGTCTTCTGTCCACTTGCGAGATTGATGTTTGGCGTGGTCACCTGATATAAAACATTTTTTAAAGAAAATAAACAAGGAAAAAGAGAATGAATTCCATATTCAAGAATCGTGTTTCAATTTGAAAAGAAAAAAGGGTAATAAATACTCACACACGTGCTGAACTGAACGTGTGGAAAGAAATAGGAGGAAGAGGAAAATAATGATGATGACAATGACACAAAAAGAAAGAGAAAAAAAAGAAGACAAAAAGAGAAAAGAAAAAAAAAAAGAAAGGAAAAAAAAAGAAGTGGAAGGAGGGTAAACAGATGAAGAAGAAGAAGAAGAAGAAGAAGAAGAAGAAGAAGAAGAAGAAGAAGAAGAAGAAGAAGAAGAAGAAGAAGAAGAAGAAGAAGAAGAAGAAGAAGAAGAAGAAGAAGAAGAAGAAGAAGAAGAAGAAGAAGAAGACGTAGAAGAAGACGAAAGAAGAAGAAGAAGAAGAAGAGACAAAAGAGAAATGAGACATAAAAAGAGAGGAGGATGAGGATAACAAGATATAGAACAAAATTGTTTTCCCCTCATAACCTAATTGCAGAGCAAATCCTTAGCTAGCAATTTCTTACATTACACAAAGGCTAATGTAAAAGACAGCAAGTCTGACAAATGTCCAAAAGAAAAAACAAACAACAACAAAAAAACCCCACAAACCTGCAAAAGTCTGTTTTCACGTGCCAGTTCCTGTAATGCCCCTTGCAAGTCGTCCAACTTCCGTCTCAGTTCTGTCGACTTCTCTTTATTTTTTCACATTCGTCTTCGCTGGAAACACATCTGGAATTGTTATCAGGTGCAAATCCAAGAAATGAGGGAGTCCCAAAAGTTTGAAAAAACATGGACATGTTGGCCTTTCTATGGTTTGTGAGTTTGAAATAAGAGTGGTCATTCACATGGATATGTTGGCCTTTCTATGGTTTATGAGTTTGAAATAAGACCTGCAACTTTCACACAATAGTGGTCATTCACATGGATATGTTGGCCTTTCTATGGTTTGCGAGTTTGAAATAAGACCTGCAACTTTCACACAATAGTGGTCATTCTCTAAATTAAGAAAATTTGTTCATTTCTTTCTTTCTTTGAAAGCGACGCAGGATGGAGAAAGTAAATAGGATTCATTCCTAAGTGGTAATAATACTAAAGCCGTGTAGGAACAAAGACGAGACAAATACAAAGGAATAGATAGAAAACAAAATCTTAAGGCGCCTGTAGAATCAAACCCTTGATCTTCGCGTCATCAGCTATGTCCTTGCCATGAAGTAGAAACGCATTACCAACCAAGATAACTACAGAAGCGTAAGAAATAGGATAAAATAAAACTCTTCTAGTATAACTGGCAGTATAAGACTCATAAATTAACACCATACAGTTAATCATAGCCCTTTTTAAAAATCTAAAATTTGAAATTTCCTAAGCTGTCTTTATCAAATGAAAGATAGTGTTAAGTCTGTCATACAAAGCCAAGATACTATCAATCAACTCAAAAGACTTAAAGGATGTAGACAAGATATCCGATTTACTTACCTTTCCACAAGCAGCCTTCTCTCATCATTGTTATTTTCCAACTTTGCCTCCAATTCTAGGTAACCAGAAACAACAAGAAATGCATTCACTGAATATCAACACAGATTGATGTACCAATGTCTAAATGTCTCAGTATCTTGCTATTTCGATTTCTATATTCAAATGCACCAATCTCTCTTTATCATTGTTTCATTATTCCCATCTTCAAATGACCCAATGTGTCTGTGTCCCAATGTCATTATTCCAGCCTTCAAATGTTCAATATTTCAGTATCCAAAAATGTAATCATTCAAGTTTCCAAATGTATTAATATTTCAGTGTCCCATTGTTTTGGCAGTCAAACATTTCCCCTTATTCCAAATGGGCATGGGGCATTTGAGCCCTAAGAGAGCTCTTGAAATGGCGACATGGTAAACTACGGCCTGAGGGGCGTCCGGGTCAGTTGTGGGTCCTGCGGCTCAATTCTTCAGCGATCCGAGGACCCCATAGTTACACTGGGCAAAAACCGTTTCAGCACAATGTTTCAACAATGTTCAAATGTTCAAATTGCCCAAAAATGTTGACACCTAAAATGCTTTCAATGTTCATCTTGTCCCCATGTCTAAATGTCTCCAAAAGTTCATTATCCCCAAAGTCTCACAATGTCGTCAAAGCTTCAATGTTCATCACAGCGTCAAACTCTATCACAAAACCCGACCCCTCTTAGTTGTAGACAGGTGCAGGTAATACATTATCGGTGCACGGCCGTCTGACAAGGGTTTGCTAGCGCCAATGGGTCCCTTAGGTAACGATCGGCACCGCTACAGAAATGTGCCAAAAAGTTGCCCAACTTCAACCACTTTTCGGCTCAGTTTTTATTTTCACTCAAACATCAACATCTGTGCTTATGTTTGCTGTGCTTATGTTTTTGTGAAAATGTGGTACTCCTATCATTTGTGGCTTTTGTGTAGCATACCATTTCGTGGTGTGGGTATATTTTAAAAATTGAATAGGCTTTATCACCAATTAGTGTCTTATTATAAAAAAAATGGAAAGTTATACAGCCATCATACTAAGTTTAATTGCAAGAAAAAAGATTCATCTATCAGCCTGTGTTTAAATTCATTTAAGTTTTATCATCAATTCTGGAGTAATTAATTTTTTCGAACCCCACCAACTTTCTCCAACATGAAAAACAAGTTTATTTATTTTTTCACATTGCTTCCCGTATTTCCGACATGACATGCATGTTCAAGTCAACAACTTTCGACAATAGTATCAACGGTTTACCTTCTTTCTGTTGCATACAAATAATCAATTACATTTATTGGCATTTTCAAAAACATCTAGAGTACAAATAGTAATGGGCAAATTCTATAATATCCATCCATGGCTTACCTCCCCCCTCTCTCTCTCTCCCTCCCCTCCCTCCCTCCTCTCCTCCCCTCCCTCCCTCCCTCCCTCCCTCCCTCTCTCTCTCTCTCTCTCTCTCTCTCTCTCTCTCTCTCCCTCCCTCCCTCCCTCCCTCCCTCCCTCCCTCCCTCCCTCCCTCTCTCTCTCTCTCTCTCTCTCTCTCTCTCTCTCTCTCTCTCTCTCTCTCTCTCTCTCTCTCTCTCTCTCTCTCTCTCTCTCTCTCTCTCTCTCCCTCTCTCTCTCTCTATAATGAATGATTGTCTCAGACATCATTCTTACACACAATGGAAAAAAGCTTAGTTCACATTTGGTGACCACACGCTTATGACATTATGACTAATAAATGTGGTAAAAAAGAACAATATAATATGGTCATTTAATTGGTATTTCCATAACTGCTGACAGGTAAGGCTTGTGTTGCCTTCTGACCGGTCGCTTACCTCGGTCAATGTGACCTAACTGGCGGGCAGAGGTACGGCGCTGTGCCATGTCCAAGTATCTCAACAACTCATATTATAACATTAGTATAACTTTCACAAATTAATGCCATCCAACTCAATTGTAACCCAACTCTTCTTTAACTCAGCCTAATGCAACCCAGCCCCCGTTACCTAGCTTCTCTCCCTGCAACTTGTCCATCACTTTGCTCAGTTCCTCCACTCTTGCCTCAGCCACAGTCAAGTCGCCTCGCACCGTTGTCAGGTTTTCACTCAACAAGGAAGTCTGCATTTCAAATCTCGTTTCCGATTCATCTTTCTCCTTTTGCAAAGTTTGCATTTCTGTTTCCAAGGATGTCTGATAAGGAGAAAGGATTTGAAAAACATCTCACTCAGAAATCAAAGGCTTCCCCTATTCGCAACTATGCAGTCAACTTTCACATAAATGGTAGGACAATGTGGTGTGGCTTTCTTGGCCTCATGGTTCCGGTGTTGGACCTTAGATCAAGAGGTCTTGAGTTTGAATCTTAGCAAGCTTAGTCTGATGTAGTGTTCGTTAGGAAAGACATTTGATCATCAGCTTGAGAGCAAAAACCTGCGACAGACTAAGAGGCCTTTCAAAGAGCTGACTATTATCACCTCTTCTACTTCACGCTACAGAAACATTGAAGAGAATCATACAATCTACGTGGTTGTAAATACTTTGGGCTCTTGCATTATTTTTTTTTGAGGGATATTATATTTCATTGCATATTCTATGGCTGTCTTTATCATCTTTACCAAGGATGCTAAAGGTTAATTGGATGAGTCTTAGAAACAAGTTTTCAAGAAAAAACATCAAAACAAACATGATATTTGTCAACATAACAATGAAAATCAAAGTAATAAAAACTGGAGATGAACGTTCATTTTCGTAAGAAAATACAAACATCAAATGTATCCCGAAACCTCGTCCAACATTAATATGTAATAAAATTATACATCAATACAGTTTTGCTTTCAATTTTTACTTGTTCTGAACAACAATAAAGTTAAAAAAGAAGAAACAAAAAATGTCAACACTTTAAGGGAGAATATTATCCTTTTCGTTTTCTTTTTCACTCCAAATAATCAAATGCAATGAAATATAACGTCCCTCAAACAAAATAGTACAACAGCCAACTATGTTTATTGTATGATTCTCTTCAATGTTTTTTTCTACTTTCAGTGACATAAAGCCCCATGGCCCGATGGTTTGTTTCTTTTATTGCAATTTACCCAATCCAGCATATGTGGTGATCTCAGGGTTGAATTAAAAGGAAACAGCAAAACTAAAGATAGGCGTAAGAATGATCCATTGAGAAAGACACTTAACTTGACTTAACCCCGGAGTATTTGGTTAGAGGCAGGACAAATAATGTCAGACGTGTGAATGTTAGTTCGATATACTCGATATACTCGATATACTCGATATACTCGATATACTCGATATATTCGATATACTCGATATACTCGATATACTCGATATACTCGATATACTCGATATACTCCTAATGTGACCGACCATGTGCATGTACAGGGGCTTTGAATGACACGACTCATTGCAGAATGCATGTCTAATCAATGACCAAACATTTGTGTACAGGAAGCTCATCTATAAATCCATCTTTATCCTCTATAATATGTAATTCTGAGACGATTGTTCTTTGTTGGTCAAATGCTCTGCTGCTGGGCCACTAACAGTAACCATATTTTGCTTGTAGGTTTTCTAAATTATCCCCGGATCGTTTGCATTCCAGGGATTCTCTGACCAAAGTGGCATTTAATTAACGAAAATTTCATTATTTCCTCGTATTTGAGTAGAATTTTATTCAACTAAGCCACCATTTTGCACAAGTTTTGTAAAAATTTGAAAGTTGTGATATTACTATTCACGCCTACCCGCGTGACCTCGGTACCGAATACTGACTCAATCTAATAATCATTCTTGATATCACCCAGGGTGTAACATGCTTGACGTCTATTAAGTTACCAGTTTGTCTTGCAAGGCAGAGTTGTCTTGGCGCAACATTTGCTGCATCTCACTGGCCTCTTTCTTCACCGTCTCCAGCTTCTTTGTGGTCTCATCCATCTCACGTTGAAGCTCCTCCCACTTTGACTGGATGTCCAGCTTTTGCTGAATCAGCAATTCTTTTGACTCCGTCAAGGAGGTGACTTCCTGCAAGAAATGATCAAAAGCAAATGTAACGTACAAACTTTTGGATGAAGATTTGATGGCATAGCCAAATAGTGTAGCTTGAAATTCCAAACACATTTTTATGTTATAAATAAGTTTTGTAGGTAGAGTATGTTAAAATTAAACTGCCGATTGTATTCAAATAAGAGATCAAGGTAAGCTATACATGCTATACGTTCAAACCTTCTTCCTCTCCGTTTGCTCTGTATCCAGTTCTGTTTGCAACCTCTTAGCATCGTGTTCAAACTTTTCCTTTGCAACCGTCATTTCGTCAAAATTCCTCATCAGGCGAGAGACGTGGATTCCAGTACAACCTGTGGTGTCAACAAGCTACGTGTTTGTACAATGTTGAAAATAATCAGAAAATCTTACAGGGTAATGGATTGCAAAAAGTTTCCAGCCTTCTTGCAGCATGTCAGGCTTGAACCCATAGAAAGAATTATATATATATATATATATATATATATATATATATATATATATATATATATATATATATATATATATATATATATATATATTATGTGCCTTTTGATTTTTAAAACGATGAGATATTTTTCAGTGATGATTAATAATATATCCATTAATTTTGTAATATTTCACAGAAAAATTACATGCAAACATAAAATGTCAGGCACAGAGGAAAAATAACAACTCACAAAAAATCTTACGTGAAGAATTACATCCAGCTCAAGAATGTAATCAAACTGAAAGCTTAAAATTCGAGCAAAAAATGAAAAAAAAAAAAAAAAAAACAAAAACAAAACAAAAAACTTGATAATAAAGTAAGTTGATAACTTTTTCAACTGCTGTCTTTTAAAAACAGCAAGTCTTAGGGGATTTCTCATACCTTACTTTTCCTCACAAATGAAAGCCATATTTTATTACCTTTTGCTGCAACAAACTTTCCTTCGCCTCCACGGCTTCTTTCTTCTCCTTGTCGAGAGCCAGCATCTGTGTGTTCATTGCAGTGCGGACCTGAGGGAAACATTGACAAATCACACAACATGGATAAATTTTGCTCAAATTACATAATATTAGTCTAGTGGCGTTGGTGGCCAGGCTGTCCCATTTGGGATCAAAAGGTCCTGGGTTCTCAATTAACATTCCATACACAGCAACGAAATAGGTAACGAGGTCTATTCAGAGTCGTCGAAAATGAAGGCAGTATGGAAGGCACTGGCAAACCATCACATTACGCCGAATGCCTACAAAAATCAGGGCTCAATTCCTGGTTACCCTAAGCTGAAATTTGAATGCAGGACTTAATTTACTTAACTTTTTTTTTCACATGCAAATAGAAATTGACTACAAATGTCAACATTGGCCTAAATTTTCACGGAAGAAATCAATGTATTGACCAAACTTATTGATCACCGGTTCACCCCGAAAAGAGTATTGAAATGTCAAATGCAAGATTTTGATTCATCCATTTCAATGGAGAGAAATGCTTTTTTTATTTGATTTTACCCACATCCACACCTAATGTCATCTTGGGGATTTGTGGCAGGATTTTAAAATTTTGCCCAGACTGTCCCTGTAAACAGCAAAGAAATCGTTAACATGCCCAGTATTGTGATCTTTACGCAGGACCTCCAATCCGTCTCCGATGAGACAAGGTGTCGATCCACCTAACTGTACAAGGGGATTAGGTTTTACTCCAGAAAACTCAAGAAAGTTTTTCAACTGTCGGGCCTTGAAGCCACAACCTTTTGGTTGAGAGGCTGACACCTTGCCTCTGGACTGCTGAGTCCCCTTTGGAATGGGGGCAATGCTAGGTGAACCAGCCCTACCTCGCTTAGTTGTTCAAATGAATTGTTCAGTTCTGCTTCTCTGCCTTTGAGCTGTTGCAGTTCTTCCATCTGTGCCTTCAGCTCTTCACCTCTCTGTTCTAATTTCAGTGTCATTTCTTCGACTTTGACTTCCATGTTTTGACATTTTTCATCTGTGTGCTGTCAGAGATAAAAATATTTATTTTGTTTAAACAATCAACAGTACCTAGATCTATATTTATAGCATGCACATGTTTTAAGGTTATTTTAACAAAAAATTATAGTTTTTCAATTTACTTTGTAAAGCCTTCAAATAAATAACTTGACATGAAGTCAAGTGATAGCTAACAAGGTTTAAAAAATAAATAAATACAAAAACTAGCAAAATAAAAGCACAAAAAAGCAAATAAACCCAGACTTACAGGGTTTTACTGAGCTGAAAAATAAACCAATATAAAGCTTTGTTAGTTCTTTCCTTGATCCTTTTATTATACACAATGACTATTGAAAGTAAACATTAAAAATGAAAACAGTTATCTTATACTAATTATGTTTTACGTTATCAGTTTCCTTCCTTTATTGCAATTAATTATTATTCGACAAAATAGATCATTGAAAAAATAGGAAAAGAAGTAGAAAAAAAGTTAAGAGAACAGGGGCAAATTGCAACAGAAAGACACTCAGCCAAATATGAATACAACTTCACTTGTTTCATCAGAAATCTCAAGAGTTTCTTTGACAACAGAATGAAAGACAAAATACCAACGTCACAAATAATACTGCTCACAAAATGAAACGCATATTATTTCTATGTGACTTAAAATCCTTTCTACGACTTATCGCTCCTAAGTCATACGGGTGATTTGCTATTTTTATTGTGGGCAAGTTCTTTTTAACAGAGTTTTTTCATCCAACTCCGTTGCAGTCAATAAATCAAGGTATGAAGATTTCATTTCAATGATTTTGTCCTTTTTTTGTTTTTAAGTAATGATATGCGTTTCTTTTTGTGAACAGGACATTTTCAGAATGTTTAAATTATTCTTCTCACCTTGAGTCTCTCGTTAACAACGGCTAGTTCTTTTTCCTTCTCTTGCAGGGATGATGCCAGCTGCTTTTCTGATGAATCTTTCTCCATGGTCTGTTGGAACCCAAGACAAAGTGAATGGCACAAAGACGAAAACCTTTTATATTGACATAAAAATTATTTATTTGAAAGGCTCACAATGAAGCATTTGAGCAATGATGTGATAATTTTCGTTTCATTGAATTTTACCCACTGTCTACCATATGAGATGATCTCAGGGTGAAACTGAACTTCAAAGGAACCTTTTTCACAAGATTATCTAACAACCTACCTCTACTGCTTCGAAGGAAATGACAAGATGAAAGACATGCTGAAAATGTGGAAGGAAAGAGGCAAGATCTACCAGTAGCACCCACCAACTGTCCACGCAATAATGTGATCAACAAAAATTGAGATTAACCTTCACAATACATCAATCAGTATTATTTGCCAGGAACATACATCAAAACTGACGGACTGGAGCCATAAAACGGAGCAGAGCCCTTAAAAACGCTTCATTTCTATATGCATTGTCTTCTCAATTGCACTCTTTATCACAAAACAAACAAACAAACGAGCAAAAAAAAAACTAGACCACTACCACAAATTTTTCTGGCTGTCAATAACTATGTCCTAATATAATGCTGGCAGACGTAAGACGAATAAGATCTAGTCATTCTCACCCCAACGTCGTCGTCACCGTGTTGACTACATCCATACACTACATGCTGTGGCAAACAGTGTTCTAGTGAGTGGCCAAAAGAAAAGCTATTTGTCTACACATGCTCGCAATCTCAGCCTGACCTTCCAAACACTGACATACAATAGGCACACTCAGAAAAGAAAGATTCATTGATTAAAAATACCCAGGGTGGAATGGTGTAAAATTAGGAGTAAGAGGCCGAGGGTGGGAGTCTCAATTTGTGATTTATTGCAACCATCAACCACTGCACTGGCCACCTGCCCATACTGTGTGACAACCAGCCAATCACCATCAGGCAAAATGCCAAGAAGACGGAGTGGTGTCGGTGTGCCGTCCTTTCTCTATTCTCTGGCTCAGATTGGAAAGTGTTTGTTGAGCAGTCACTTCAATGAAAAATTGATTATTATACCGTTTATTATTATTGTTGTTGTTTTGTTTATATTTTTCTCTCTCTCTCTCTCTCTCTCTCTCTCTCTCTCTCTCTCTCTCTCTCTCTCTCTCTCTCTCTCTCTCTCTCTCTCTCTCTCTCTCTCTCTCTCTCTCTCTCTCTGTGTCTCTGTCTCTGTCTGTCTGTCTCTCCCTCCCTCCCCTCCCCCCCCCATACCAGCAAGGCTGATCTTCCCTTCATTAATCTGATAGACGTTTATTGCATGATTGAAAGGTTGGGTAAGATTAGATATAACCATGGTCATAGCCTTTCTTTATGGGTTAACATCTGCTGTCTGCTTGCTATCACAGCATGCCTACCACCTCAAATTTTCCATCTCCCACAGAGACCACGACAAATGTAATTATTTTTTTTTGTACTTGCACCTACCACTGACTCCAACTTGTTCTTAACACTTGACAATTCTTCTTCCATTTTTTTCTTTTCACTCTCAAGGGATGATTTGGAGGTTTCAAGAGCTGACAACTGAAAGAAAGAATAAGAGAGCTTAGCTTCAATAAAAATCAATTGCTTAGTGTGTTTGTTTATTGTTTTCCCCTTGTTGTTCTTCTTCTTCTTCTTCTTCTTCCTGTTCTTCTCTATGAATGTCTGTTTTTTCCTCTTTCCATAAACTGCATCCTCTATGAATGTCTGTTTTTTCCTCTTTCCATAAACTGCATCCTCTATGAATGTCTGTTTTTCTTCTTTCCATAAACTGCATCCTCTATGAATGTCTGTTTTTCCTCTTTCCACAAACTGCATCCTTTATGAATGTCTGTTTTTTCCTCTTTCCATAAACTGCATCCTCTATGAATGTCTGTTTTTTCCTCTTTCCATAAACTGCAAACTCCAATGTCATAAAACATCCATAGAAATAATTGGCTGTCATTCATGATGCCATGATCAAAATGGCTTTCATTATTCAAATCATCGGAAATGGTAGAGGGTCCATTTTAAGATGAAAATAGAATTAAGAGACCAAATGATGCAGCCTGAAACTACTATTTGCATGTAACTTAGACGTGTGATTAAGTTGCTTTTCTATACATCTTGACGCTGTTAGAGACCTGTGTAGTTCTTCTTTGTTGATCTTTAGGTCAAACTCAAAATAGTTTGAAATTGATTGACAAAAATAAATACCAAAACATCTTCTCTGAATATGTATGTAAATATATTACCAATGCATAGTTTTATTTGCCAGATAGGTTGATTGACAGGTAAATAGATAGGTAGATATATGGAAATATAGATAGACAGACATACAAAAATGAAAAACAAATACAATTTTAAACAATACTCCTATAAATACACGAGTAAAAGCAATTGTTTCTCTTGTTGAAGCTTTAAGTTCAAGGAAGAAAAGCATTTAACGGTGTCTCTACGACAGTCAGTCAATTAATTAATAGGTTGGTCTATGCGCAACACCAATGCATTTGTTGTGGGCGTTTCCTCACAATTTTTGTTCCATGGAAATAAGAAATGGGAATGCAGAAAGTTGTGAGGAAATGCCCAAAACCGATACAACCATGTCTGGCATAAAACAACCTCGCGGAAGCACTGATAGACCAGGGATTGGCACTCAATGCTTGGAAAAGTTATATGCCTTTGAAATGTATCTCTCTTGCGGGGAATAAAATTAATCTGGTGGCATTTTATAAGCACTCAAAGACTTAAGTTCGTCTGAAATTTTCTTCTCACCTTTGTATTCATCTCAGCTTTTGACTTCTCCAATTCCTCAATGGTACTCTGGAGGAGAAAAAACGAAAATTTTACAAATAAATTCAAACTACTATATGAAATTGAATTTGAAAGAAAGGTTACTGATTTAATCTGCAAAACAAATTAAACAATAAAAACTAAGTTGCCAAAAAACCTTATGGTAGGAGTGGACTTCTGTTCGGTTTGCTGATTGTATGACCTCAGACATAAGACCCAATGTGACTTTTTTTATCTCCATGAGACCATGGTCGACACACATAAAACAGACACATGTGACATCCGTGGCCTAGTGGTTAGGTTGCTGGACTTGGGGTCATCTGGTCCTGGGTTCAAATCCTTGCAATACCAAATCCGATGGTGTGACCCTTGGGAATGATACTTCCCACACATTTTCCCACTTGAAACCAGGTGCAAATGGGTACCAGCACCAGCTTAGAAGTCAAAACCTACGACAGAGTAACGTCCAGTCCAGGAGGCGATCATTATCACATGTTACCCTTCGCACTCTAGACCTTCACATAAGCTCAGACTCTATGGGCTGAAAGGGCCTTGAAGGAACTTTGCTTTTACATAACACACACACACACACACACACACACACACACACACACAGGTTCTTCACATCATATACAAAGTTTACAACTTCCATATAAATGATTCAACACATGTTTTTTTAAATGACAAGAAAAAGGCATGAATTTATATCAGACATTGTCCATGAATACACACATGTAAACAGATAATGTCTTCCTAGCCAAGTTTAGATATTGTCCATGAATACACACATGTACACAGATAATGTCTTCATAGCCAAGTTTAGTTATTGTCCATGAATACACACATGTATGCAGATAATGTCTTCATAGCCAAGTTTAGATATTGTCCATGAATACACATATGTACACAGATAATGTCTTCATAGCCAAGTTTAGATATTGTCCATGAATACACACATGTATGCAGATAATGTCTTCATAGCCAAGTTTAGATATTGTCCATGAATACACATGTACACAGATAATGTCTTCATAGCCAAGTTTAGATATTAGTCCATGAATACACACATGTACACAGATAATGTCTTCATAGCCAAGTCTAGATATTGTCCATGAATACACACATGTACACAGATAATGTTTTCATAGCCAAGTTTAGATATTGTCCATGAATACACATATGTCCATGAATACACATATGTACACAGATAATGTCTTCATAACCAAGTCTAGATATTGTCCATGAATACACATATGTACACAGATAATGTCTTCATAACCAAGTCTAGATATTGTCCATGAATACACATATCTAAACAGATAATATCTTCATAGCCAAGTCTAGATATTAGTCCATGAATACACACATGTAAACAGATAATGTCTTCATAGCCAAGTTTAGATATTAGTCCATGAATACACACATGTACACAGATAATGTCTTCATAGCCAAGTCTAGATATTGTCCATGAATACACACATGTACACAGATAATGTCTTCATAGCCAAGTCTAGATATTGTCCATGAATACACACATGTACACAGATAATGTCTTCATAACCAAGTCTAGATATTGTCCATGAATACACACATGTACACAGATAATGTCTTCATAACCAGATATTGTCCATGAATACACACATGTACACAGATAATGTCTTCATAGCCAAGTATGCTTACCTACATGCTTACAAACATGTAAGCCATACAGACATTACGTACATATTCATAAATTCAAAGTACATAACTGTGATGAAAGCCTCTTAACTCCAAAGTCCACTGGAGGAAGTTTTTCAGGAGATACAAGGTTAGATTAGAGTTCCAAACTGAACAGAATGTATGCATTGCAAGTTCAGATCATGTGACTTCAAAATAATTGTTTCTTTTTGGCTTAATTTGCACGATGTTTATAGGCAACCTCGGGAACAACCTTACAATGCATTCCAATTAGAGGCCAAAAAATTATTTTCTGAAAGAGATTTTCACTATCGATATGCCTGTATGTATAAATAGCTACATGCACACATCCACATGCATCTAGGTGTATACACACATTTCATGAGATTTTATTGAGATTACTTCCAAGCCTCATTAAAAAAAGGTTTACCTTCGATGAAGCCAAGTTTTGTTCCAACTGAGAAAGCTTGGTTCCAGATTCTTTTCTTGATTTGAACTACTCTCCTCCAATTTGGTTTTCTCAGATGCAAATTTCGCCTTTAAAGAATTAAGATTCACTAACATCAATATCGTAATTTTAAAATTAAGCCGAAATGTAATAATAAAAACCTCCAACCCATTATCCTTCAAAACATGAGATTACATAATGACATGAAATACTAATATGACGTGATAATGCCCTCTTTCGGCCAATTGCAAGTTTATTACAACTCTGGGTAGTTTGTCATGGGGTCGCTGAGTTCATACGCAAAAGTGCTACTCAGATTGAGAGAGATAGAGATAGAGATAGAGATAAAGATAAAGATATATATATATATATATATATATATATATATATATATATATATATATATATATATATATATATAGAGAGAGAGAGAGAGATAGAGAGAGAGAGAGAGAGAGAGAGAGAGAGAGAGAGAGAGAGCGAGAGAGAGAGAGAGAGAGAGAGAGAGAGAGAGAGAGAGAGAGAGAGAGAGAGAGAGAGAGAGAGAGAGAGAGAGAGAGAGAGAGAGAGAGAGAGAGAGAGAGAGAGAGAGAGAGAGAGAGAGAGAGAGAGAGAGAGAGAGAGAGAGAGAGAGAGAGAGAGAGAGAGAGAGAGAGAGAGAGAGAGAGAGAGAGAGAGAGAGAGAGAGAGAGAGAGAGAGAGAGAGAGAGAGAGAGAGAGAGAGAGAGAGAGAGAGAGAGAGAGAGAGAGAGAGAGAGAGAGAGAGAGAGAGGAGAGAGAGAGAGAGAGAGAGAGAGAGAGAGAGAGAGAGAGAGAGAGAGAGAGAGAGAGAGAGAGAGAGAGAGAGAGAGAGAGTGAGAGAGAGAGAGAGAGTGAGAGAGAGAAAAAGAAATAGCTAGATGTCCCCACCTTGTCTTCCTCCAATGTTTCATTCAGCTTTTGGATTTCCCCGGA
This sequence comes from Doris montereyensis, assembly GCA_037039925.1. Classification (NCBI taxonomy): domain Eukaryota; kingdom Metazoa; phylum Mollusca; class Gastropoda; order Nudibranchia; family Dorididae; genus Doris; species Doris montereyensis. The sequence continues at coordinate 122,554 of JAXRKP010000378.1, read as the reverse complement.
TTTTTGTCCAACTTGGTTCGTGAGATCTGTGACTTGACTGACCAAAACCACTTTTTCTTCATTCAAATTGTTCCTCTCCTGAGTCAGAGTGGCTACCTGGGTGTTAAAAAACAACAACAAAAATGTACCCAGAAATGTTCTTACTCTTCAATTGACTCAAAGCAAAAATTGACACAGAAGCCTTAAAAAAACAACAACAAATTGTTTTCACAGAATAAATTGAGAATCAAGTGTATATAAGATTCATCTGTGAACGAAAAAGAAAACATGATGAAAACAAAAGTCTTTACAAACACAAAGTTTTACAATTCTTCACTCTAAAGTCTAAAGACAACCAAGGCCTATGTTCACCATGTTCTCAAGATAAAACTTTTTTTTTGTTTGTTTTTTTTAAAATAATGAAATTTATCATGTCCACCATATGCAATGATTTCAAGGTAGATAACAAGGAATCAGCAAGATGAAAGACAGGGTAAAAGAGGGACAGAAAAGAAGTGGGATCTATCAGCAGCACCGTCCACCGTCCACTCGTAAGATAGAAGGAGCATTTCCCACGAGTGTTCCATAACAGTATAAATGAATGAAGCAAATGAGAACGTATTCAGAGATTTCAGAGATTTTAGTCAAACCAATAGTTGAAACTTTGTCAGAAATTGTGACCACAGCTTTTCACGTGTCAATTTTTGTCATCTGTGGGTCAAATTAACTCTATCCCTATGATACGACGTACATGCCAGCAACATGTAGACATCGCCTTATTTACAACTGACATTTCACTATTCTATTCAATAATATTGCTCATCAGTGAGAAACTTTGGAGAAATTTTCTATAGCGTGAAGCGCAACAGATGATAATAATCACCTCTGAGACAGGACACTAGTCTGACACAGGTTATTACTCCCAAGATAGTGCTTACACCAATTTACACCTGGGTTGAGTGGGGAAAATAAGTGTTAAGTGTCTTTCCCAAGGAACAGAAACGTCTGACCTAGCTTTGCTAGGATTCAAACTTGGGACCTCAGGACTCCAAGTTCGGCAGCCTAACCACTTGACAATAGACACCACAAATTCAGTTCAATGGCTTGGGTCCATTGAGTTTCAGGATTGGAAGCATGAATTGTTATCATTACATAAATTCATAAATATCTTTTCCCACCGAATTGCAACAATAGTGGTGTCAGTGGCCAAGCGGTTAGGCTGCCGGGCTGGGGATCATGAGGTCTCGGGTTCGAACCCAAGCAAAGCTAGGTCTGATGTTGTGTTTCTTGGGAAAGACACTCAATATGCATTTCCCCCACTTGATCCAGGTGTAAATGGGTACAAGCATTAGCCTGGGAGTAAAACCCTGCGTCAGATTAGAATCCTGACCAGGAGGTGATTATTATCACCTGTTGCGCTTCACGCTATTGAAACCAGAATGAGCTCAGGACTCCATGGACAGTAACGGCCTTGAAGGAGCTTTACTTTTTACTTATTGCAACAAGTCGCAACGACTAACTAAAGACAAATCAAAATCAAGCCAAAACTTACTTCATAACATCAATCGTTCGCCACAACGTTTGAGATCAGAGTGATGAGACTTCAATGAACACATTTATAAACACTCAACAGAACAAAAACAATTTGTTACAAAACAAGTCCCAGAGCTTCCATAAAATACAGTCGTACTAACTTTATACATTAAACCAAAACAGTCTGATATTTAGCAGATGAAATGAGATAAGAGTAACTCAATTCACTACTTTTTCCTTCATTGGATTTATCACATTAACTACACACAGAGAAACCCCAGATGAATGAATGAATGAAAGAAAAGAAGTAAGACCTACCAACAACTCTCCCATCAACCATCTGATTTGACGCTCCATCTTGTTAGCCTTTAGTGATTAGGTCTCATCTCATCAATTATTAAGATAGACTAATTCTAACCCCAAAAGCTAAAATTGATAATTTTTTAGCTTTCTTCAGTGTCTGTGGTTCTCAGTCAGTAATCTGTTCAAATCCACTCATTTTTACCTCAGCAATCCAAGCTTCTCAAGAAAATGCAGCCCTATCTCCTACATGTACTTGTGACTGACCTATCTCCTACATGTACTTGTGACTGATCTATTTCCTACATATACTTGTGACTGACCTATCTCCTACATGTACTTGTGACTGATCTATCTCCTACATGTACTTGTGACTGACCTATCTCCTACATGTACTTGTGACTGACCTATCTCCTACATGTACTTGTGACTGACCTATTTCCTACATATACTTGTGACTGACCTATCTCCTACATGTACTTGTGACTAATCTATCTCCTACATGTACTTGTGACTGACCTATCTCCTACATGTACTTGTGACTAATCTATCTCCTACATGTACTTGTGACTGACCTATCTCCTACATGTACTTGTGACTGACCTATCTTCTACATGTTCCTGTGACTGACCTATCTCCTACATATACTTGTGACTGACCTATCTCCTACATGTACTTGTGACTGACCTATCTCCTACATGTACTTGTGACTGATCTATCTCCTACATGTACTTGTGACTGACCTATCTCCTACATGTACTCGTGGCTGACCTATCTCCTACTTGTGACTGACCTATCTCCTACATGCACTTGTGACTGACCTATCTCCTACATGTACTCGTGACTGACCTATCTCCTACTCATGACTGATCTTTCTCCTACTAATGACTCGTGACTGACCCATCTCCTACTCATGACTGACCTGCCGTTGCAGCTCTTGTTTGGCTCCATCAGCATTGCTTTTTTCTTTCTCTTTCTCAGTCACCAGGCCCGTAATCTTGGCAGTTGATTCTTCTTTCACCTAAAATAAAAAAGAAGACGAAAAAAGACAAATTCAATGAAGAAATATAAAAAGTAAGGAACATATTTTCTGAATAATGCAAACTTACTCAAGCAATGAAGAAAAAGATGGAGGAAGAGATAAGAAGACAAAATCAAAGCACAGAAACAGATCAACCTCGACAGGAAAAAAAGCTGATAAGAAAAAAATCTATGTAAATTTATCAAGGCACCTAAAATGCCAGATCCTGTCAAGGTAAAAAAAAACTAAAATACCAGAATCTGTCAAGGTAAAGAAACAAAACACCACAACCTGTCAAGGTAAAGAAACCTAAAACACCACAACCTGTCAAGGTAAAGAAACCTAAAACGCCACAACCTGTCAAGGTAAAGAAACCTAAAATGCCACAACCTGTCAAGGTAAAGACACTAAAACACCACAACCTGTCAAGGTAAAGAAACCTAAAACACCACAACCTGTCAAGGTAAAGAAACCTAAAACACCACAACCTGTCAAGGTAAAGAAACCTAAAACACCACAACCTGTCAAGGTAAAGAAACCTAAAACCCACAACCTGTCAAGGTAAAGAAACCTAAAGACAACCTGTCAAGGTAAAGAAACCTAAAACGCCACAACCTGTCAAGGTAAAGAAACCTAAAAAATCTAAAACGCCACAACCTGTCAAGGTAAAGAAACCTAAAACACCACAACCTGTCAAGGTAAAGAAACCTAAAACGCCACAACCTGTCAAGGTAAAGAAACCTAAAACGCCACAACCTGTCAAGGTAAAGAAACCTAAAAAACCCTAAAACCACAACCTGTCAAGGTAAAGAAACCAAAAAAGCTAGAACCTGTCAAGGTAAAGAAACCTAAAACGCCACAACCTGTCAAGGTAAAGAAACCAAAAAAGCTAGAACCTGTCAGGGTTAGGAAACCAAAAAAAACCTGTCAGAAAGCCATCAAGTTAGGAAACCAAAAAAAAGTAGACTCAAGTGAGGAGTTTTTTTCCGAAACATGCATGGGTACCGCCCCATTTTCACCAGTTTATCTTATTGTGCCCATAGCTCACATGAAGCTCTGCAGTATGAAAGGCTTTATTAGCCTATTCTTTATAAGGTAGATTTTATTCATATCAACTTGAACAATTCATGTGAATGGAAGTCTAATGAATGAGTGTGCGGAGAATGTAAGGATCAAATTTAGGAGCATATTTTTTATCACATGAATTTTATTCATGTCAACTTGAACAATTCATGTGAATGAAAGTCTAATGAATGAGTGTGCGGAGAACGTAAGGATCAACCTTCAGAGCATGTTGTTTATCAGATGAATTTTATTCATGTCAACTTGAACAATTCATGTGAATGGAAGTCTAATGAATGAATGACCTGAATGACCAAAGAACGTACAGACCAAACTATGGAACAATCTTGTAAAAACAAATGCCCTTTATAAAAAAAACAACAACAGGACATTAAATAAAAAATCTTCATTGGTCTTATTGAAGCATGAAGAATTACTATAGTTTTTATTTGATATCTGAATGTACGAAACTTACAGTCTACTCTGTTCTCCTTGTTTGGTTGTAACTTTGTTTTATTTTTATTTGTTTCTTTCATTGAAATTTACCTTGTCCACCATATTTAGTGATCTCAGGGCGAATTAAGAGGAAACAGTAAGATGAAAAGGAAGGGAAAGAATGAAAGGAAAGAAGTAGGACCTGCCAGTAGCCTCGCAAAACGCCCACAATCTGTTTTTAAGTAAATAAAATTCTCAATGCACCCTTAAAATAAAAAACAAATGTTAACAACAAATATTTTATACTCTCACACAAATGTATTAAATCAGATTTGAATAAAGAAAACACAGGCAGTACTTACTGATTATGACTCAACACCAAACACACACACACACACACACACACACACACACACATACCTGTGTTAATTCTTGCCTAATATTTTTAAGTTCTACAGAGAGTTTCTCCATCTCTGCTTGAACTTTTACTATCTCCTTGTCTTTTTTCCCCCAGCCTCTTTTCAGTTTCCTTGAGGGCAGCAGCCTATGTGAAAGGAAATCAGAATGAAAAAGTGTCACATGAAAATTAACATTGCTGTAAGAAAAAGTGGCATTTAATTCTCTGCAAAAAGAGGTTCCTTGATTCATAGTAAAAATTCAGTCTGTATTAACAGCCTATATCATTGGCACTAAATATTTGTTGCCTTCTAATTATCATCTATTATCAATTCAATTTTCCTGAAAAATTACCTTTGTTTTGATTTTTTTTTATTCAAACACTCCTAGCAGCACATTATTTCCAATTAAACCAATCCTACTTTATTACCTTTGAACAATTTCTTAGCACATTATTTCCTATCCAATCAATCCTAGCACATTACTTCCTAATTAACCAATCCTAGCTCATTACATTTGTATTCAACCACTCCAAGCACATCGCTCAGCCAGTCCCAGCTCATAATTTCCTATTCAACCAATCCTAGCTCATTATTTCCTATTCAACCAATCCTAGCTCATTATTTCCTATTCAACCAATCTTAGCACATTATTTCCAATCCAACCAATCCTAGCACATTAACGATGTACTGAACAAATCATAGCACATTAACTTTGTGCTCAACCAATCCTAGCACATTATTTCAGATTAAACAAATCCTGAAACACAAGCTTTGTAATCCACCAGTCTTGGGCCCTTACCTTTGTGGTCAACTCGTGTTGGATGTCCTGCTTAACTTGGGCTGCCTTTTCAAGCTTTTGGCTGAAGTTTGTGTTTTCTTCTGTATGAGCTTTTTCTCCTACACAAAAAACCATATGCAAGAAAAATAACATAGATTTAATATCTCAAGCCTAACACATTCACATCATTTCAAGGACTAAAAACAAGATTTCATTTAATCTCTTCATTACTATCACCATGATTTCCTCCCTTTGACAAATAATTAATATTACTGACATAATGGCATTAACCTTTAGCATGTGCAATGAAGATGTAGCAATTATAATACTAATCTACCCATTAATGCTAGCCTACAGTGAAAGGAATGTAAACAAAGACAATTAAAATCTTATCCATTTTAGTTGTAAATTTCTGACATGGTTGAGAGAAATGGCAGAACACTTTTTTTTAAATGACATGCTCAGGACTCGTCAACAAAAATATCTATGTAGATAAAATAATCAATTTCCTGGTGTTTTTGGCTAAGCCCATGTCCACCCTTAATATATTCTGGACTTGTTCTAACAGTTTATAGAATTTATGGAAGTCTGGTTTTATAAGCAGGGATATGCAACCAGTATTTTATACTCTCACACAAATGTATCTTCTTATGATTTGCAACAAAAGACAGGAAGACACATAGGCCCACGCTGTAACTGCAAATAAACTGAGACGAATTAAAAGACCTGTAGAGTGGACTGAAATAAAACACATCAAATAATATATTCAAATCTAATTTAATTTGGAAGTGATCACCACCATCAGAAAATAAAAAGAAATCATCTGGTCTTCACAAAAGCGTTTGTGCTCCTTTGATTTGACATGCATTCCAAAAGCTTTCTTGCCAGTTGATCTCAGTTTTACACATGGTATAGTATAGACATAGTTCACCATGTGATACCAGCTGATTACAATTTCCTTACACAGGCCCAGGCAGCAAAATAAACCAACTACCCATCTTCATGTAAACATTCAAACCAATTCCACTTGCATTTATTCTTGACACTAGAGTCAAATTTTGAAACACAGCACACGTTTGACTCTCCACCACTTTCGGTTTGGCTAATGAGACCATGCTGATTATTCAGCTTCCATTAACAGATCTTAATTAGGCTCAGTTCTCTAACAAAGAAGGATATCGGAAATAATATGTATCGATGTAAACAGCTGCCGGTGAATAGTCAGCTTTTGTCAGATTTGCTGCGTTGGTAATTTTACCTCCAGTGTAAAACTTCCGGAGGTTTTTTCTAAACGCAAAAAGTCAGGGAAATTTTAAAAAAAAAATCCGGTTTAACCGGAAAAGTTACATCCCTGTATACGCCTACCATGAGTACACGATTGATCTTACTTCCATTATTCCGGTAGTTTGATACATGAGAGAGATTTGATCAGTAAAAATGCTGATGAAGATAAAACGGGACTAAAAAAAACATCAAAAGATCATTTATCTGTAAATAATTATCTATCCAAGCAAAATGAACTGAAGAAATATGAAAATATCTGAAAACGACTTACAGATTCCAAATCCTGCCCAGCTTTCAGCAGATTGGCTTTAACTTCCTCTAGAGAAGTTTTGGCAGACATGAGAGACACTTCCAGTTCTTGGCATCTTTCTCCAGCTGAATGCAGCTAGCGGACTGTGGAAAGAAACATGACATTGAGCAAAACAGCTTCTATCAATAATAAGATCTAAATGAAAGTTCAATCGCCAATTTGTTATTAAAAGATACACCAGAATCTAAACTTGAATCTTTTTTTCTGTGGTCACTTTTTCCTTTTTTTGATAAGTTCCTATTCATTTGTCTGGGTACAAACTTCAGTGACTTGATAAGTTCCTATTCATTTGTCTGGACACAAACTTCAGTGGTTTTGATAAGTTCTTGGTTTTGATAAGTTCCCATTTATTTGTCTGGACACAAACTTCAGTGGTTTTGATAAGTTCTTGGTTTTGATAAGTTCCCATTTATTTGTCTGGACACAAACTTCAGTGGTTTTGATAAGTTCTTGGTTTTGATAAGTTCCCATTTATTTGTTTGGACACAAACTTCAGTGGTTTTGATAAGTTCTTGGTTTTGATAAGTTCCCATTTATTTGTCTGGACACAAACTTCAGTGGTTTTGATAAGTTCTTGGTTTTGATAAGTTCCCATTTATTTGTTTGGACACAAACTTCAGTAGTTTTGATAAGTTCTTGGTTTTGATAAGTTCCCATTTATTTGTCTGGACACAAACTTCAGTGGTTTTGATAAGTTCTTGGTTTTGATAAGTTCCTATTTATTTGTTTGGACACAAACTTCAGTGGTTTTGATAAGTTCCTATTTATTTGTTTGGACACAAACTTCAGTGGTTTTGATAAGTTCTTGGTTTTGATAAGTTCTCATTTATTTGTTTGGACACAAACTTCAGTGGTTTTGATAAGTTCTTGGTTTTGATAAATTCCCATTTATTTGTTTGGACACAAACTTCAGTGGTTTTGATAAGTTCTTGGTTTTGATAAGTTCCTATTTATTTGTCTGGACACAAACTTCAGTGGTTTTGATAAGTTCTTGGTTTTGATAAGTTCCTATTTATTTGTCTGGACACAAACTTCAGTGGTTTTGATAAGTTCTTGGTTTTGATAAGTTCCTATTTATTTGTCTGGACACAAACTTCAGTGGTTTTGATAAGTTCTTGGTTTTGATAAGTTCCCATTTATTTGTCTGGGTACAAACTTAGTGGTTTTGATAAGTTCCTATTTATTTGTCTGGGTACAAACTTCAGTGGTTTTGATAAGTTCCCATTTATTTGTCTGGGTACAAACTTAGTGGTTTTGATAAGTTCCTATTTATTTGTCTGGGTACAAACTTCAGTGGTTTTGATAAGTTCCTATTTATTTATCTGGGTACAAACTTCAGTGGTTTTGATAAGTTCCCATTTATTTGTCTGGACACAAACTTCAGTGGCTTGATAAGTTCCTATTCATTTAAGTACGCACAAATACAGTGGTTTTGATGGTAAAAAGTCTCTTCAGGGCCACTATGGCCCATGGAGACGGAGCTTATCCCGGATTCAATAGCGTGAAGCAGAACAAGCGATGATAATCACCTCCTGGATAGGACGCTAGTCTGATAGAGGTTTTTACTCAAAAGCTATTGCTTGCACTCATTTGCACCTGGGTTGAGTGGGAAACATGTGAAGTGTCTTTCCCAAGGAACACAATGTCGGAACTAGCTTTGATAGGATTCAAACCCGAACCTCATGATCCCCAGTCTACAAGCCTAACCACTCGGCCCCTGATGCCCCAGTGGTTTTGACAAGGTCCTATTTATTTAACTGGGCACCTACCTTCTCCTTTAACTCTCTTTCTAGGGAATTAATCCTTTGCTTTGACTGTGAAATGTTTTCTTTTTGTTCATGTAGTTTTGTTTCCAGTTGAGCGATTTTCTCTTTCTTTGATGTGACATCGGTGTTAGCCTGTAACAAAGCCAACAGATAACATTTGATAGAAAAGAACTTTTAAAATGTGACACTTTACAAAGCTGATAAAAGAATACAAAAACGAGTAAAGAGATAAAGTTTGAATATGTAACAACAACAACAAAAACAACCATTTGAGTGAAAAATCCCAAGTTGGGCAGCCTACGCATTAGGCCACAGATGCCATATTTAACAATTTATACTGCTACGACCCATAGAGCCGGATATAATCCCGGTTTCTATAGTGTAAAGCGGAACAGACGATAATAATAACCTCCTGGAGAGGACGCTAGTCTGTCGCAGATTTTTACTCCAGAGCTGGTGCTGGTACCCAACTGCAGCTGGGTTGAGTGAGAAAATGCGTGTTACGTGTCTTTCCTAAGTACCTCATGATCCCAAGTCTGGCAGCTTAATCACTAGTTCACCGACACCATATTTAATGATTTAGCCTTCTCTTTTATTACTATAACTTTTTCGGTAAGAAGAAACCAAGCTGATCTGTAGTAATCCGTGACACAAGATTCAATCCAAAAGAGCATCACACAATTTTGATTAACCTCCTTGATAAAATCACCAACAGGCATTTGCACTGAAAATATGAATGTGTGAACTTTTCAATTCTTCACTAGCAAAAATCCAGTCTTGTAAGTGGGTGCCACTACATTAGACTATTAACACAGCCGCCAAACTTTGCAAATCGAAAAACCCCAACTCTGACCGTGCAAACTAATCCTAACTCGCACGACTGTGTGTAATATTCCAGAAAACATTGATAATTTAATTTCAATTTGCCGATCGATGACTTTCTGGCAAAGTGCGACAATAGGTTTGTGAAGTCAGAATGACATCTCCAGGCTTTTTCCCCAATTTCTCCAAGTCTCCGCTGTTGACTTAGGGTTTCTATAAAAAAAAATAACAGTCAAACCTCATATCATGTACTGTTCAAGGTAAATAGAAACATACAGACTCAAAGTCGTTCTTTTTACACTTTTTACATACTGGTTGGCAGCTATGGATTGACATATTTGATCTTTCTTCAGATATTTCAGACAAGAAGGATCCAGTGTCTTTAAAACCATCTCTCTGCATTTCCCGATACAAGGAAGGATAACACTTCCTACTGTAGGCAAACAATCATATTGCCCTAGCTAGACATTTAACAATTTTAGAATTGTAATCCTCATCAGATTCACAGTCGTCTATCGTATTGTCTCACAAAAAAATTGTAACCAAAAACATTTAGTTTGTATTTGTCACAAATTTTGCTGGTATTTTGTCCTTACTCTAGATTATCTTTCTTGCTGAGAAATTAAAAGCTTTTTCTTTTCTTCAAAACGATTTTATGTGAAATTAGGACAACACAATTCTGAGCAGACGAAATGTATACCAAATGAAAATGGAAAATTTTCTGTAACAAACCTTCTTTCATTGGTATAAAAAGTGAATCATATAAAATACAATTCAAAAACCTAATGAGAACAATAAGGCTTTATCTCCACTAAAAAAAGCGTCATTTTGCGTCACTCCCATTTGAAATTGTAACCGCTTGCATAATTTGTATATAAATTCGTAAATGACGTTTGTTCATGATTTCCTTTCTATGGTGATAAAGACAACAAGATAATTAACAAATCTATGCGAAATGACACTCAGTGGAGATAAAGACTTAGTGTTCTCAGGTGGCGATTTTGACCTGTTCTAGTTGTCCCTTGACTGTTGTGAGTTGCGTGTTGGCTTTCTCCAGGGCATTGTTGGTGGTCTTGATATGATTCTCCAAGTCCACTCTTTGGCTCGCCTTGGCAGTATCAGATGCAAGCAATAGCTCTGCCTAATTTCATGGACAGGTAAAAGCGTGGATTAACATTTAGCCATTAACTATAACCTTCAAATCAATCGTCACAACATTAAGACATGACCTGAAAAGAGATTCAAACATGGCCACACTCAAACTAAAGACCATTTTATACCTGGAAGAACTTTGACACATAGCAGGAAACAGAACAGAATCGAAATATCTCACTAGGACAATCTACGAAGTAGTCATAACCTTTAAGTCAAAATATTATTTAAAGTAATCTTATCACTTTCAACATCATTTAAAAAATCACAAAATACATTTCTAATACACAATATTACTACTATTTGCTACAGGACAATATTTTCAATGGTTAAAGAAACAATAAGCACCTAAAATTATTTTTTTTACACAAGACTAAATTGGGTTGAGCATATGAACAATCTTAGGGAGGTAAGCAGAAATGAGGACATAAAAAAGACACACAACACTGAAAAGAGCCGCATTTGTAAATTTTAAATCCTTAATCCTTACATTGCCACTTTTATTATCTACACGTTGGTAGCTATGCAATTTCAATTACAAATTGTTGCCTACATAACAAACCAAGAAAATCTACTTTAAACCACGACAAAATAATCATCACAGAAGGTAGAACAAAATTCGTTATGCAATATCTCGGAACCTATTATGTATTTTGTAAAACCGATCAGACTTCTTATAGATCTCATACAGTTGTACTAAAATAGCCCAAAATCCAAAATTTTAAAGTTAAAACGGTTTGTCATGCGAGTAAAGATTAACACTCTTTCAACACTTGCCTTTGTCTTGAGGTCAGACTCGGCTGTTTGGGCCTTTTGCTGGAGCACGTTGATCTTCTCAGCTTTCTCCTCCAAACTTGCTTCCAACTTAGAAATTTTCATTTCGCTTTCCTGAAATTGGCCTTTGTGTTCGTGAATCTGGTTGTATAGATCTTCTTCCTTCTTGGAATGTTTTGAGGCCTGCTGTTCAAGAGAACTCTCCAGAGAAGACATCTTCACTTCAAGGCTTTTCTGTCACAAAACATAAGTGAAGCGTAATAATAGTTCAGTGTTAAATGAAAACTCACACATTTCATCGTACCAATTTGCAATTACATAATTTATCAAATGATGAATAAACACCATGGAATTAGTTACGGGTTAGAATCTGTTTGAAAAGCAAAGTAAATTTCAGACGCAATAAAAAAAAAAAGTTTAGGCATTAGTTTGAAAGCAGCTTGAGATCCGAATTGAGAGCAAAGGAGGAAACAAGTTTATGAGAAATAAAGCATACACTTTATTCTCTAAATACTTTATCTGTCTGCGTCTTTCTTGATTATCGTCAATTAAATTGGCGTGATTGTCTATTGTCATTATTGTTTCTTATTGGTTATACAAGATATGTCATAATGTATATATTATCATCATCATTATTATTAATCTACGGAACTTGTATCATATCATAATATTCAAGAAATGATCATTTGTTTGCAAAATAGTATGAAAATTTTGACTACAACAAATTTCCCAAGAGGACAAATAAAGATAGTAAAATAAGTTAAGATAAGATAAGGTAAAATAAGATAAGATAAGATAAGATGAGATAAGATAAAGCTTAATTGTAAAAAAAATAGTAAATTGTTTCAGTGTTACAATACCCCCAAATACAATATGAAATACAGCACACTTTTACTATACATAAATTATTCCTTCACACATAAACAGCATACACACATTAAAGAAATTACGTGATTAAAATATGTATAATATATACAAAAATATAAGCATCGTTCTCAATCATTGCAATGAACAATTCTTAAGAGTGGTGATGATAATGGTGCTGAAGATGGCAGTGATAATAATTTTATAGAGGATGGTCAGAATGATCTTTTACATCTTTCTTTATGGTACAAAAAGGGTCTTTTGGAGCATTAAGACATTTTGATTTGAGGTGTTAATGGACGACTTTGGTCTGTGACAATAGCTTCAATTTTCCTTGAACAATAAGTTAAATAAATTTCATCAAAGACTGGGAAAGTGCATTGGAATATTCTACCTGCATTTTATATAGCATTACTATTAAAATATACTCTTAATCGTTGAACGATAAAACAGAGTAAACAAGGTATTGTCGATCTCAAAAGCTTTTAATATTCGTAGGAAGAACATTCTTTTATTCATTTTCTTATGAACGTTTGAAGCACGATTTTGTCAGCTACTATTGTTGTTGATCATTACACCTTGGTGTTTATAATTTGAAACTTTATCTTATCTTATCTTCATTCATCACAGTCAAAATTCTGACATAGAGTGAAACATGAGTGCAGATGACTTTCAAAAATGTAGAAAATCAAACGCATTCTGGCGGTAAATAATAAATCCACTAGGTAACAAAAATTTGGACTTGAACAAAATGGGCGAAATGACTAAACGTTGTAACTTACGTATTCCTCCGACATCTGGCTGATAAGTTCATTGGCTCCTTCACCAGCATCAATCTGTGATGAGAAGAGAAAGACGCAGGAAGATTTCAACATACATACATCGTATATTATTCCTGCACACGGGGTGAATATGTTATTTGCATGAAATGTTATCTCTTTGGTCTGAATGCATTTACTTATTCTGATATGCTTTAAAAACTAAAACAATTATCCAGCAATTCTTCACTCCCACCCCTTCCTATTTCTTCTTTCTGCCTCTCTTCTCCTTCTTCTTCTTCTTCTTAGTTTCCTCCTTCCCTTCCCTTCGCCAAGTTGTAAAAATCAGACTCAAAATCCACATAGAGTTAAAGAAGTCAACGAAGAGACCATGATATGACGGATACGAATTTCAGTGAGGCAATATAGATTTGTAAGAATACCAAAAGAAAAAAAGAAGTAAATTACACAATACAAAAAGTGACACAAGAAGACGTTTAAAAAATAACCAACCTTTGATACAAGTTCCTCTCTTTCATTTTCTAGCCTTTGCTTCTCTCCCCCAAGGAAGGTCACCTTGGACTCTAAATCTTTTACTTTCTCTTCACTGAGAAAACAAAATCACCAATGAGAATGAATACAGTCAAAATACATTATCATAAATGATACTGTGATTTGTTGTTATTCTGTATCTGTAGTGCCATCTTCTACTACAATATAAATTTTCATATTCCTTTTTGTATCTGTCTTAACTTTAGGATAATACAACATTCATATTTTGTATGTATTGAGTTGCTAACAACAAAAAAGAGAGTTAATTTTCCAGGTCCATAAGCATAATTATAGAAATTGCATTTTTAAAATCAGGTACTTTAAAAACAATAACAAAGACAAACTGTTAAACGTAACTTCTGCTATATCTGAAATCCAGTGATGTGAAAACAATGATGACTAAGGACAACAAATAATATCAAAATTCAAAGTCCCATAGGAATTGTTTAATTGTTAAGTTGGAATTTACCCGTCCACCATTTGCTGTGATCTCAGGATGAATTAAGAGGAAACAGCAAAGTGAAAGGATAAGTAGAAGGGTGAAATATAAGGAGTAGAAGGGTGAAATGAAAGGAGTAGGATCTACCAGCAGCACCTGCCAAACGCCCACAGGAACAAAGAGGAGACAAATACAAAGGAATAATCAGAAAAAATCTTTGAGCATCCATAAAAATCGAACACGTGACTTTTGAGTTGGCACTCACTGCCTTGCCATGAAATAAAAAGAGCACTATCAACCAAACTATCTGCGCTCCTTAGCTTGGTTAGTAACGCTGCCTCTTTTCATGGTGAGGTATTGAGTGCCGACGGGGAACTAGCGGGTTCAATTCTGTTGGTGTCCAAAGATTAATTTATTTTGTTCATTCCTTTGTATCTGTCTCGTCTTTTTTCCTACAAAATTTTAATTTTACTTCATGTCCTTGTTTATCATTTTTGACATGCCCCTTGTTTGTCTTTGAGATGAAAACAAACGACTACTTACATTTGTGCTAACTTCCTCCTCTCTCCATCTAACTGACCATCTTTCTCCATTAACTGGGATCTCAGCTCATCACAGGAGTGTCTCTGAAAATTATAAAAAAGTTCAAACTTTTCATCACGATCAAAAGCTTTCATCTAATATTTTTGGTCTTTCAAGCTCGAGTGGAAATGAATCAACTTGGCATAAATAAAAATAATAATTACGTAAAGCAGAAGCAATAAGAACTCAATTTTTTGGGTTGTTTTTTTTTTTGTCTTACCATAGTCAATAGGAATAAGTCCCTGTAAATTTCTTACAATTTCATCTCCGTTTTTAGTCTTTTATTCCTGAATGTCTAAGTTTTCATTTCTTTGTCTTTGGATAAACTTTGATACAGAAAAAGTCTGTTCCCTCCATTTCATTCCTATCACAATTTTGTTTGTATTCATCTGACACTTCTCTTAAATCTCTGTACCCCTAACTAATAATGTGCTGTGATATTGCATTTTTTGTTTATTTCCCATTTAGAATAAAACTAAAATAAACAGAGATCTAATCACCTCTTCTTCAAACACTCTGTTTGATGTTGCCAGTTGATTTTGAAGATCACTTATTTCACTGGCTTTTGTGTCCAGATTGGTTTGCAGCTGAGAAATAAAAAGAAAAGAGTATGTTAACTGGAATGACTGGTGGTAAAATGGTTAGATCATCAATCAACAATCAAGTGAACTCTAAAATGACAAATCAATATCTGTGTTCAAAATGAAACTCATGACCCTTGTTATAAAAGTTATCAACGTTACATAGCAATAGTCAATATCACACAGCAGTTATCAAAGTTACACAACAATAGTCAAAGTTACACTATAGTAATCAAAGTTACACGGTAGCAGTTATCAAAGTTACACAACATTTATCAAAGTTACACGGCAGTTATCAAAGTTACACAACATTTATCAAAGTTACACGCAGTTATCAAAGTTACACGGCAGTTATCAAAGTTACACAACATTTATCAAAGTTACACAACATTTATCAAAGTTACACAACATTTATCAAAGTTACACAACATTTATCAAAGTTACACGGCAGTTATCAAAGTTACACAACATTTATCAAAGTTACACAACATTTATCAAAGTTACACAACATTTATCAAAGTTACACAACATTTATCAAAGTTACACAACATTTATCAAAGTTACACAACATTTATCAAAGTTACACAGCAGTTGTCAAAGTTACACAACATTTATCAAAGTTACACAGCAGTTATCAAAGTTACACGGCAGTTATCAAAGTTACACGGCAGTTATCAAAATTACATAGCAGCTATCAAAATTAACCAGCAGTTGTCAAAGTTACACAGCAGTTATCAAAGTTACACAGCAGTTATCAAAGTTATAGACTTTGAAAACCTCAATCTTGCACCCAGTACCACTCCCTTCCTTTATTCTAAAACAAAAGATAAGACTTAAACAACATTTCATTCTTCAAATACCTTGTCAACTTGGAAATTCAGTTCATTCAAATGTTGCTCTTTCTCAAACATGGCCGACTGTGATTCAGTTTCCGATTGATTCATCATTTTGCTGGCATTTTCCATTTCTGTGTTTTTTTCCGCTAATGATTTATTGGCCTATAAAAAAACCAGTTTGGTTTAAAAAATGACTTTGGAAACATTATGAGAAAAGAAAAACAGCTTTGATTTTGTAAAATAAAACCAAACGAAGAGAATGTTCTGTAAAAACACAATAAAATAATCTAAGTTTTGAGACTGTCTGTCATAAAAAGTATGAAAATTCTCACTAATGCAATGTGAGTTGTTTTGTTACCATCATGCTATGACATGATGTTTTTATGTAAAGACAATGCCCACATCTATCTGATTTTTTGGGCTTTTTGAATCACCCTTTGAGTGACAAATATTGGAAAGCATTCTTTACATTTGTTGTAAACAGTGCTCACTGCAAGGAACGAAATCTGAAATACAATGGAGTTATGCTAAAACTATGCTCTTAGCAAAACACATTGAGAATAAATATAAATTGAATACGAACAACAAGTGTGTGTTTCAAAGCATTTATTCACTGTTGCATCTACCTTTTATAAATCAGTATCATAGCTGCCAACCTTTTCGAATCCCAAAAAAGACTGACCACGAGAACTAATTCTATCTCAAACAACGGCCCGCGATATGCCAGAAAACATTGATAATTTAACTTGAAGGTAAATGACAAAAAATCTGCTGATCACTGGCCTTTCTGGCAAAGTGCGACGGTAGTATTGCAAACTGAGAATGACCCCTCTGGACTTGCCCCTCAATCACTCTGTGTCTCTGTCGTCAACTTAGGGTTTGTTTGAAACAAGATACAGTAAATCCCAATATACATACTTTTCAAGGTAACTACAGACTTAATGGACTCTCAGCCAAAAAAGATGTCCTCATACATTTGGGGAGAGAAACAAAACTCACTTGTTCAAGTTCTGCCTTAAGTTCACTCAGTTCTTCATTGGCTTTGACAACTCCGTGAGTGGCCTGACTTACACTCTCTTCCTTCTCATTCAAGCTCTCGTGGAGGCTTGACAACTCTGCAACTTTTTCTTGGCATTGTTTGTTGCTTTCCTCTAATTTACTTTGAGTCTACAAAGCAAGCCAACACAACAAAAAATAATTATGAGCACAACGGACAAATTGAATTCTGAAATCAGACTACTTTTTTCCAAAGTTTCACAGCTTTATCTCTTTCTTCATTAAAGCCTTACAACAAAATTTACTGGCTATGAGCGAAAGGGATAGAGCTATTTAATTTTAGGGAAGTGATCTTAACAAGTTTGAATTAAAAATAGTACAGATTAGTATGGAATACAAATAATGAAAACAAATGAAACAAATTCTCACTACTGTATCAATGGAAAAGAAAAAATGATAAAAGAAGAAAAACAAAACATAAAAGGAAAAAAAGAAAAAAGATAAATGAAAAAAAAGCAAAAAGATGAAAAGAAAAGATGGAAAGAAAATAGATAAAAACAAAGGCAAAAAGATAAAAAGAAGAAAAACAAAATGACTGAAAGACTGAGACAAGCACCTTCGACAGTTTCTGCTGACATTCCTGTAATCTCTCCTTGCTCGTTATTAATGAATTTTGCAGATTTCTCCTCTCTTCTTCTTCCTTATGTAAATTTTCTTTCAATCGTATGACCACACTCTCTCCTTCGCCAAGGGATGATTGACTCTGCTCCAAGTCTTCCAGCAGCTGGAAAAGATGACAATTTAGCATGAAGATCAATATTGTTAATCTAAGGTGATGAAACACTCAAAATCAAGCTTACAGCATGAGCATATAAAAAAAAATGGAAACACAAAAATCAACTGATGATGAAGCCTTCTGTCTACAAATGAATGTGATATAATCGCCCTCTAGTCTCAGTAATGAAATGTTAGTTTGCAGAAATGTGTCATGGAAACAAATTATTTGCGGAAGAATGGTTAGAAAGTAGCTGTAAGCCATATCTATGGAGTTTCGAATCCTGAAAGCAAAGACAATTACCAAAGCATAAGGCGTACTAATGGCAGGTGTCAAAACAAAAACAACCCAAACTTGGAATGACAACGCAAACAACACTAAACAAGAAATCTATTTGAACACTTTAAGCAGCTATTTATCTCACTTGGTGATGTCTGTGGCCGAATAATTAGGATGCCAGACATGTGGCCATGAGTTCCTGGGTTCAAATCCAAGCAAAGTCGGGCTCGACAATGTGTTCCTTGGAAAAGACTCTTAACACGCATGTGCCCCATTTGACCTAGGTGCAAAGGGGCACACATGCCTCAGACTAGCGTCCTGATCAAGGGGTGATTGTTATCACCCGTTCTGCTTCACGCTATAGAAACCAAGATAAGTTGCGGCTCTATAGGCCTCAACGGTCTTGCAGGAACCTTACTACTTTTACTTATCTTACTTTGGTGAAATATTGAAATACAGACATAAAGTTTGATGCACAAAGCAAAACAAAATAAATGACAAACAAAAGAAATGACAGAGAAAACTTACCTTTGTCTTTTCTGACTTGATCTACACAACTTCTCCTTCCAAAGTCTTCACTCTGTTCATCATTTCTTCAAGGTTTGTATTTTTCTCACTCATAGCACTCTGAAGCCTGAAATCAACACGTATTACATTGAAACAGTCAACTTGAAATCACACAAACAATTTTATAAGAATTTGTATTCTTTACTTTCTTAATATTCTGAACTGGTGACATCCAATGTTGACAAAAAAGAAGAAGAAGAAGAAGAAGAAGAAGAAGAAGAAGAAGAAGAAGAAGAAGAAGAAGAAGAAGAAGAAGAAGAAGAAGAAGAAGAAGAAGAAGAAGAAGAAGAAGAAGAAGAAGAAGAAGAAGAAGAAGAAGAAGAAGAAGAAGAAGAAGAAGAAGAAGAAGAATGCTATATATATCAAATACAATAAAATAAATAATCAAATAAATAAATGACAACAACAATACCAATAAGTTATACAATTAGGGAAATATTAATTCATGCGATCAGAGAAACAACCGTTACACAAAAGGGAAATTATGTCATTTGAATAATCATTAAGAATTACCTTATGACAAAAAACAAACATGTATTACAGTAGAAGCTGTCTAAGAACAAGCCCTTTGGGAGGTCGAAAACTCATGCTGATGAGCGGAAAGAATTTCATGTAGCCAATGGGCATCAAATTTCTACCCGATAAATGTACAAAAAAATCAATGAAAGATTCCTCATTCACCAACACCATATTGGTTGGACACACACCTTTGATTTGATTGACAACGATTAATCTCAATTGTTTAAGTAAAATGCAGTAATGAATTGAGACCATTGTTCATTTTGCCAACACAAAACATTGTGCACCGTGATACCGCACTACTGCCTGGCAGGTAGAGTTCAGACTCACAGTTAATGGCCTATAATAGACGGTAATTATTGTTTGCTTGGCCCAGATGGATAAAATGGGCACCTTGCCATCTGGCAGGTAGAGTTCAGACTCACAGTTAATGGCCTATAATAGACGGTAATTATTGTTTGCTTGGCCCAGATGGATAAAATTGGCACCTTGCCATCTGGCAGGTAGAGTTCAGACTCACAGTTAATGGCCTATAATAGACGGCAATTATTGTTTGCTTGGCCCAGATGGATAAAATTGGCACCTTGCCATCTGGCAGGTAGAGTTCAGACTCACAGTTAATGGCCTATAATAGACGGCAATTATTGTTTGCTTGGCCCAGATGGATAAAATTGGCACCTTGCCATCTGGCAGGTAGAGTTCAGACTCACAGTTAATGGCCTATAATAGACGGCAATTATTGTTTGCTTGGCCCAGATGGATAAAATTGGCACCTTGCCATCTGGCAGGTAGAGTTCAGACTCACAGTTAATGGCCTATAATAGACGGCAATTATTGTTTGCTTGGCCCAGATGGATAAAATTGGCACCTTGCCATCTGGCAGGTAGAGTTCAGACTCATAGTTAATGGCCTATAATAGACGGCAATTATTGTTTGCTTGGCCCAGATGGATAAAATGGGCACCTTGCCATCTGGCGGGTAGATAGAGTTCGATATCAACACCTATTTATAACAGTTGAGAGGAACGGCTTGTTCATCCATACATCTGGTTAAATTGAAATGCCTTCATATTTGAAACCTATGAAAATAGAAGAGAGTAAGGTGCCTGTTACCAATTGTGTTGTTAGATGGATAAAATGGGCAATCTGTAGACGGTCCAGGAATATTGTTAAGAGGCAAATTTATGGAGGAAAAATGATTATGTTTCCTGAGAATATAGTAGGCGGTGTTGTTCTTAGACCGCTACTACTGTAATACTATTTGCATAAGAAAGACTTATTTCAACATTTGTGTATAACTTTCTATAGATAAAAATAATGGTAAAATTGTGCCTTACATCACAACTTCCTCAGATTTGGGTGCTTCTTGCAATTGACTGTGTAAGCCTTTCAACTCACTCTCTTTTCTGCCAATAATAATCAAGCAGATGTTATTAATAGAATGTAACAATGAAGTCAAATGTAAGAGAGAAAAAAGAAGCAACAAATAAGAAAGTTTTGTGCTAATTAGCATTCTAAATAACTTATCACAAGTTTCATACAAAGAATGCTGAAACTTGTCAATTTGAATAAATGCGAAGATGTAAAGAAAACACCAGATCTTCTTAAAATGAAGTTAGGTTTCATTGAAATATAAAAGAAAGTTAAGATAAACTTGTGATATTTCGTTCACTCACAAATTAAACTGGGACTTGAGACTGTTGTATTCTTTTTCAAGCTCTTCTTTTTCTTTCTCTCTTTCTTGTGTCATTTTGTCCATCAAAGTTTGTACGGAAATCAATTCTTGTTTCAAGACGAAGACGTCATCTGCAGCAGGCCTAAGTGAAACACACATCAATCAGATAATACGAGATGTTGATGGAAATGTAAAACTTTTCATATATTACAGATTAATTTGCAAAAACAATCTTCAGTCGAAATTATTTTTTATTTTACAAAGTCCCCAAATTGTCTTCCTTAATAAGTACGGGAAAACATATTTTTTCACGAGTTAAAAAGTACATCTATTTAATGCTTTGCTTGCTTGTGGTAGTATACATATACGTGAACAATTCACACTTATTGCTGGGTGGTGACTAGTAAATTGCAACTGTCGGATGAATAAATTAATTTAAATTTACCACAGCAGAACTTTTTCACCTGAAGCCAATATAAACTAGAGAAACGGTGAGAATACGTAACTATATTCATATCATCAGTATTTGCCACATGTTTGTTAATTAGGCTGTAAATTAAACCAAAAGAAAATTTTCTTCTTGCAATCAAAAATCACAACGCATGATCTATAAAAGAAATAGTTCACCTCATGAATGATGAACTTTCTTTATACTTTATTTTCATCTGTTTAATTTTTCCAATGTTGTTTACTTATTTAGCACAGTTCGCTGCATATTTACAGATAGATTCATATTATGATATTAACGATAGGTGGAAATAGTGGGGAACAGGATGGAAAAGTGAAAATCTGACAAAGACAATAAAAAATTACAAAATTTATGACAAATCAATAAAATTGATATCATCGAATCTAAGCGGAATGCAACGACTTAAGATATAAATTCATTGTTTCATGTTGACAAATCTGCCATTTTCTGCTGGTTTAGTTCTGTCACTAGTGTCACCTCTTTCTTTAGAAATTAAGAATTGCAGCAACTAGACTAGCCGTTACGACCATGCGATTCATGAGTTTTGCCTGATATAAACACAGCTGTGGCAACTTCGAAAAAATAATGCTGTAGTCATTGGGAAGAGGGAGGGAAGCACTGATAAAATATGGCAGTTTAATTCTATTCTTTTTTTTTCCAGTTAAAACTCCTATTTTCTACATATCATAATGATCAAAACACATTGACAAACAAAAGTAGGATGAAACCATTGATGAAATTTTCATAGCTTTATATACTCTTATAAAAAAAAATTATTTGATTTTGCTGGTAAACACCCCACAAAAAAAAGTTACTTAAGGTATTACACAGTTGTAAATGCATTATATTTAAAATTCTACGGTATACTCATCTAGAACATAATCGAGCAGGTAAACAAGCATGAAAAGTATACTGTTCTTCAAACTTTATTGAGTATGATTTAAGTGCAGTCATAACTTGAGATGAGCCAATACTATCTTTTAATCAATTTCTGTGCTTATTTTAGTAAACTGATTATAACTTTGAACTGATTTGTGTGTTCATAGCACTGAATTGATTTGTGTGTTTATAACCTTGAACTGATTTATGTGTTTATAGTTTGAAATGATTTGTGTGTTTCTAACCTTGTACTGATCTGTGTGTTTATAGCCTTAAACTGATTTGTGTTTATAGCTTTGATACGTGAACTGATTTGTGTGTTTATAGCTTTGATATGTGAACTGATATGTGTGCTTATAGCTTTGAACTGATTTGTGTGTTTATAGCTTTGAACTGATTTGTGTGTTTATAGCTTTGAACTGATTTGTGTGTTTATAGCTTTGACCTGATTTGTGTGTTTATAGCTTTGAACTGATTTGTGTGTTTATAGCTTTGAACTGATTTGTGTGTTTATAGCTTTGATATGTGAACTGATATGTGTGCTTATAGCTTTGAACTGATTTGTGTGTTTATAGCTTTGATATGTGAACTGATATGTGTGCTTATAGCTTTGAACTGATTTGTGTGTTTATAGCTTTGAACTGATTTGTGTGTTTATAGCTTTGAACTGATTTGTGTGTTTATAGCTTTGAACTGATTTGTGTGTTTACAGCTTTGAACTGATTTGTGTGTTTATAGCTTTAAACTGATTTGTATGCTTATTAATTTTTATTTATTTATAGTTTCGCAAATGTAAAACAGTTAAATAAGGTAAAAAGTGGGGAGGATTTGGAGGGTTTTTTTTGTAGGTAACACACACCTATTCTTCGATCTCATTGAAGAAGAAATGCTTTTAAAGATTTTTTTGGACACAAATACAACTTTCTGATTTTCCTGCTATTCAATGTCAACTTTGAACAATCAACATGATACAACTTTCTGATTTTTCCTGCTATTCAATGTCAACTTTGAACAATCAACATAATACAACTTTCTGACTTTTCCTACCATCAAATGTTTGCACAATTGTCATAATAGAATTTTCTGATATTTTCTATCATTAAATGTTTGCACAATCAACATAATACAACTTTCTGACTTTCCTGCCATGACCATGAAATGTTTGAACAATCAACATAATACAACTATCTGATTTTTCCTGCTATTCAATGTCAACTTTGAACAGTCAACATAATACAACTATCTGATTTTTTCCTGCTATTCAATGTCAACTTTGAACAGTCAACATAATACAACTATCTGATTTTTCCTGCTATTCCATGTCAACTTTGAACAGTCAACATAATACAACTATCTGATTTTTCCTGCTATTCAATGTCAACTTTGAACAATCAACACAATGCAACTTCCTGACTTTTCCTACCATCAAATGTTTGCACAATTGTCATAATAGAATTTTCTGATATTTTCTATCATTAAATGTTTGCACAATCAACATAATATAACTTTCTGAGTTTTCCTACCCCAAAATGTCAAAAGAAATTCAGTGTTCTTTTACTTTTTCATTGGCAAAATAATTTCCCTAAATAAACACATTTACTTGTCTTTCAATTGTAATGTCAATTTCAAAGTTCCGTGTTGAATGAAAGCAATAGCCTGGATTGACAGGTCATAAAATTACCTAAGTACCACAAGGATAAACATACAAAGTAAGAAAAGCCGATAATTTTGCACATCAATTGATTGCATGAATGATATTCATAACTTCCTTTCAAAACATCACTTGAAAGACATATTTATAAGTTCCTCTATGAATTGATGGCTTGAATGATACTAAGTAGGAATTACCTATCAAATCAACGGCGTATGCTGGTACAGCTTTACACGACACATGTCCAGTAATCAGTACCGAAAGAGATCTTATAACAATTCAGTAACAGGAAAAAGGAAGGGTAAGGAAGCAATTGGGTTGGTTTTTTTAAGGGGAAAAATCAATCAATAAGGTCATATCTTACTTGTCTTTATCTTCTTCTTCCCTGTTTGAATTAAGTATTTTTCAAACATTTGAAGAGGTTTTCATTTTTTTAAACATTTGGTTAAAAAGGATTTAACATTTTGAAAAAGATGGTAGATGAAGAAAGACATGGGGAAAAAAGTTCAATATAAAAAAAGAAGGAAAACCATAGATAAAGAAAGATATTGTGAGATGGACAAACAGAACAAAAACTATCCTCTTCAAATGATAGGATTACTAGATCACCTGTTCAATAATTCAGAGTTTCTGGACATTACTTGGTTCATTGAACTCCATTCATAATGTCTTGTGACCTACGGTTAAATGAGAGGAAAAAGTAAGATGAGAGACAGATGCAAAAGAATGAAAGAAAAGAAGCTGAACCTAAAGGCAATATCTGTCAATTGTGCACTACTTTCATACAGACAAAATCTGAAATGTGTTTAGAATTTTTTGTTTTTTAAATACTGACAAAATAAAAACTAGTAAGCAGTCTAAGAAAGAGCAAAAGAGCAAAGAGCAAAAGAGCAAAAGAGCAATGAAAGCCAATCAATTGAATGTAAGAAAACAGTTATACAATAAAAATGCTAAAAATCTTTTGCACCACAAAAAGGCAGTAAAATAGATGGATGTAAAACAATGCAGTAGTTGGGTAAATAGAATTGATCGACTTTAGAAAGGCACTTTTGAAAACAGAATTGATCAAGTTTAAAAAAGCATTTTTAACAACAGAATTAATCTAATTTAGAAAAGCCCCTTTGAAAACAGAATTGATCTAGTTTAGAGAAGCAGTTTTAAAAGTAGAATTGATCTAGTTTTAGAAAATTGGTCTTGAAGACAGAATTGGTGTAGTTTAGAAAAGCAGTTTTGAAAATGGAATTGATCTAATTTAGAAAAAGTCTTAAAAACGGCATTGATTTAGTCCAAAAGAAGCAGTCATGAAAACCAAATCAATCTACTTTAGAAAAGCAGTTTTGAAAATGGAAGTGATTTAGTTCATAGCAGCAATTTTGAAAGTATAATTGATCTACTGGTCTTGAAAACAGAATTGATCTAATCTATAAAAGCAGTTTTGAAACCAAAATTGATTTAATTTATAAAAGCAGTTTTGATAACAGAATTGATCTAGTTTAGAAAAAAAGTTTCGAAAAGAGAATGAGGCGTTTAGCTCGTCCTGCCAATCTGTCCCATGATGCATTGCACATTTTCCCAGATCAGTGGTAGCTCTTTTGCGTGGCTGTGTTTTACTAGTTCTATTCATTGTATAGTGACAGCAGAAGACGTAGCGCTGATTTAAACATTTAAATGTTATCCATCTAAACATGTGAATCAACATATATGACTAGATTTATTTAAATATACATCATAAAATTGCGGGAAACTAGTCGTTATGGCATCTTCGACATCCTATGCATGTCATTTCATGACTTATTCTTGCCACTGTCAGCCGGCAGAGCAGAACGCTAGATCTAATTATTCTTAAGTGCTTGCATTTTTACCCTTTTAAACTTTAGAAATCTAGATTGTTGACGTCCGACTATCTTGTGTTACCATAGAATCTAATCAATAATTGAGGTTTTTATATCTCTCCTGTAAAAAAATATGTTGTGTCTCCTGTGTTTAGATCTATTTATATTAGGTTCTAGTTCTGGATGAAGATGTTCTCCTGTCAAACGAACGAGTTGAAAGAAATAGGAAATGAAAACAGAAGAATAAATTTGAACTTGTAGTAAGGTTGAGACATATAATAATTTGTTAGAAAATTTGAGAATTGAAAACAGACTTCACAAAATACGAAATAACATTTTATGACTATGAATCAAAATGTAAAACTACAGGGGCCTTTAGCTCATTTCAGGAATTCCTTAGATTGCCCATGGTAACGCTTTTCGCATTGCCGCATTTTCTTCAATGCAAAATCCTATAATACTTTTGCATAGAATGTGAGACTGTACATCAATCTAACAGTTCAAACAAAGAAAATAGATAATATATCAATCTTGTTAAGTGCCAGTCAATAAGTTATGTACTACTACTCTATTATTTCTAGTTATTGTTATTATTATTACTGATGTTCATCCTGTTCCTTCTCCTTCTTTTTTTATTATAATAATCATCACCACAAATGTTGGCATTTTTATTTACAGTATTAGAATTATTATGAACAAGAGTATAAATGGTAGCAGTAGGTATACTGTTTTTGTTTTAACATTATTATTTATGAATAATGACGTGGGGTATTCACTGTCCTAGTATTTTACTATAATTAAATAAGGGCTCCAGACTCCACACAAAAGAGTTACGACCGATCTGTTTCTTAAACAAGGGCAGATAATTTTGCGCACTAAACGCCCCATTGATGTAGTTTAGAAAATCAATCTTGAAAGCAAAATGGATCTAGTTTTACAAAAGCAGTTTTAAAACGGAATAGTTCTAATTTAGAAAAACATTTTTGAAAAGAGAATTGATGTACTTTAGAAAAGTAGTTTTGAACGCAGAATGGGTATAGTTTTTTTTAAATCTTGAAAATGGAATCGATCTAGCTGAGAAAAGCAGTTTTGAAAACAGAATTGATCTATTTTAGAAAAGCAATTTGAAAACAGAATTGATCTATTTTAGAAAAGCAGTTTTGAAAACAGAATTGATCTATTTTAGAAAAGCAGTTTTGAAAACAGAATTGATCTATTTTAGAAAAGCAGTTTTGAAAACAGAATTGATCTATTTTAGAAAGGCAGTTCTAAAGACAAAAAATAAAGGAAATGAAACAAACAAAAATACCGGTAGGAAAGGCAGCCAATTTACAGACAACCTCTAACAGTTGTCATCTTACACAGATACACTACGAGGTAAAATTCACTGAAATCCTTTTCATACTAATACCTTTGAGCCAGCTGAGTCTCCAGGCTTTTGGCATAAACGTTACGGTCATCCAGCTGTGTCTGAAAGGGAAAAATATCAAGCAAAAATAACAACCTCTTTTAAACTGATTTGTTTGAATGGTGACATTAAATTAATTGTTTGAGAAGCCTTGCTCATAAAAGGTGAAAACTTATAAAAAATATTTTGATTTTCAAGCATAGATTAGCTCACAATACTTCAGCCCTAACGCCAAGAATATAATAATAGGATTTCCCTTCGCTTCGGCAAGGGACGTCGGTACTCGTTGCCTTGCCATGAAAAGAGAGCGTAGTTAACTTTGCATTCTTTTCAAAGCAAGGTGATGGGTATCAACGAGGAGGTCATTGGTTCCATTATATTGGTGGTCAAAGATTCTTTTGTACCTATTCCTTTGTATTTTGTCTCATCTTTGTTCTTATGGGGCTCAAATCATTTCATGTCATTATTTACCACTTTCGACATGCCGCTTGCATCACTGATTGCTTTTGCAGGATAATGACTTACTTTCAGCGTTTTGATGTGGTCGTCAGTGCAGTTTTTTGTCCTTCACTCTCGTCCACTTTCGCTTTGATGGACGCCATTTCACCAGCCTGACAAGCAGAAAATAATGCTTTATAAGCATTGTCATTTCATTTTCTTTCAAATCTTGTACGGAGAGGGTTGTAAAAAGGAAATGAATTAAAATCTAGTTTCTTTACTTACAACATTAAAATTAAAAACAAGAAAAAAAAAACTGGATAGAAATAATCGTGATAGCAAATTTAAATATAAGAATACAAACAAGAAACCTAAACACTTTTCTTTGGGGGGGGGGGGGGGGGGGGACACCTGGACTGGCAAGTTTGGGACCAAAAGGTTGATATTCTGTTCTTTGCAAATTCAGGTAGAACAATCATTTATCTACAAGTTTATGGCAGAAAAATGTCCAAATGACAATGATTTCACAAAATATTCGTAGGCGAGGATAGGTAAAAACAGTCAAAATTTTACGTAAATTACCCTAACACTGACTGAGAAGATGGCAGTAAAAACCTGTATAGTGGTGGCTAATCGCCAAATGTGGCAACGCCAAGGTCACATGGCTTCTGCCGGCACCACTCATCGATTCGGCCTATCGCTGTGTGACATAAGAGGCGTTGCGTGTCAGTGTGTATGTAATCACGCGCACAAGCATAGGAATAGAGGGAGAAAAAAACGACTGGTCACTTTGACGTCTGTTTTCACAACAGTGCACATCTAAACCTAGATTTATAATCCTCTTTACATTAGTAACAATGCCAGAGACTGTTGAAAGAGTAAGGGGGCTGCTATAAAAAGAGAAATCAGTCTGAAGCGTTTGTTTTGTTATTTTCTTATGATTTTCTTACTTGTATTTTACTCGAAATGTAGTTTTTTCACACTAAAATTCTATCTTCTCCGCCATTTACCAAACGATTTGTATTATATTTGGCACACACGTTCCTCTTGCCGGGCAGTGGACAGGTAAGCACCTGTGCAGGGAGTAGATGATCCTGGCCTCCACAAGTCTCCTGCTGCCTTGCAGGTCAGTCTTGGCTGACCCAAGGCTAAGGGAGTTAACCCTGACAGAAAACAATCTGCTGCCTTGCAGGCCGGTCTTGGTTGACCAAAGGCTAAGGGAGTTAACCCTGACCGAAAATAACAACCTGCTGCCTTGCAGGGTGGTCTTGAATGACCAAAGGCTAAGGGAGTTAACCCTAACAGAAAAGAACAAGGTCTGGTAGGGGGCCTCAAGGTGGCAGCCCCACCATCTACCTAGGGTACAGTGGGCTAATCCCTGCTTATCCAAAACCTAACTGATGCAGAGAAATAAATATAATATACCCGGCTTGACCTTTCAACAACGAAAATGGAAACGAACATGGACTGGGATTTTTGAAACATGGAACGTGAGGGCAATAAATGGAAAAGAGTTAGAATTAGTTGAAGAAATGGAAATTTTCAAAGTAGACATTTTGGCTATTACAGAAACAAAGAAAAAAGGACAAGGAATAGAAAAAGTAGGACAAAATAATATTTTAATCTTCTCAGGAGTAAATGTCAAAGATAGAGCTAGAGCTGGAGTAGGCCTCCTAGTGCATAAAAGGCATGAACAGATACTAGAAAGCTGGAAATTTATAAGCTCACGGCTATAAGAGGTAAATATTAAACCAAAAGGAAGAGAAATTAAATTATTAATAGCTTATGGACCAAACGAAGACGCCACTAAAAAAGAAAAAGATACCTTCGAAAACGATTTACAAGTAGCTGCAGAGAATCTTAAACCCAAACAGGAACTAATGCTTTTCGGAGATTTAAACACTAGAGTAGGCAACAATATAGAAACATCAGGTGGAGTAATAGATAAAGAAGTAGAGACAACAACTTCTCCAAATGGAGAGAGACTAATAGATTTTTGCCTAAAGAAAAACATGAGAATAGCCAATACCTTTTTCCTCATAAAGATATCCACAACTATACAAGAATAAATGAAGACAGATGTGAAAAGTCAATGATAGACTACATAATAGTTAGCAGCTCCCTTTTTTACAGTACATTGGATGCAAGCGTAAACAGAGGAGCAGAAATATTTAGTGATCATCACCTAGTGGTTGCCAAAATGAGATTACTGACTGAAGAAAATAAACAGAAAAGGAAAGAGAAGAAAGCTACTAAACTCAAAAAGAGGAGCTAAAAGAACAGTAGTAAAACAGGTATACCAATCTAGGATAAAAAGATTTATCAGTGAAAGACAGATGGATCTGAATGATAGCACAATAGAAGAAAAGTGGCAAATGTACAAAGAAACACTCCACAGTTGTACTGAAGAGGTCTGTGATAGGATACAAATTGAAGGAGATGGGAAAAGAACAGCATGGTGGAATGAGAATGTCAAGATTACGATCAAAGAAAAGAAGGATGCCTGGAAGAAATACTTGCTAACAAAGAGACCGGAGGATAGGATAGATTACTTGAATAAAAGAACTATCACCAAAGAGGAAGTTAGGAAAGCAAAACAGGAACAATGGGAAGAGTTTGGACAAAGATTTCAAGAAAGCTATCAAGGAAATCAAAAGCTGCTCTGGGGGCAATGAAGAGCATGAGAAAGACCAAAGCATACCCAATATGACAAATTAAGAATGCCAAAGGACAAATAATGAAAGATGACAGCGAAATCATAAAAACATGGAGAAAGCATTTTCATCAATTACATAATCTCTCCAAAACGTATGAAACAAGGAGTAAAGATCAATTAGTAATCCAGAGGAGACAGCTGAAGATGTAAATATATCAATGGAAGAAATCCAAACAGCTATAGGAAAAGTGAAATTAGGAAAAGCCCTAGGAGCAGATCAAGTTTATCCAGAAATGATTAAAAACCAAGGGAGAGAGGCAGACAAACTATTACATGCAATATGCCAACAAGCATGGAAGTCCAAACAGGGGCCAGATGACAGGAAAAAGGGAACAGTAGTACCAATACATAAGAAAGGATCAACTATGGAATACTCAAACTATAGAGGTATATCACTACTTAGCGTACCAGGAAAAGTATATGCCAGGATACTGGAAAGGAGATTAAAGAAAAGAGTAGAGGATCAGATTGAAGAGCATCAGAGTGGATTTAGATCAGGAAGAAGTGTACAAGATCACATATTTACAATTAGACAAATAATAGAAAAATTCCTTGAGAGAAACATTGACTTGCACCTGCATTTAACACTGTGAGGAGGGACGAACTATGGCATTCCTGAAAAGAACATAATGTAGAGCAAAATTTAATAGAAGCCATTAAAAGTTTTTACAATAAACCAACATGTGCAGTGAGAGTAGCTGGAAACATATCTGAAGAATTTGATGTAGATATAGGAGTAAGACAGGGTTGTATCCTAAGTCCTCTTTTGTTTATCACATTTATGGATTCAGTCGCAAAGGCATCCTCAAAAATGAAGAAAATGAATGTAGGTATGTGGAAGCTCAAACCAGTAAATGTATCAATGCTTTCATTTGCTGATGATTGAGTCTGTTTGGAAAATCAGAAAGTGACCTTCAGGCGAATATCAACATTATGTACAATGAACTAAATAAAAGAAGAATGAAAGTAAATGCAAAGAAAACCAAAACAATGCTAGTAACTAGGGAAGCTAAAACACAAAATCTTAAATTGGGCAGGAGAATTTAGAACAAGTTCAAAGCTACAATTACCTAGGAGTAATGATTAACTCAGAGGGAAATCTAAGAGAAGAAATCAGCCAGAGAATCCAAAAGGCAAGTGCAATATATAACCATCTAGGAAAGGCTTTTGTAGGTAAGCAAGAATTGTCAACAAAAACCAAAATGGCAGAAACAAATCAATTGAGATGGTTTGGGCATATAAACAGAATGAATGACAATATAATAGCTAAATCAGTATACAGAGCTAAAGCCCAAGGTAAAAGACCAAAAGGCAGACCTCGGAAAAAGTTGGAAGAAGATATAAAAGAGGCATTGAAGCATAGAAATTTAACTTTTTTGGAAGGAAACAGAAAATGCCAGGACAGGGCATTCTGGAGAAAGATCATCTCGGGCATCTGAACCCATACACCGAAAGGTAGCATAGGAACTGATAAAGAAAGAAAGAAAGAAAGAAAGGTTCCTCTTG
Organism: Doris montereyensis; assembly: GCA_037039925.1. Taxonomy (NCBI): domain Eukaryota; kingdom Metazoa; phylum Mollusca; class Gastropoda; order Nudibranchia; family Dorididae; genus Doris; species Doris montereyensis. The sequence continues at coordinate 90,619 of JAXRKP010000378.1, read as the reverse complement.
TCAATGTTAATAGAATGACGTTGGGTTTTTTTTAATATCTTGTAAACTTTTTGAGAAAAAATATTTTTTAAAAATAAAAATGACATTTTTGTATACTCATGATATTTATTATTTTAAAAAATTTATTAAAAAAACCTAGCCAAAATATTTTAAAAACCTGACGTCGCTCTTTAGATATTGAATGGAAAAGACGATCTACACAGGTTTTGAGTCATTTTATTCATAACTAAGAGAGGAGATAGATTTTGAAAATTACCTCAAAATCCAAGACGGCGGCCGTTTCTATGGCAACCAAGGACGCTACAAACTTTTCAATGATATAGGATGAATGTATTTTGACAGTTACTCATGTACATACCAAAAGCAAAAACCCTAACTCAAATGCAAAAAAAATGACTTCAGGGTCATCGGTCGGTTGAGCTCCGAGAGAGCCTTTGAAATGGCAATCATCGTCGCTGATGTGCCTCAGTTGGCTCAGGGCTCAATTCTTAGTCGATCAGAGGACCCTGAAAAAATGGTAATAATACTATTGGATGTCCAATGCTTCACCTCAATTGGAAACAACAAGAACAAAAACAAGTTATACAAACCATTTTAATAGCTTTGGCCTCCAGAATTTCCTTTTCTTTCTGTAGCGTCTCAAGTTGCTGCGTCATGCTGGCCAGATTTTGACCCTTGTGGAAAACCTCTGATGTCACTAAAACATATCATGGTCATAGTTAAATATGGTTGCAAAACCTTTTGATATTTAATTCAGATTTCATCACGGTCATAGTCAAATACTGCTACATGACTTTATGATATTTAATTTAGATTTCATCATGGTCATAGTCAAATATTGCGGCAAGACTTTATGACATTGAATTCAGATTTCGATATGGTCATAGTCAAATATTGCTACAGGACTTTATGATATTTAATTCAGATTTAAATATGGTCATAGTCAAATATTGCTACAGGACTTTATGATATTTAATTCAGATTTAAATATGGTCATAGTCAAATATTGCTACAGGACTTTATGATATTGAATTCAGATTTCATCATGGTCATAGTCAAATATTGCTACAGGCCTTTATGATATTGAATTACGGTCATAGTCAAATATTGTGACAAAACTTGTATGAAATTTAATTAAGATTTCAATACGGTCATAGTCAAATATTGTGGCAAGACTTTATGATATTGAATTCAGATTTCAATACGGTCATAGTAAAATATTGCGGCAAGACTTTATGATATTTGAATTCAGATTTCAATATGGTCATAGTCAAATATTGCGGCAAGACTTTATGATATTGAATTCAGATTTCAATACGGTCATAGTCAAATATTGTGGTAAGACCTTATGATATCGAATTCAGATTTCAATACGGTCATAATAAAATATTGCGGCAAGACTTTATGATATTTAATTCAGACCTCAATATGGTCATAGTCAAATATTGTGGTAAAACTTTACGATATTGAATTCAGATTCCATAATGGTCATAATCAAATATTGCGGTAAGACTTTATGATATTGAATTCAGATTTCATCATGATCATAGTCAAATATTGCGGCAAGACTTTATGATACTTAATTCAGATTTCCTTGAAACCGTTAAGGCATGAGATGAGCGAGGTATGAACTAAGCTGAGACAAACATCACTAAAACAATTTTCTGTTGAATAATTTATCTTTCATTGGCACACAGAAATACACATACACAAATACAATGTGCTCAATGAAAAAAACCCAGTGGACAGCTTTCTCTATGTCGACATTTTCACTACATTACATGGGCGGGGTGTGTATGTAATAAGCATAGTTGCCAACCCTTTCAAATAAAAAACACAGATGTTAACCGCGCAAACTATTTCTTACATGCACGACGGATGGCCATAATATTTTAGAAAACATTGATTGTTTAAATTGAATTAAGCCCCTTTAATGTACACATAATAAAAAGTATGCCAATCGCTGGCCTTTCTGGGAAGGTGCAATGATAGTTTTGCGAACTCAGAATAAGGTCTCCAGACTTTTACCCTTCTCTCTCTGTCGTTTGGGTTTCTTTAAAAAGAAAGACAGTAAACCCTCATATCTTATACATACTTTTCAAGGTAAATACAGACTTACGGAGTCAAAACCAATAGAACGTATTTAATAAGTTTTTTTATATCCTGGTTGGTAGCTATTGTAGTGTTAAATTATTGGCTAGCAAAAGTAAAGTAGCAACAAAAGATCTTTTCATGAGTAAGGCGTAAATCTCTAGAAGGGAATTTATCATTGTTGATGTTAATATTGTTGCTGTTGTTCTTGTTGTTTCAGTTGTTGTAATTTGTTTTTGCAACTGTTTATGTTACGTGCCCTCCAAGCCGTTACGCTGGTGCCACACGGTCATTAGTCGCTGATACTTGTGCTTGTAGCGGTTCCCGTACCAACTGTCCTCATCATTCAGGATTCTCTGTAAAGAACAGCATGCAAAACATATCTAAGAGCCGACTTACACAGAGTCCTGGCCTCCTCCGACCCTCTCAGCTGCACCTGAAGCATTTCTAGCTCCTTCCTCAGCTGAGAATGGGAAATGGTCGATAAGATTAATTTTTTTATTTTATAAAAATGTTAAAAAAAAAGAGGAAGGTGTTAGAAAAACCAAAAAAAAATCCAAAAACAATGCTAAATAAAAAATGATGGAACCTGCAGTTAGCGAATGCGCAAATAATAGGAAATACTTTTCATTTTCGTTTTTTCCTCTATTTATGATTGAAAATTTATGTAGTTAATTTTACAATGACAAATTTTTGTGCAAGGTTATACAATATGTAAAAGGTAGGTTCCATCATTTCATCTACTCATACAGGCATGCAATTTGTTCACAGTGGGCAGTTCACAATTTAAGAGGAGCACTAAACATAAATCAGAGTTGAAAGAATGTTAGTGAAAAAAAGAGAAAGCATGGTTATCATTAATTCCAACAGTTAGTTTTCTGACAGGCCATAAACTCTGTGTCGTGAGCAGAAATGTACAAATTGTCACCACAACCCGTGGATAAATTGCATACCAACCAATGACAATAATATACGTGCAAGACAGCTGAAATGAATCACTGGAGGAAAAATTATCCACATTTTACCTTTGAAAAGCTTCAGTTCATTTAATAACGTTTTCTTTTCTCTTTTTAAAAACCCACTATTTACCACTCTCATCGACATTCAAACATGCGGACAGTCGAAAAAACATCAAAGAACTGCACGGTGCACTACAAAATCAAATTTAATGAATTTTTTAGAGGCATTTATAACCTGAATGTTAGTATAAAAGGCAGTTCAATAACATTTCCTCTTTAGCGAGTCATTCCTTAGTGCTCGCCATACGTCTACATGTCTAAATGAATGAAGTAAGATAAGTGATAATACTAAGGTTAATAGAAAAGGCTACAGATTTTTAGTATGTTACAAGACAAACCATGCAGTAACAAGACAAAGCTAAAGGAAAACAACTCAACAAAAAGCAAAATCCATATCAAAATCAACTTCCAAAATGTAAAAAAAACTACATTTGTAAGTTCTCTTTTATAAAAAAAGACCTAAAAAAATTAGCATAAAATTAAATGGACCAAATTATGATGAATCATCAACAAAATTTAAGTTAAACAGAAGGAAGAAAAAAGTTACCCTAGGAAAAACCCTTGTATATTTTTATAGATGACTCTTCTCCCCTCTTAAAATACTTCAACATTTTCTTAAAAGGAAGCCCTTTGGTTAGAACAGGAAAAAGTCACTATCTGATGTTTTAAGATTATAGATAATTCCAAGCGCTTCCTTGTTGTCAAATGAAGATTTGACAAACATAGCCTTAAGTATTAAACAAATTTACATTTGTGAGAAAACTTAAATTTAATAAGCAGTCTGTGAGTGTCGGTGCACTAGAAAACTAATCAGCTTTCTTCCCTCCGTTGTTCTCATCAGTAGTCCAAACTCTCAGGTAACATGAATATTGCGTAAAAGCGCATATATTCACAATTGTACAACGTAACATTTGAGTTACTTTGAAAAAAAGCATTTCTTTTTTCTTTTTTCTTTTGGATAGACTATACGTTGTCTGTTGAATTGCAGACATATCTGACAGCTCATTTTAGATGAGGGTGTTGCAAGTATGAAATTCTTTTAATTTCTCTTTAAGGGCTACAGTTTCATCAAAATTTCCCTGTCCACCACATGCGGTGATCTCAAGGGTGAATCAAAATAAAACAGAAAGATGAAATATAAATGAAAGGGAGAAAGGAAAGAAGTTGGACCTATCAACAGCACCCACTAACCGCCCACAATCTTTCAGGATGAAAAAGCCAGAAAAAAAAAGTTTACAAAGCTTCAAAGGACCATTCCACACACAAGCACACACCGAAACACAACACACCACTTTCCCTTGCCATCAATATATTTCAAACTTATTTGTGTGTAACAACTGTAAAACATACACAGACTGATGTTAGCAGTGCACGCCATACTGGTGTCACTGTTTCAGATTCAACCTCCAATCATTTCAGTACTAACAAAATGAAAATGACCATTCAGAAGAGCTGTGCCCTTCCTTCCTCACTCCTGTAATGTCTTTAAGATTGTGAACAGCTACGTGTTTAGATAGCACAAGACTCCTAGTGTGAGTCTTGGTTAAATTATCATCACCTGTCTTCTTAACCGTTCACAGCACTCGATCATTGTGGTTTTTCGTTAAATCTTTTCATTCTGTCTTGTCGTTCGGACAATAAAGATTGTGAACCTGTAGCCTACATTTGTCTTCTTTCATTTTATTCAAATATTATACCTCCCTCCCTCTCTCCTCCTCCCTCCGTCCCTCCTGTCACCGCTCTTCCCCAACTTTCCCTTATCCCCTTCAAATGTCATCATTGTCCGCTATGAAAATGAACTTTCCCCTTGTTGCCTAATGTATAGACTCTTTTCCGCGAAGGTTTAGTATAATCAAAACTTGATCAGATCATGTATCGATACCTTTCTCACCACTTCTGTCTTTTATAGCTAGCACAGGAACTTCAAAAGGACAAGCAAAGCAGCACTTCAAACTGGATTTTTACATCACAAATAAAAAATAATAATTTTTTAACAGGATTTTATTTATTTCAGATTCTCATAATGAATTTGAGATTTTATCTTTTCTTTCTCTGTCTATTTAGATAACCCAGAAAACAAAAGTATTCGTTACTAAAAATGGTAAATACGCAATAAAAGGAAAGGGAAAATTTCTTTAAAAAAAAAAAAAAGAAAAGAAAAAAATAGAAAAGAACAAGCCAAAACCAAAACCACAACAAAAACAAACCATACTGGGCCAGTGCCAATGAGCATACAACGTATTAATATGGAGAAAAGAAAGAGTAATATGAGTGACAAAATAACATAACGAGATATATTTTCAGTTTCCTCAATGCGGCAAAGATCTGGATGTGATGATATACAGGTATTTCAGAATGAAGTCATGACAAGTTTGGGTTTTTTATTTTATTTTATGTAACTGTAACGAATTCATAAGCTGACTTTAGGTCTTCATGATAACAATAGATTAAAAAGGATTTTAAGCAAAAAAATCTTTATTCCCATACAAAAATTAGACATAACTAACATTTCTCTTTAGCAACAACTTTTTTTTTTTAAGCAAAAATGCTTAAAGACTATAGAAAAAAATCCTTGAACAATTTAAAATTAACAGTAAACAGGTAGAAACTTTGCTTACTCTTATAACTCTAATAATATTTTCCTTCAAGGGAATAAAAAAACTAAGAAATAAATGGTGAAAACAGTGAACAACACAAAGCGATGAAAACTTCAGATTGTGACAGTAGTATTAGTATTAGTATTGAAAAGCCTTCAGCCATAAGAAAATTTTACCTCCTGTATTTCCAAACCACTGATCTCACCATTTCTGAAGAAGAAAAAAGTGTGAAAAATATGGTTATAAAGAAAAAAAACAAATACAGTAGTTACAACCTAAATGCCCATGGCTTGGGAAGTAGAGAAAATGGGCATTTAGGCAAAACGGGTATTTATGGGAAAATCGCTCACGGCAAAAGTTTGAGAGAGATCACCAAAGGATTTTATTGAGCATGGTTCAGAAATTAAGACAATGGACAGATAAGGATAAAATTTCACAACCAGACCGTTTGTTTTAGAAGAGTCCTCTGTTTCAGTAAAATGGAATGCAAGAAATCGTGACACCTGGAAACAGTATGGTTCTTTGACACTTAGATGATTTGCGAGCATTTTGGCGGTAACTATTGTATAAATCAATGCTGTTTTTATTTGAATATACTCAACATATCTCTTTCAAAACAAAAGGATTCATGTGAACATATTCAAAATATTTTTTAATATGACAGAGAGAAGGGAATGCAAGGGGATGTAGGCGAGACATTCCATAGATAAATTAATAAAAAGGAGAAGAAAGCTTAAAATTCACAAAATACTTGTAACAGGAAATTACAAGATTAATCTGAATTAGAGAAATTAATATTTGGATGTTCATGGTCTAGTGCAAGCAATCAGCACAAACTTTCCTTGTCTTGCTGCTTATAAGAACTCCGCTTAAAAGGACACATTAGATAAAAAAAAATTCTTTGTCACCTAATAAAATTTTCTTCCCCCTCCCTCCCTCTATCTTTCTGTCTCTCTCCCTGCCCCCCCCCTCTATCTCTCCCTTCCTCTCCCTCTCCCTCTCGTTTCATTGGATATTAGAACACTAAATCAGTCATGAGAGCAATTAGCAGCTGATTAGAGGTGAGTGAAATTTTAGCCCTAGCCTGTCCGGCAAAATAAAAAAAACAGCTTCATGTTTGAATAAAGTTATTCTTCATTGGCCTAAAGATATTGCTCACACATACAGTGATCTCAGGGTGAATTAAGAGGCAACAGCAAAATGAAAGACAAGTGAAAGAGGGCAAGTAAAGGAATAGGACATATAAGCAGCGCCTGCCATCTGCCCACCAAAGGAAAGAAGAACACTGAAATATCCTTGATCACTGCTGTTCTTGTAAGCAATGAGCACTCAGTCAGCATCTAGTCTTTATTCTTTCTTTCTACCTATTCACCTGATACATAGTTTTGAACATATGTTCATCAGTCTGTTAATATGTCTATCAATCTGTCTTTTAGTCTGTCTGTCTGTCAAGCTGTCTGTCTGTCTCTCTTTCTCATTTGGTGGGGTAGGCCAGGATGAAAGAAAAGAAAGCAGTGTCTTGACAAAACACTTCGCTGTAATTAGTTTTCTCCACCAATCTTTTAATATGTGACATCTGTGGCCGAGTGGTCAGACTGTCGGACTTGGGATTGTCAGGTCTTGGGTTTGAATCCTATCAAAGCTAGATCCGACGTTGCGGTCCTTAGGGAAAGACACTTAACAAGCATTTCCCTTGCTCGACCAAGTGCAAATGGGTACAAGCACTACCCTTGGGAGTGAAAACCTGCATCAGACTAATGTCCTATCAAGAAGGTGATTCTTAGCACCTGTTCCGCTTCACACTATAGAAACCTGCATACGCTTCAGCACTATGGACCATAATGGCCTTGAAGGAACTCTGTCTCTTAATGTCTTTACATATCTATGACACCATTGCAGCTTGTTTCTGTGTCTTACCTGTTTGACGTTACAGACGGAAGATTGGAATCATTGTTGTGAGCCGAATCGTAATGCGACTGCAATTCCTCTGGTGAGGTTAAAGACACCTTACACATTGGACACAGGAAGCCTTCCTGTAAGTGCACAGTTGCATACATTTTAATATTAGTATCACCTACAGTTGTTTCTTACAGAGCAAACAGAATAAGATATGGCTATATCAGTGAAAGAGTAGTGGGAATGGGAACAGCAAAAAAAAAGAAAAAGAAGAAGACCTAAGTAGAGATGGGTAATCGTCATATTAGTGAGGACATTAAAATGCCAGACAATGTATTAGAAATACTCTTAAATCGTGTGTGATAGTGTATGGTAGCAAATAAAAAAGCTGAAAGAAGAATAAGAAGATCTTGTCAACATTATTGTTGCGGAATGCATTATAGACAGGGGTGTAGCGGGTATTGTATTCTCAATCTAAATGTGAAGAAAAACAAACTTGTTTGTTTCATGAGATCATTCAAATAACCTAAAAAAAAACAGTTTGATCCCCGGGCAGTGGATAGGTAAGCACCTATACGGGGATTAGGCGATCCCGCCTCCTCAAGTCTCCTGTTGCCTTGCAGGCGGGTCTTGGCTGACTAAAGGCTAAAGGCATTAACCCTGACAGAAAATAACAACCCGCTGCCTTGCAGGCTGGTCTTGGGTGATCAAAGGTAAGGAGTTAACCCAGACAGAAAATAACAAGGCCTGGTAGGGGGCTCAAGGTGGCAGCCCCACAATCTACCTAGGGTACGGCGGGCCAATCACCTGCTCATCCAAAATCAACTGATTCAGAGGAAGAGAAATTAAATCATTAATAGCCTATGGACCAAACAAAGATGCCACAAAAGAAGAAAAAGATATCTTCGAAAAACGATTTACAAATAGCTGCAGAGAATCTCAAACCTAATGGTTTTAGGAGATTTAAACGCTAGAATAGGCAACAATGTAGAAACAACAAGAGGAGAGACAACTTCTCCAAATGGAAAGAGACTAATAGATTTTTGCCTAAAGAATAACATGAAAATAGCCAATACCTTTTTTCCTCAAAGATATCCACACATAAACAAGAGAAAATGAAGACTACATAATAGTTAGAAACTCCTTTTTTTACAGTACAATGAATGCAAGAGTAAGCAGAGTAGCTAAAATATTTAGTGACCATCACCTAGCGATTGCCAAAATGAGATTACTGACTGAAGAAAACAAACAGAAAGCTACTAAATTCAAAATAGAGGAACTAAATAAACCAATAGTAAAACAGATATACTAATCTAGGATAAAAAGATTTATCAGTGAAAGGTAGATGGATCTGAATGATAGCACTATAGAAGAAAAGTGGCAAATGTATAAAAAAAAAACACTCTTCAGTTGTACTGTAGAGGTCTGTGGTAGGAAAAAAATTAAAGGAGATAGGAAAAGAACAGCATGGTGGAATGAGAATGTCAAAACTAAGATCAATGAAAAGAAGGATGCCTGAAAGAAAGACTTGCAAACAAAGAGGCCAGAGGATAAGATAGATTACTTGAGTAAAAGAACTATTGCCAAAGAAGAAGTGAGGAAAGCAAAACAGGAACAATCAGCAGAGTTTGGACAATGATTTCAAGAAAGCTATCAAGGAAATCAAAAGCTGTTCTAAGGAGCAATGAAGAGCATGAGAAAAACCAAAGCATGCCCAATACGACAAATTAAGAATGCGACAGGAGAAATAATAAAAGAAGACAGTGAAATCATAGAAACATGTAGAAAGTATTTTCAACAATTACATAATCCCTCCAGACCATATGAAACAAAGAGTACAGATCAATTAGTAAGAGTAACAAGTAACCCAGAGAAGACAGCTGAAGATGTAGATATCTCATGGAAGAACTCCAAACAGCTATAAGAAAAGTGAAATTAGGAAAGGCCCGGGAGCAGATCAAGTTTATCCAGAAATGATTAAAAACCGAGGGAAGAGAGGCAGATAAACTACTACATGTAATATGCCAATAAGATGGAAGTCCAAATAGGGGCCAGACGACTGGGAAAAGGGAACTGTAGTACCAATACACAAGAAAGGATCAAGTATGAAATGCTTAAACTAAAGAGGGATATCACTACTTAGCGTACCAGGAAAAGTATATGCCCGGATACTGGAAATGAGACCAAAGAAAAGAGTAGAGGATCAGATTGAAGAGCATCAGAGTGGATTTAAACCAGGAAGAAGTGTAGAAGACCAAATATTTACAATTAGACAAATAATAGAAAAATTCCTTGAGAGAAACATTGACTTGCACCTGTGTTTTATTGACTTTGAAAAGGCATTTGACACTGTGAGGAGGGGTGACCTATGGCAGTCCTTAAAAGAACACAATGTAGAGCAAAATTTAATAGAAGCCATTAATTTTTTTACAATAAATCAACATGCGCAGTAAAAGCCGGGCAGTGGACAGGTAAGCACCTGTACGGGGAATAGATGATCCCGCCCTCCACAATCTCCCGCTGCCTTGCAGGCAGATCTTGGCTGACCAAAGGCAAAGGGAGTTAACCCCGAAAGGAAACAACCTGCTGCCTCGCAGGCCGGTCTTGACTGACCAAAGACTAAGGGAGTTAACCCTGACAGAAAATAACAACCTGCTGCCTTGCAGCAAAAACTGGACCTTAGACAGTAGAGAATGCAGTAGAGTACAGGCAGCTGAAATGAAATATCTAAGAACAGAAGTAGGGAAGACTAAAAGAGACAAACTTAGAAACACAACTAAGAGATCAAGCCAAAGCAGATGGCATAAAAACTAAGATAGAAATAAATCAACTGAGATGGTTAGGGCATGTTAACAGAATGAATGACAATAGAATAGCTAAATCAGTATACAGTGCTAAAACCCAAGGTAAAAGACCAAAAGGTAGACCTCGGAGAAAGTGGGAAGAAGATATAAAAGAGGTGTTAAAGCAAAGAAATTTAACTTTTTAGAAGGAAAATGCCAGGACAGGACAGTCTGGAGAAAGAACATCTAGGGCATCTGAACCCATACACTGGAAGGTAGAATGGGAACTGACAAAGAAAGAAAGAAAGACAGTTTGATCCTTGAAATCTATAACATATATACTTGAAATTCCTTGATTTATTTTCAAAAGTCTGAGATGCAATATTGTGTGTTTCCACCTATTGCTGGGATTATTGAATCTCCAGACTTTCGAAAATGTACCTACTGGAGTAAATCATGGAATTTTAAGACACCAAGATCAACATTGTTTAAGTCCTTTTTATTTATCAATACAGAAATGGATATGGTTTATTTTATACCTGAAAGATTTGTTATGTCCCTTAAAATGGGTAAATGAGAGTAAAAATATGAAGTGTGCAATTTCTTTTGTAAATGAGTATATTACAAGAATGCATGAAAAATCCTCAAAAATTAAAATAACAGAGACCTAAGCTAATATTTTACGAATAACAGTTGAATGGAATGATCCCTGTTGAGGAAGGTTTCTAGCCATTGTCATTGGTTTAATTTGAGTGATATATTATTATGGAGACAATATGGAAATTTATTTTCAAATATTTGAACAAGAACACCCCCCCCCCCCAAAAAAAAAAAATTGCTCCATAACCAATCGAGAGACTGATCCGAAAATTATTTTCAGATATTTACATGGAATCAGACTGTACCAAATCTAGAATACTAAATATCAATAAATTTTAACACATTGACTATATTTTTATAACATTTACAAATACAAGCCTACTAATGGAAGTTAAAAACATTTTTTAAGTACTTAATATTCTATCCAGACAGCTGTGAGTAATATTAAGCAGTTACAAACCCTGAGATCTCCGCCATGGCGAACAGTGTTTACTTTAAAGAAACAAAGAAAAAAAAAAAACCCAAAGCTCCACACCTGGATAGCGACCAGCAGCGGTTACATATCATTACAGTGACATATTTTCATGTAAAAATATGCTTATGTGATAACTCACTCTCTATTCAAATCAGACATTGACTGTACTTAAAAGATAAACTATAAAACATTTTTTTCTAAACATGCCAGCCTCGGTCCCTGGTCATATCACCAAATCATGAAATCAAATCTGTCTGTGAGTACGATGTATAAGAAGATACACAAGCACTATTTACCCCTGGTCTTCCGAAGTTCCTTGAGTTCCACTGTTCTCATTTGCATGCTCTTTTTCAAAATGAGACTGGACAGCCTCTGCCGATTGGAAGTTTTGCATGCAAGTCGGGCAGAGGAAGCCCTGTATGGAAATTGACAAAGAAGAAGACATGTTAAAAACATTCCTTTAAATATGATATAAAATCTATGGAAATTTTGCAATAAGGGACAGTATTTCTAAAATTTAAAAATAAGATGTCGGAAATGTAAACGTAGAAATCACAAGCTAGGAAGGTAAAGGTAAAGGCAGGAATGAAGGAAGTGTGGCAAGGGAGGTAATCTTATGTCACTCATTGTTAAGAAGTTTAGAAAGTGGCTGACAGTGGGGTAAATGTGTGAATTTCTGACTAGAATTAGAGAAAAAAAGAGATAATTTTCCACTTGTATATTTGACCTTTAATGATCGCTATGAGGTCCCTTTTCATGAAATAAAAGCAAATCAATTATTCAGAATATATATGACTGAATTAAGCGTGTCCTTTGTGCAATTGTGATCAAACAAAATTATATCAAATCACACTAATTATTTAGAATATTCCCAACATCCGCTCCAGCTCCATGGGCAGTAACAGTCTTGAAGGAATTCTACTTACCTGTGCTTCACTAACATCCTCAGATCTACTAGAGAGGAAACCAGACCCACCGGTGGAGGAAGTAGACTGTAGAAGTAGAAGTGGGAAATGGGGAAGCACTCAAATTTGGTCATTCATCAAGCAAACCGATAGGTGGGGAACACAACGTGGTGATGGGTGATGGTGAAGGGCATTGGGGTCAAAGCTTCAGTTTTTTTTTCTTTTGTTAGTCAAAATCAATCAAGAATTTAAAAAATAAAATTTAAACTGAGCATTCTTTTTGAATTAGCAAAATTTACTGAAGAAAAATGAATATTATTATTATTTTATATGAATTTAATTTTAGCAATAGAATAATTAACTATTTCTTCATACTTAATACATAAATACATTGGCTCAGAAACATTGCAGGAATAAAACTTTACTTCATAGATCTGTTCAGTCTAATGCCAGATTGAAAATAATCAAAAATACATGCACAGGGTAAAAGTGGAGGGAAAACGATCAGGTAATGAAGACAAGGGGTGGCAGTAGGTAAAAGAGGTAAGCACAATTTTTACATTATAAGTGGACTTTGTATGTCTCCCTCACCTTCCCATATTGTAATGAGTATGAAAGTGCAGTGAAGAGGTTTGGGAATGGGGAAAGAGGATCCATAATAAATAGAGCACGGACAAACGCTATTGGAATTATTCAGTTTTATATAGTAAAATTGTCCATATTAAGAATGAATGGAAAGATAAATTTTATGTACATACCCAACCGGTAGTTATATTTACATAGATCGATATAAAATATTATGAAAATTGAAAAGCTATCTAAAAAAAAAGAGGGATAGGGATGAGTGATTTGGCAATCCCTGGATATGTGTGTGTGTGAGGCCAAGTTTATAGACCTTTTTTATGCACTTTGTTGAATTCTCTTTTCCTTCTATAATTAGTTTTGTTTATGTTTCCTTTCAGTGTTGTCCAATACTTTAAAAACTAATGCAAGGTATGAGAGAGTGTGATGTGACATATAAAATTACGTGGATGTGCAATGCAATAGGAAATGTCACAGATACAAGCTTACTTTCAACTTTCTAAATTTTCTGCAAAAATGCTACCATTTTAGATTGACCTAAACAATTTCAGATCAAACAAAATCTACCCCTGCATTTTGTTGGCAGTTGTTACAGCTGCAAAGTATCTTTTGTTGCCTCTCTTTTAAAACAGGCTTTATCATATATCAACCTTTTTGCCTTTTTAGATTTGTCTTCTACTAATTAACTAATTGTGTTCATTCAACACGTGCTGATCTTATTTTCTTTCCTGTTCAATGTTTTTTTGTGGATAATTCTGTTATTGGCACCATAGGAAAAATTCAAAGCTGCATTCTTTCAATTGCAAGTTTTGCTGGTCTGTAAGAAGTGTACATTAAAAAAAAATGTTGTTCACTGATTATCTATGTCTTGATTCGACTCTAAGATTGCCTTTCTAACAATACCACTTTATTCCTGAGCATTCAGGGATGGTGATAATGTGTGCATGACAATGGGAGTCCTTTCCATGAGATGAATGATGCTGTCGTTCTTCCCAACCATGTTGTGAATACTACATTTCCTTATTTCTACCCAGCTATTGGGAATATGTCTCTTTTTTTATCCCGAACCGGTTATTATTATAATAATAATTATAACAATTAAAATAATGATTATTAGACAATGGAACCTCTCTAATCAGAAACCTGGGGAATCGGGAAACCTGGCCGATCGGGAAAAAATGACAGGAAACATATTTTTTGTCAACATATTTGACCTCTCTAAACGGGAAAAGACCTGGCTAATTGGGACAATTTTTCACGGGCTTGCATTGATTATCATCACCATTTTTGATTTTGGTCAATGGTAAACTTTATATTAGATTTTGTGCTTTGAAATTTCATTGTGTGGATATGAATAATTGCCCTTCGGGGATGATTAAAAGTTTTTTAAATTGAATTTTCCACATAATTATTTATTCAAACACTCACTTGTTATCAAAATTGGGTTTCTGTGTCAGCAAAATATAAATTATTACACCAGCATTAGTGCTACAAGCCCAATACATTACACCATATGTACACAGTGTCGTAATTCCCAGTTCATGACGACCATAAGCCAGACACACCAGACATCCATTACGCAAAAGTGTGAAATCAGTCCCTGCTCATCCACCTAACAATACAGTATGGTGTTGACATGGGGCAGCACTTACAAAGTAGACTTGTGCACGGTCATAGCCTTTCATTGTCCGCCTAACCTGTCAATCCCAAGGGTGGACATGCGACGAAATTAAATTATCCACATTCGTTCTTGATTACATGTCTTAAATCTATCTACCATCCAACGAAGCTCCACTGTGTGTGATACCCCTAATAAATATTTGCTTCTATCAACTGATCTTGTGTCTATAGAAAATTGTTAATTTAGCTCTGTATTTTACCACTCACAGTAGGATTTAATTACGTCAAACTGTTGAGGAAAAACCAATTCCCTAGGTCCCGGGTAATCGAGAAACCCGGCCAATTGGGAAAATTTTACAATCTACCGAGAGTTCCCGATTAGAGAGGTTCCACTGTAATAATAATAATAATAATAATGATAATATATAGCATTTCTATAGCACATATCCAATAATCATGAATTCAGTCTTCTGTTCATTCAATTTCAATTTATTGCTAGACATCCACATCTTCAAATCTTCTATACATATTTCTACAACCTGGGGAAGTTCTTTGATGTTACATAAACAAAGGGTGTCATCTGTGTAAAAATGGTATCTTTCTTTCTTTCTTTATCAGGTTCCATTCTACTTTTCGGTGTATGGGTTCAGATACCCGAGATGATCTTACTCCAGGATGCCCTGTCTTGGCATTTTCTGTTTCCTTCTAAAAAAGTTAAATTTCTATGCTTCAATGCCTCTTTTATATCTTCTTCCCACTTTTTCCAAGGTCTACCTTTTGGTCTTTTACCTTGGGCTTTAGCACTGTATACTGATTTAGCTATTCTATTGTCATTCATTCTGTTTACATGCCCAAACCATCTCAATTGATTTGTTTCTATCTTAGTTTTTATGCTATCTGCTTTGGTTTGATCTCTTAGTGTTGTGTTTCTAATTTTGTCTCTTTTAATTTTCCCTACTTCTCTTCTTAGATATTTCATTTCAGCTGCCTGTACTCTACTGCCTTCTCTACTGTCTGAGGTCCAGGTTTCGCTGCCATAGAAGAGAGCAGGACAATAAAGTGTATTGTATACTGCCATTTTGGTTTTGTTGACAATTCTTGCTTACCTACAAATGCCTTTCCTAGATGGTTATATATTGCACTTGCCTTTTGGATTCTCTGGCTGATTTCTTCTCTTAGTTTTCCCTCTAAGTTAATCATTACTCCTAGGTAATTGTTACTAACATTGTTTTGGTTTTCTTTACCTTTACTCTCATTCCTCTTGTATTTAGTTCATTGTTCATAATGTTGATATTCGACTGAAGGTCACTTTCTGATTTTCCAAACAGAACTAAATCATCGGCAAATGAAAGCATTGACACATTTACTGGTTTGAGCTTCCACATTCTTACATTCATTTTCTTCATTTTTGAGGATGCCTTTGTGACTGAATCCATAAATGTGATAAACAAAAGAGGACTTAGGACACAACCCTGTCTTACTCCTATATCTACATCAAATTCTGCGGATATGTTTCCAGCTATTCTCACTGCACATGTTGGTTTATTGTAAAAACTTTTAATGGCTTCTATTAAATTTTGCTCTACATTGTGTTCTTTTAAGGAATGCCATAGTTCGTCCCTCCTCACAGTGGCATATGCCTTTTCTAAGTCAACAAAACACAGGTGCGGGTCAATGTTTCTCTCAAGGAATTTTTCTATTAATTGTCTAAATGTAAATATGTGGTCTTGTACACTTCTTCCTGGTCTAAATCCAATCTGATGCTCTTCAATCTGATCCTCTACTCTTTTCCTTAGTCTCATTTCCAGTATCCTTGCATATCATTTCTTGGAACGCTTAGTACTATATCCTTCTATAGTTTGAGCATTCCATAGTTGATCCTTTCTTATGTATTGGTACTACCGTTCCCTTTTTCCAGTCGTCTGGCACCTGTTTGGACTTCCATGCTTGTTGACATATTGCATGTATTAATTTGTGTGCCTCTCTCCCTTGGTTTTTAACAATTTCTGGATAAACTTGATCTGCTCCTGGGGCTTTTCCTAATTTCACTTTTCTTATAGCTGTTTGGAGTTCTTCCATTGATATATCTACATCTTCAGCTGTCTCCTCTGGATTACTTGTTACTCTTACTAATTGATCTTTACTCCTTGTTTCATACGTTTTGGAGGGATTATGTAATTGGTGAAAATGCTTTCTCCATGTTTCCATGATTTCGCTGTCTTCTTTCATTATTTCTCCTGTCGCATTCTTAATTTGTCGTATTGGGCATGCTTTGGTTTTTCTCATGCTCTTCATTGTCCCCCAGAACAGCTTTTGATTTCCTTGATAGCTTTCTTGAAGTTGAAGTCTTTGTCCAAACTCTTCCCATTGTTCCTATTTTGCTTTCTTAACTTCCTCTTTGGCGATAGCTCTTTTATTCACGTAATCTATCCTATCCTGTGGTCTCTTTGTTTGCAAGTATTTCTTCCAGGCATCCTTCTTTTCATTGATCTTAGTCTTGACATTCTCATTCAACCATGCTATCCTTTTCCTATCTCCTTTAATTTCTTTCCTACCACAGACCTCTTTAGTATAACTGACGAGTGTTTCTTTATACATTTGCCACTTTTCTTCTATTGTGCTATCATTCAGATCCATCTGTCTTTCACTGATAATTATTTTTATCTGAGATTGCTAACTATTATGTAGTTTATCATGGGCTTTTCACACCTATCTTCATTTACTCTTGTATATTTGTGGATATCTTTATGAAGAAAAAAGGTTTTGGCTATTTTCATGTTATTCTTTAGGCAAAAATCTATTAGTCTTGCTCCATTTGGGGAGGTCGTTGCCTCTCCCTCTTTACCTATTACTCCTCCTGATGTTTCTATATTGTTGCCCACTCTAGCGTTTAAATCTCCTAAAAGCATTAGTTCCTGTTTGGATTTAAGATTCTCTGCAGCTATTTGTAATCGTTTTCGAAGAAATCTTTTTCTTCTTTAGTTGAGTCTTTGTTTGGTCCATAAGCTATTAATAATTTTGGTTTAATATTTACCTCTAATAGCTGTGGGCTTATAAATTTCCAACTGTCTAGTAGCTTTTCATGTCTTTTATGAACTAGGAGGCCTACTCCTGCTCTAGCTCTGATATCTACTGCTGAGAAGATTAAGATTTTTGATATGATTCAGTCCTACATTTTCTATTCCTTATCCTTTTTTCTTTGTTTCTGTAATGGCCAAAATATCTACTTTGAATTTTTCCATTTTTCAACTAATTCTAACTCTTTTCCATTTATTGCCCTAACATTCCATGTTCCAAAAATCACAGTCCGTGTTCTTTTCCAGAGTCGCCTTCGAAAGTTCAAGCCGGGTATATCATTGTATATATTACTTTGAATCAGGTTGTTTTGGATAAGTAGGGGATTAGCCCACTGTACCCTAGGTAGATGGTGGGGCTGCCACCTTGAGGCCCACTACCGGGCCTTGTTATTTTCTGTCAGGGTTAACTCCCTTAGCCTTTAGTCATTCAAAACCAGCCTGCAAGGCAGCAGGTTGTTATTTTCTGTCAGGGTTAACTCCTTAGCATTTGGTCAGTCAAGACTGGCTTGCAAGGCAGCAGGTCATTTTCTTGCAGGGTTAACTCCCTTAGCCTTTGTCCAGCCAAGACCTGCCTGCAAGGCAACAGGAGACTCGTGGAGGGTGGGGTCATCTATTCCCCGTACAGGTGCTTACCTGTCCACTGCCCCGGACAAATGGTATCTAAGATCATAAAATTTAACTATTTTGCTGGGCGTAAAGGGTGAAGATTATTGAAAATCATCATCTGATAGATAAGGCTTTTGTGAGGCAGTCATCATGGATAGTTGCAGCTTTTATCTGACAGTTACCTAGTATTTTGTGTGACAGTGTTAGGTAGGCCGTTTGTGTAATTTCGTATAATGGCCCTATGTTAACATTAGAAAAAGCGGCTCGCTCAGCCAGCGCAATGGCTGCCACGCGCTAGTTGGCTCGCTGATAGTCATCGCTGCGGCGCAAGGCTGCCCACAAAGTTTTACGAGTTCACAGGAAAGTGTGACTTCTGACCAGGCCATCACCAATCTGTTGAATTCAGTCGCATGGCGATCATCTGGTCTCACCCAAGCCAAGCCAAACTAGGATAATTCCATTCTTTTCAATTAAGTAGGAGACAACAAGACCAATTACGTATGCAAACACACATTCTTATTATCAGCTCAATCACATCATGGGGGGGTCCTGAGCAAGTGTTTTTACATTATTTAATGATATAGACAATTTTAGCCACTACCATTGTACTCAGCATGTCTAAATTAGTTTAAAAAGATATCAACATTTTTTTTTAACATATGGTTGCCATGGGAACGCCACCATCTTGGATTTTCATT
This sequence comes from Doris montereyensis, assembly GCA_037039925.1. Lineage (NCBI taxonomy): Eukaryota > Metazoa > Mollusca > Gastropoda > Nudibranchia > Dorididae > Doris > Doris montereyensis. Next base: position 71,670 of record JAXRKP010000378.1, on the reverse strand, counting down.
GCAAAAATAACAATTTCATTTCAAATCTAGAATAGGCTCTTTCAGCTATGAACAAATTTAGCTACAACTTTGCACACACATTATTCAGTTCAATATCTAGCCGCACTCAGTAGCTTTTTTCAATCAATTAAACTGTTTTGATTTCATGAATTTTTGGCAAATTTAACCACAAATTTTTCTTTACAAAAATTTGAAGAGATCTCGAAAATCGCTACTGGGTAAATTTTTTGTGTGCATATTATAGATGTTATGTACCAAATTTGGGGGCAATCGGACGATAAATAAAAAAGTAGATATCACTGTCAAAAAGTAACATTTTGAGAAAATCGCATTTTAAACAATGTTTTACATTATTTTAATGTTTTTTCGCATATAAACCTATAAAAGAATAATATAATAATTTGAAAAATCATGCAATCTTGAGAGGCTATCAAATACTTTATTTTGACCCTATGTTAACTGCTCCAGATCCCTTATAACTCATGTCGGGATGGCATTGTTCTTATAACAGATGCGTGGAATGTTTCCCGTAATATTCGGCCGATCTTAGCTAATATTGACAATAATTCAACAAAAGCAGATGTTTCGAATAGTGTACTTTGTGGTAATTAAAATGAGTACCAACCTATTATACTTTAGACAACATTTCCGGCTTTTATGGTACAACCGATGTGTTAAATGTATAAAATGAAAGAATCGATATTGAGCATTTGTTATGATATCAATGTCATGGGAATGAACTGCTCCATCCAGAAGTGCAATAAATGAGTTTTGTCCCATTTGTGGTAAAACTGCCTTCCCCAGGACCCCCATCCCCCTTAATTGCACATAAAGAGAGAGCGATATCGATGGATGGCGGGAGGTGGCAGAATTGAGAGACAAGCGAGAAAGAAAGAGAAGAGGTAACAGAAAGAGGTAAAAAAGGAAGAGCAGCAAATTGAAAGATAAATGAGGAAAGGGAAGAAGTAGGCCCCACATTACACTTCCTGAACACCCTCCACCACCTATGAGAAAGGCATGAGAGAGAGGATAACGGTCAATTTAAATTAATGGCCCAAAATTTTCTCTGTCTTGTTTTTTTCCCCAAGGCACTTTGGCATCTATCACACTCCTCTTATGTTGGCTAAAGTAGAAATCCTTTCACATTTACAGGGAAATGGCAAACGGGAAAGTGAACGAGAATCATAATCAACTCTGGCTCACAAACAAAACTCCCCGAACATCCCGACCAACAAAATACCAGCTGAAAATTTTAAAAATGTAGTATTTCCAATACTCGATTGGGAATAACTTCAATCTAGGAAAATTATTTTCCAAATCACACATGGTTGGTATAATCACTGGGATGAACCAAAGAACTCAATTTATAAGTCTACTCTATGTATGGTTAACACTTATGATATGCAACAACTATTGAATGATATAATTTTACTCTAGCTAGTATCTAGATCTAGTTGCCACACCTACCTGATTGACCATGATTTTGGAAAAAGACAAAATACACAATCAATGAATCAAGAACTATAGACTTCTAGATCTAGATCTATATATATATGGATTGCATATTTATATCTTGTTCTCTAGACAACCTACAGATAGTGTTTCAGTCGTGTAATCACGGTATGGGCAGTGTTGGAAGTGCTAACACTCGAAATGTATGCATTACTACTAGAAAGTTAGCCCGTACATAGATCTAAATAGATCTAGAATAGGTCCTGGGAAAGGAGAGGAGAAGGTTCTTTCTACATCACAACAAAGCAGAAAATATAATAATACTCTTATTTGAAACAAATGATGATCAGTTTTACACCAAATGCATTGCAAACCTTTTCAGACTTCTCTTCATTTTTCTTCCGCAACCTTTTAAACATATTTTAATTCCTTTATTTCGTCCAGGAGAGTTATGTCCTAAAACACACGGGAGTCGACAAAATGACAACAACAGAAAAGGGTCCACCCAACCGGAAGTATAAAACTCTTGCCTCTTAACTAACTTGATTTTCAATCCAAATGCATTTTTTATCACCATCAATGTCACTCGCTGTCGGTTGCTTTTACAGTCATGTTATCTTCGTCTGTTTGCAAGGTTTCGAACTTTCTTCGGGTAATAAAGTTGTTGCTTATCCTTTATACCTGCATTTATATGATCTATAAATCTTTCCGAAATATTTGTGGAAGACTATGCCGCAAATTAGACGACGTTAGATGTTAATAAAGTTTGCCCTTTCTTTACTTCTGACTGACTGACTGGGTTGCTCCCTCTAATTTCTCCTCTACATTTTCATCTAGAGATCCTAGTCTAGAATCTAGACTTAGAGATTAATTACCGGCTTAGCTGCATTATCCATTCTTATTATGGTCGCACGCTGTATTTTGCTCTATTTTATCTTCTGTTATATACTAGTTATTTGATATGTTAAAGAATTTTAAAGGAATATGATGGGGAAAAATAAAATAAAAGTATTAAAAGGCAAGGCCAATGAATGGCAATGATTATAATGTTAGTGTTAGATACATTATGCACATAAAGCCAGGATTTCCAAGTAAGTGCTTCCAAACCCATGAGTCAACCTTCTAAGAAATAAATGAAGAAAAGAAAGACAATTCTGAAAATATTTATTTCTAGACCAAGACAGGGAAATGCCTAATGGCTAACCCTTTTTCCCCTACCCAAACACTAACTGACAACCCCTCTCCATCTCTTCCAATGTCGTGCATGCGCTGAAGTCTTTTGACCTCTACGGGACATCGAAGCATGCTTCCATATTCTGATTTTGTGGCTTCTAGGTCAGTGTGTGAGAAGTAAGGTAGCTGATTCCAGCCAGATAGATAGAATCTACATAATATAATATAAATATAAAATCTATTATAATTATTAGATCTAAACTCTAGGCAGGTCATGTTATTTCCTTCAATTGTAATTTGTACTTCCATGTAAAGAGAAATTTTTCCTTTTCCTGATTTAGGTTTCCTACTAGTATATGGACAGTGAGAAATAATGTTTTCTTACTATAAATTGAGACTCAAGAAAGCAAAGGAGTATCAACAAACGAATAATGGCATATTTCACCAAAACGATCTCATTACCATAATATTTCCCACACAAATATAATGTAAAGATTTAAAGCGTAGACCCCAAGAATCTCAGATATTTAGGACAGCCCTGTGAAGTGAAAAGAATTTAATTTAAGGTCTTTTAAAGTCATATATTCAATAGTTTTCTGCCTGTTAACCGATGACCTTGTCTGATACAATGTTATGTAACACTGCTGTTATCAATTTCTCTGTGTTTGTTAAGTGATAAAGTGGTCAGGAGTCATAAATAGAAGATTTGCCACACAGTTGCATTAATAAAAGTAATTGTCAGTAAACACTAATCATCATCATCATATCGTGTCAGAGGCTAGGTAGGTCGTTTGACCTTTAAATGCCCCATAAATCATGGAGTTTGAAATCCAAATAATATAAAATCTGGTGTTGGTTTAGAGATATGGGCAGCTTGAAACCCAGCCCCAATGTCATGCTTTGCTTTTGTTTTATTGTGCGGAACCTGCCATGAATCAGACTGAGGGATCTATCCCGGTGATGCCAATGTCTATATATGTGGTGTAACTCACAGAATGTTTTCAAGCAAACTTTAACATCCTCATTTATGTTTAAAATCAATGAGCTGCCCATACATCGCAATAAATATTTCACTTGAGTGGTGTAACATCAGTACAGCTATAATATCAGTATGGCTGGTCAGTTCTGTTTAATGTGTCAGTTGAAGAATTTCCGTATTTCAATAAAATTTCTCATTTCAATCAAAATATATATATTATGTTGTTTGTTCCATAAAATAACTAACAAGAATCTGTTGTGATCGTATTTTGTCTTCAAGTGGGTGGTCATACTGCTGTTAAATGCAGCTAAACTGATGAAACAAAGGAAAACGCACAGTAGTTTATATACAAATGGGTCATTTTTATTACAAGGACTTCTTTTATAATATCTTTCTAACCTCGTAGGATGATGTAATGACACGAATAGGTTCCTTTCTTTACATGACCTCTACTTCTGATCCTTATGTAGCTGTATTGACGTTACACCACTCTATATAGGCTATATCTTATGTTAGGGTACATTTATTTCAATTCATGAAATGCTAATTTTCCAAGATGAGGAATTTATGGTCACCATAAGATATATAATATTTATATATGTGTGCGTTTTTACATGTTATTTAATCTAATCTACTGTTATTTTCATTTTTCTATGTAGACTGGTGCTCCAGTCAAGAGCAAGACATTAGCCACCCTTTATCTGTCGTCACGGAAATATTCTAATGGCGGTACTTTTTCATTTTCTACTTTTCACTCCTGTTTTGAATGTACTCTTAATAATTCATTGTATCTAGTATTACTATTAGATTCTAAAAATTTTAAGCATGTCAAACCATGTAACAATCTCAAATGTGTCCAAAAACTGGTATGATAAGGAAGAACGAAAGTAAAACAAAAACAGTAGAACTGCCAGGACTTTGAAAGCATCATCCGTGGTGGTTTTAAAAGATTAGAAAAGAATGACAGTTTGGTTCATATATATGTTATTGTTTTTACAATTGAATAGTCAGGCCTTATTTGGATGTCACTGAGCTCCCCACCTTACCCAGCCAACATCACCAACTCCTCTCTCTCTTTCTCTCTCTCTCTCTCTCTCTCTCTCTCTATATATATATATATATATATATATATATATATATATATATATATATATATATATATATATACCCCTCTCTCTCTTCCTAGTTTTTTTTGTTTTGGGAAATACTTTTCTTCGTAATCTAAGGCTGTATTCATGATCCCTGAAAAGTTGTCGATTGTGGCTTACTACTCTGACGAGATCAATGTTCAAAGAAGAAACTTTCCTCAATAATGTTATAAAATTCTGTAATGTTGATTTGTAAAATGAGAATAGTGTTTTATTTTTAAAAAATGTTGTGCTTCTTTTAGCTGATACAGATCTCATTGTGATAGGCTCAGGCCCAGGGGGATATGTGGCTGCCATCAAGGCCGCCCAGCTGGGCCTAAAGGTAATTTACAGCTGCCAGTATGACTTTATTTATAAAACAAGCCATGGCAAAGAACGTTAAGATTTCTGTCTCCATGGAAGGCATTTTTTTTTCTATATTAACATATATATGGATGCAAGGTCTATCATATCTTGAAGTGCAGTAGGAAAAGCGTGACATTATGTTACAAAAAATGTTAATAACTCCCATGTGTCAATTTTTATTTTTGAAATAAATCGAAGAAAAACAGCAACCTGCAAATTGTTATGTTCTCTTTCTGCTTAAAATCTTGTCTAATATTTTTTATTATTACAATTTGTGTCAGTAGGGGGTTGTTATTGACTAAAATTGTTGAATATCTATTTTCTTATTTTGTGACAACAAGCTTTATAACTCATTTCCTTTTTGTGCAATGTTGAGTGTGTGGTTGTTGTTTTTTTAAATATATTTTTATTTCATTTCAATGATAACATTTTTTAACATTTCTCTTTAATTCCAGACAGTATGTGTGGAAAAAAATGCAACCCTTGGAGGTACCTGCCTGAATGTGGGTTGTATTCCTTCCAAATCACTCTTGAATAATTCCAATCTCTACCACATGGCTAGTGCCAATGATCTCGAAAACAGAGGAATTGAATGTGAGTTGCCTTGTTTTGTTGGGGGGGGGATGGGCGGGTTTCTTCCGTTCAGACTTTGTGAATTGAAGGACTTTCTTTTGTTTACATTGCACTTTCAAAGAAACAGTGTTGCTTTCAAATGAAAATTTGTAAAACCATAAAATATTTTTTGCCTTCTTTGATATACAATGTGAAATTCTCAGTTGTAAATTTCTTTTCTATCATAATATAGTTAAATTCCTTGATGTGACCTTTTCTTTTACATAGAAAATTTGTAGAAAGAAGCTGTGTTTTTGTATTTTAAAAGTTGTAAAATAATTGTAACATTTTTGGGTAATGTTTTTCCTATAATAAAAAAAAAGACATTGCATATATATATATATATACACAGTCATATATACAACTGTAAAATGCTATTAATATAAGATATAACTAGAATATAATCGACAAATTTGTAGGGGTTGATGATATAGTCTATTGATATTAAACTGTTTTCCTTTTGAAGTTCGTGATTTTCGAGCTTGGGGCTTGGGACCACCTTTGACCCATTGAAATAGTTTGTAGGGGGTCAGAGGAATGATGTGTTTCATGTTGTTTGTAGAACAGGCCTGTGGGCCATGTTCCCCCCTAATTTTGTCTAGTCCACAATTTTTGGTGTTGTGCAAAGTTTGCAAAACCATGCCAATTGTGTGTCACTTTGTCCATGAGAATGAATGTTAGACTAGAAACTTTTTTTTTTTTAATATTAGTGTGTGCAAACATTTCTCACTTGTTTTTATCTTTTCTCACTGGTGTGTGTATACACTCACACAGCTTAGAGGGAACATTTCCAGTAGTTCTACACAACATCGTCAGTGAAGAATGGCTGTTTTCCATCTCTGTCCTGAAGTTAAACTTTAATGTCATTGAGGTTCTGTTGATAAAGCCACATACAGGTGGCCATGCCACGTGCATTAACTCACATTGCACATTGATGTATTAACTTTCTATTTACAGAAAGACACTACATGCCTATATATCACTCACTGACACCATCAAACCTATATTTCGTATGTAAACAAAACAATTGAGGTCATTGGAAAGCTTTGGTTGACACAAACCTTGACTTTTATCAAACATAAAATTTCTTTCTTTCTTTATCGGTTCCCATTCTACCTTTCAGTGTATGGGTTCAGATGCCCGAGATGATCTTCTCCAGGATGCCCTGTCCTGGCATTTTCTGTTTCCTTCCAAAAATGTTAAATTTCTATTCTTCAATGCCTCTTTATATCTTCTTCCCACTTTCTCTGAGGTCTGCCTTTTGGTCTTTTACCTTGGGCTTTAGCACTGTATACTGATTTAGCTATTCTATTGTCATTCATTCTGTTTACATGCCAAACCATCTCAATTGATTTATTTTTATCTTAGTTTTTATGCCATCTGCTTTGGTTTGATCTCTTATTGTTGTGTTTCTGATTTTGTCTCTTTTAGTTTTTCCTACTACTCTTCTTAGATATTTCATTTAAGCTGCCTGTACTCTACTGTATTCTCTACTGTCTAAGGTCATTGTCTTGGTTTTTTTGCATTTAGTCTCATTCCTTTTCTATTTAGTTCATTGTTCATAATGTTGATATTCGACTGAAGATCACTTTCTGATTTTCCAAACAGAACTAAATCATCGGCAAATGAAAGCATTGATACATTTACTGGTTTGAGCTTTCACATTCCTACACTCAATTTCTTCATTTTTGAGGATGCCTTTGCGACTGAATCCATAAATGTGATAAACAAAAGAGGACTTAGGTACAATCCTGTCTTACTATATCTACATCAAATTCTGCGGATACGTTTCCAGCTACTCACCGCACATGTTGGTTTATTGTAAAAACTTTTAATGGCTTCATTAAATTTTGCTCAACATTGTGTTCTTTTAAGGAATGCCATAGTTCGTCCCTCCTCAGTGTCAAACGCCTTTTATAGATCTATAAAACACAGGTGCAAGTCAATATTTCTCTCAATGAATTTTTCTATTAATTGTCTAATTGTAAATATGTGATCTTGTACACTTCTTCCTAGTCTAAATCCACTCTGATGTTCTTCAATCTGATCCTCTACTCTTTTCCTTAGTCTCATTTCCAATATCCTGGCATACACTTTTCCTGGTACACTAAGTAGTGATATCCCTCTATAGTTTGAACATTCCATAGTTGATCCTTTCTTTAGTATTGGTACTACCTTTCCCTTTTTCCAGTCGTCTGGCACCTGTTTGGACTTCCATGCTTGTTGGCATATTGCATGTAATAGGTTGTCTGCCTCTCTCCCTTGGTTTTTAATCATTTCTGGATAAACTTGATCAGCTCCTGGGGCTTTTCCTAATTTCACTTTTCTTATAGTTGTTTGGAGTTCTTCCATTGATATATCTACATTTTCAGCTGTCTCCTCTGGATTACTTGTTACTCTTACTAATTGACCTGTACTCCTTGTTTCATATGTTCAAGAGGGATTATGTAATTGTTGAAAATATTTTCTCCACGCTTCTATCATTTCGCTGTCTTCTTTCATTATTTCTCCTTTGGTGTTCTTAATTTGTCGTATTGGGCATGCTTTGGTCTTTCTCATGGTCTTCATTGCCCCCAGAACAGCTTTTGATTTCCTTGATAGCTTTCTTGAAGTCTTTGTCCAAACTCTTCCTTTTGTTCCTGTTTTGCTTTCCTCACTTCCTCTTTGGTGATAGTTCTTTTATTCATGTAATCTATCCTATCCTCTGGTCTTTTTGCTTGCAAGTATTTCTTCCAGGCATCCTTCTTTTCTTTGATCTTAGTTTTGACATTCTCATTCCACCATGCTGTTCTTTTCCCATCTCCTTTAATTTATTTCCTACCACAGGAGGCCTGTGTTTCTTTATACATTTGCCACTTTTCTTCTATTGTGCTATCATTTAGATCCATCTGCCTTTCACTGATAAATCTTTTTATCCTAGATTGATATATCTCTTTTACTATTGGTTTATTTAGTTCCTTTATTTTGAATTTATTAGCTTTCTTCTCTGTCCTTTTCTGTTTGTTTTCTTCAGTCAGTAATCTCATTTTGGCAATCACTAGGTGAGGATCACTAAATATTTCTGCTTCTCTGTTTATTTTTGCATCAATGTACTGTAAAAAGGGAGCTGCTAACTATTATATAGGCAAAATATGACAATAAGTGACACATCCACTAATAAAGACAGAACAAACGCGTGACGTTTTGGGTATTACCCTTCATCAGACAACAAACGAGAAATATCTAGAATCTAGATCTAAGTACTACCTCAGGCATCACACAATGTGATGTCAGAAGAAAAACATAAAAGAGAAAGAAAGAAAGAAAAAGACAGTGATGATAAAAAACGTAGCAGAGGTGGGTGTGAAGATTGAGCGAGAGTGAAAGGTTCAGATCTAGAATGAAATAAAAATATGAAAATAAGTAAGTGATAAAAGGTGAGAAGGAGAGAGAAAGAAAAAAAAGGCAGGGAAGAAAGAAAGGGAGAGAGAAAGACGTGTGAGTATGCGAAACTAGAACGAAAAAATAAGATAAATATAGGACTAGATCTATATCTCACTGGGTCTAGAAAGAAGAAATGATAGAGAATGAATGAAAGGAAGTATCAATCATGGCAAAAATTTAAATGAAGGTGTGAAATGTATATAAATTACAAATTTATCGATGCAATAAGGGAAGAGAGTAAACAACTTATCTGAAATTTAAAAAAATACCAGTTAGCACTAGCTGATGCTTTCCAAGTTATCGAGGTCTTAAGTATTTTCTCCTTGGTGATAAAATAGGGTCTATTCCATAATGGTTAGAAACCGTGCGCAAAGTTGCTTCCGGTAAATGGTGAACATAGGAAAGGGGAAAAAATCAAATCAAATCTATCCTCTGGTCTTTTTGAATAAATAGTGATTTATTGTGTGATGCCTGAGGTAGTACTTCGATCTAGATTCTAGATATTTCTCGTTTGTTGTCTGGCGAGGGGTTATACCCGAAACGTCACGTTTGTTCTGTCTTTATTAGTGGAGTTGTCACTTATTGTCATATTTCGCCTTTGACTTCACTCTACTGTGGCTCATTCGTATAACTATTACGTAGTCTATCATTGACTTTTCACACCTGTCTTCATTTACTCCTGTATATTTGTGGATATCTTTATGAGGAAAAAAGGTGTTGGCTATTTTCATGTTATTCTTTAGGCAAAAATCTATTAGTCTTTCTCCATTTGGAGAAGTTGTCCCTCCTTTACCTATTACTCCTCCTGATGTTTCTATATTGTTGCCTACTCTAGCGTTTAAATCTCCTAAAATCATTATTTCCTGTTTGTGTTTTAAGATTCTCTGCAGCTATTTGTAAATCATTTTCGAAGGTATCTTTATCTTCTTTAGTGGCGTCTTCGTTTGGTCCATAAGCTATTAATAATTTAATTTCTCTTCCTTTTGGTTTGATATTTACCTCTAATAGCTGTGAGCTTATAAATTTCCAGCTTTCTAGTAGCTTTTCATACCTTTTCTGCACTAGGAGACCTACTCCTGCTCTAGCTCTATCTTTGACATCTACTCCTGACAAAATTAAAATATTATTTGGTCCTACATTTTCTATTCCTTGTCCTTTTTTCTTTGTTTCTGCAATAGCCAAAATGTCTACTTTAAATTTTTCCATTTCTTCAACTAATTCTTACTCTTTTCCATTTATTGCCCTAATATTCCATGTTCCAAAAATCCCAGTCCGTGTTCGTTTCCATTTTCATCGTTGAAAGGTCGAACCGGGTATGTTATATTTATTTCTCTGCATCAGTTAGGTTTTGGATAAGCAGGGGATTAGCCCCCTGTACCCTAGGTAGATGATGGGGCTGCCACCTTGAGGCCCCCTACCAGGTCTTGTTCTTTTCTGTCAGGGTTAACTCCCTTAGCCTTTGGTCATTCAAGACCAGCCTGCAAGGCAGCAAGTTGTTATTTTCTGTCAGGGTTAACTCCCTTAGCCTTTGGTCAGTCAAGACCGACCTGCAAGGCAGCAGGTTTTCTGTCAGGGTTAATTCCCTTAGCCTTTGGTCAGCCAAGATCGACCTGCAAGGCAGCAGAAGACTCGTGGAGGGCGGGATCATCTACTCCCCGTATAGGTGCTTACCTGTCCACTGCCCATAAAATGACAAACGTAAATTGTCGGCAGAACGATGCAAAACATTATTAATTGATCCATGGTTCTAAAGGTCAAAAGGCACATCTGTAAGCCATTTGTAACCTTTACAAAAACTTTTAAAATAAAGATACTAGGTTGAATAACATTTTAGCCTTGTTCGTTTTTATATGTATATAGATGTTACCTTTTTTAAATGCATCTTCATTCAATTTTCATTTTTTGCACTGTGCAGTTGATGGCCTGAAATTAAACCTTGACAAAATGATGCAGCAAAAGAGTAGCTCTGTAAAGGCACTCACAGGAGGGATTGCCCATTTATTCAAGAAAAACGGGGTGAGCTGTATATATAGCTGATAAACAAAATGGTGACATGGTTGTCTTCTTTCAAGTTATTTGTTGAAGAGTTGCTGTTGAGATGAATGATTTGTGTGTCATTCCCTCTTTTGTTTGTTCCATCAGCCCGTTCTTTTGTTACTGTTTGTAGTTAATGGGTATTGCTGGGGGTCCTACTTTCTTTTTACTCTTTCACACGTCTTTCAACTAGCTGTTTTCCCTCGACAGGGTGGGGGGGGGGCACTTGGATTGGCGAGTTTGGGACCAAAATGTTGACTTTGTATTCTTTGCATATTCAGGTAGAACGATCATTTGTCTACAAGCTTATGGCAAAAAAATGTCCATATGACGTATATATATATTTTTTTTTCAAACAAAATATTTTGTAGGTGAGGGTAGGTAAAAACAGTCAACATTTTGACGTACGTTTCCTTAACACTGACTGAGAAGATTGGCACTGAAAACCCCTCTAGTGGTGGCTCATCACCAATGTGGCAACACAGTTCTTTTGCTTGGCTTTCGGGAACACAGCGCATCGATCAGCAGAACGCTTTGTGACATAAGAGGTGAAGGCCAGCGTGGCACGTATGCATATCTAAACCTAGTTTTTCAATCCCCTTTACATTAATAAGAATGCCAGAGACTATCGAAAGAGTAAGGGGGCTGCTACAAGAAGGGCAACCTGTCTTAAGTGTTTCCTTTATGTTATTTTCTTTTCATTTCGTTCCTTGCATTTTTCTTGAAATGTCATTTCACGCTCCTCCGCCATTTTCTGACCGATTTGCATAATATTTCGCACACAGGTTCCTCTCGTTAATGGTAATAGAATAACGTCAACATTTCTTGACATCTTGTAAACTTTTTGAGAGAACTTTTTTTTTTAATGCCACAATATATATGCTATTTTTAAAATTTCATTAAAAAAAACTTTCCACAATATCTATATAAAAAAACAACTTCATTCTTTAGATATTGAATGGAAGAAACAATCTGCACATGTTTTATTCAGTAACTAAAAGAGGAGATAGATATTAAAAATTGAGTCAAAATTCAAGATGGCGACCGTATCCATGGCCATCAAGGACGAACAAACTTTTCAATGATATAAGATGACTATATTTTGACAGTTACTGATGTATACACTGAATTCACCCCCGCCCCCTAATTCCTTCTGAGATCACCACAAAGGCGGACTGGGATAGATATAATGGAGGAGATTAAAAACAAATAAATTGGATATGAGAAATACACTTCTTCTTTATTGTTGATTGCAGAGAAGGTTAATTCATAGCTTGAGTTTAATAGGGACCCGTGGAAAAGATATTTTTGAAAAAAGAATGTGAATATAAAATTGAGATATCAACATTGTTTACATATGAGACAGAAAGCGAATTCTGAAATTATTACACATTTCTTAACTTGACTTACTTTTTATGATATATATATGTTTTGCTCATGTGTCTTTCCAGGTAGGTCATGTTCAAGGATATGGTAGAATCTCTGGTCCTAATGAAGTCACCGTAACAAAGAAGACGGCACACAGGAGAAGCTGTCCTCCAAGAATATTCTCATCGCCACTGGCTCAGAAGTGACACCATTTCCTGGTATTGAGGTGAGCTACAGAGCTTATGACTTTGTGGGAAGTAGAACATACTGGACATGCTGCATGTTTTGTTTGCAAATTTTATTTCAATGTTTATTTGAAGTTTTTAGATTTATTGTTTCTGGGTATTATTTTACATTGAGAGCATATTGTCTTTGGTAAAAATTCTCAGTAATTTCATTTCACACTCATGGTTTTTGTAAGTTTTCATGTGGCTCTTAAAAATGAAATGGTGTAAAAAGAAGTACAAGCAAATTAAAGCAATAATGTGCCTTTTCTAGGCTAGCTTACATTGCATGAGTAAGTCCTCTGTTTATTTTCCTTATTGATTAGGGTGAGGTGGGGTGTCATATTTTGTTTATCTGTTTATAATTTTTCATGTTTTTTATTTCCTCGAAAGGGACACTGAATTTTACAGGATTTTTCTTATTTCGAAAGGGCGGCTGTCACTGTTGAAAAACAAAAGGTTTATGAAAGACAAAATTAACTTACGTTCTGCCATGTGTCCTGGAGAGAGAAGGGCAGTTAGATACAAAAAAAAATGATTTAAGAATATATTCTGTAAAGTATCTAAAGCAACTATCTAAAAGAGCACTACTGGTCGGTTATTTCACTCTTTCACTTATCGTTAATTTTGTTGTTCCCTCTTGATTTATCTGAAAGCATCACTAATGGTGGACGGGGTAAATTTCGGTTCAACAAAAACAAAAAATTCCTCTTAGTCCAAGTATCGTATGCATCACAATGTCATTTCTCTGTGGGGATGATAAAAGCTCTCTTACACTAATACAAATTGGAGTCGTTGGACTAGTTGTGGCAAAACCGTAGTGTTGTGAGCTTGTAATCATGATGACATTGGTTCAAACCCCATGGCTGGCCCAAGTATTTTTGTTTATTTTCCCAACATTGTACTTTTAGGAAGGTACTTCACTCTGCTTTCCTTACCTGACTCAGGTGTGAATTAATACCCAGCTTAAGGTAGAGAAAGATTTTGTGTGTTAGTATGAAGTGCCTAACAGGCTGGTGTACTGTATGCTGCCCAGGGAGCTGAATAATATGAAATGATAATGCAAAATTTATATAACTCCGCTTTTCATGAGTGTCATGCTCAGTTGCGCTTTACAAAGGCCAAGACATATACAGGGTGTCCAGCAAGGTCGGAAAGTCGGATTTTTCATACTCAGGTCTGAAAGGTATGAAATGGTCGGAAATTGATGTCTTGGGTAGGAAAACAAGTAGGAAATGGGGCTCAGGTAGTAAAAATAGGGTTTCCATGCATCAGGGAATCCAAAGTGAAACATTAAAGAAATGTGTGATCACTTTTCATTTCAATTTATAATAATGCATTGAAATTGGAAATATTTACGCTGTTCTCTGTTTTTAGCGTCGGGGGGAGTATTTCATTTCCTAGGTAGGATTTTTTGTGTTGAGGTAGGAAATTTCCAGTTGACTTTGTGCTGGACACCCTGCATATATAATAAAATAGCTTACATAATGTAATCAATATTCATAATTACTATAAAATCATGACGTCTGCATACATAAGAATGTTACAATTAAGACAAACAGTACATAAATGATGATATGTGTTAATGAAAAGGAATTTGAATTAAATAGCCTGCTGAGGGATAAATGATATACAGTTGGTGGGGATAAGGCTTATAAATCCATCTTCATCTTTATTTTTTACAAATACTTAAAATGAACTGTCAGGCGTTGCTTATCTTCCAAAAATCATTTTGTTGACCGACTTAAACATTTTATTCTGATTTGGTCAGCTAACATGAAAAAAATGAAATTTTACTTTAAATCTTTATGAGCTTGATCACTGAACATTTGTGATATGTACCCTCAAATCTACCTCTCTAAGGCAAAGTTGTGATCCTAAATCAGATGAAATTAAAGAGAAATAATTATGAATAATAATATAATTAATAATAGAGGCATGATAATAAGTGAAAAATTTTCCATTATATCCAATGTATTGTTTTAAGCAGTTCTCTTATGAGTGATGAGCAGCGAAAGACATTGTGAGAAAAATTAATGTGATCAAAACGTAATCGGTTCATAAATGTTGATATTCTATTCCTGAGGCAAATCGTCACTATCCTTACTTGCTTATCTTTTCCAGATCGACGAACAGTCAATTGTGTCATCAACAGGAGCCTTGTCATTAGAAAAAGTCCCAGAAAAACTTATCCTTATAGGAGCCGGTGTGATTGGTGTGGAATTGGTAAGTTTACAGAAGAAGAAAAGTGTATTTGAGTCTGTTTGGTCAAGTAGCGCCTCTGAGTCTGTTTGTCTTGCAGCTTGCCAATGTCATGGCCATATCTTAGGTGTTATGGCCAGACAATGTGATTTTATCAGAAATGCATCCGAATACATCTCGGTCTAGGTTTTGTTTTGATTCTGCGTATTTTCAAACTTTGTTTTCCTTGCTAATTGGTTTTGGTTTGTTGCTATTTATTTTTTGTTTTGATATTTTTCTTCAATCCTATTTTTTCTGTTCACCAAAGATTTGCATCTTTCTCATTTTCAAACTGAATCTTTTACACAGCTGATAAAACTGCAAAAGCAAAATTTTTAAAACTCAAACAGACATTTGGTTTTAAGTGTGGGGACCAAAATGATGACTGGATAAATGTATTTGGGTCTTATTTCTCTCAACTCAAGGAATCAGGACTCTTGAGCGAATAAGATTGTAAGAGTTAATACATTATTAACAAGTGTTTTATTATTTTGAAACTGAATTGTCTTCCAATGTGAAATGACATAAATGAAGATTTCATTTACAATGATACATATTAGTCCTAGCTACATTTTTTTTAAATGGCGTGGAAGTAGTCAGTTGTTAACAATATCATAATAAAAACAACATATTTGTAAGTCTCTCATGAAGAAAACCATGTCAATATTTGAAAAGAAAAAATTGGATGCAATTCTTTTCCAACAATTACTTTAACTGAAGTATAAGGCGAAATATGACAATAAGTAACAGCTCCACTAATAAAGACAGAACAAAATTTTTGTCTAGTAACATTTTTAGGTATTATTTTATTAGTGGAGTTGTCATTTATTGTCATATTTTGCCTTTGACTTCACTCTACTGTGGCTCCTTCGTATTATTTAACTGAAGTATGTAAATTAATAGATGGAGCTTTTATCCACTAATGATTTTTTTATACTACCCTTTCATGTGCACACAGGAACCCACATGGATAAAGTTCCATCAAGGCCATGATAGCCCATAGAGCTGGAGAGCGTATCCCTGTTTCTATAGTGTGAATTTGAACAGGTGATGATAATAACCTCTGACGGGACGTTAATCTGATGCAGGGTATTACTCCTAAGCTAGTGCTTGTACCCATTTGCACCTGGGTTGAGTGGGGAAAATGCGTATTAATTGTTTTCCCCAAGGAACACGATGTCAGGCCTAGCTTTGTTGGAATTAGAACCAGGGACCTCATAAGTCCAACAGCCTAACCACTTGGCGATAACGCCACATTCACATCGACATAGTGTATAATATAGTATGCATAAGAATGAGCTTTTCGGGGGGTAGAGTTTGTTGCTGTTGTTTTTATGCTGAACTCCTTACTTTCTCAGGGATCTGTCTGGCAACGACTGGGAGCTCAGGTAACTTGTGTCGAATTTCTTGGCCATGTCGGAGGCCTGGGCATTGACATGGAAGTCGCTAGAAACTTTCAGAGGTCGCTCGGAAAGCAGGGCCTGAAGTTTAAACTCAACACTAAAGTGACAGGTGCTACGAAGAATGGAGACAGCATTTCCGTTAGTGTTGAAAGCGCTAAGGATGGCAAAAAGGAAGAGGTAGGCCTACCGTGTTTCTATACTTTTTATGTAGTAAAACGTTGCAGTTTGAGTAACGAAATGAAATATTAGCTATTTCAACTTTACTTCTTAAAGTGATTTCAGCGTGGTTTAAAAAATGTTGTTTTCTTTAATGCTGAAGTACACTATTCTTTAATCATGTAAATGATTGAAATATTCTCATTGTCACTAATGTTACACAGAATCTGAACCTTCCACTCTCGCTCATTCTTCACACCCCCTCCACTACGTTTTTTATCATCACTGTCTTTTTCTTAGTGATGATAAGAAACATAGTAGAGGGAGGGGGGTGTGAAGAATGAGCGAGAGTGGAAGGTTCAGATTCTGTGTAACATTAGTGACAATGAGAATATTTAAATCATTTACATGACTAAAGAAGTACTAAGTACTACCTCCGGCATCATTGTGTGATGTCTGAGGTAGTACTTCGTTATAGATTCTAGATATTTCTTGTTTATTGTCTGACGAAGGGTTATACCCGAAACGTCACGTGTTTACTCTGTCTTTATTAGTGGAGTTGTCACTTATTGTCATATTTCGCCTAATGTTACACAGGTAAGTCCAAATTTACGCTTTTAATAAATTTAAAACAACACAATAGAGTATTCAACTTTTTTGTTTTCATACATGATATCCTGGGTGGAGGGGGTGGTTGTGTGTGGTTTGTCGCGACACTAATAATTTTCCTCTTTTTTTTGGCTTTTCTCCTTTATCATCACTGATAATTAAAAATTCTACCAAAACCCCTGAGATCACCTTAGTTGTGGATGTGAGTAAACTAAATCAAATAAAAGGGATTAAATTTCTTATCATTCTGTTTTAGTACAAAACACAAAAATTCTTTAAACAGAAAGAAATTCAATTCCACCTGGTCCTTATTATTACAAGGAAATTTTCTTTCTCTGATTTTCAATGATAAAAGATTGTTGTTATCTTATTTTTTCCTTTTCTGTCTTCCTCTTAATATACACAATATACATAATCTTTCAATCAAGCATATGTGAAAAACATATTTACTACGTTTTCTTGGCTTTGAGTTCTTAAGTCTGTATTTTCCTTGAAAAATGTGTGAATGTGAATTAACTGTAATTTTTGTTAAGATAATCCCGAAATCAATGTCAGAGACTCAGGGAGATTTAGGAGAAAGATCTGAGACTGAGACACTATTCTGAGTTCACAAAACTACCGTCACATTTCACCAAAACGAAAAAGTTGATACATGTGCATATATGTTAAAACGATTTATTGGCTCCAAATATAGCAGTATTACAGTGTACTCTAACTCACAGGTGTTTGGTTTTATGTTTTCTCTTGACATGTTAGCTCGATTGTGATACCTTGTTGGTCTGCATTGGACGAAGGCCGTACACCAACGACATTGGACTCGACTCTGTGGGTTTGCAGATTGACAACAAGGGACGGGTGCCAGTTAACTCACGGTTCCAGACGTCTGTGCCCAGGTATGTTAGAGCCAATGATTGGCTCCATCAAAGGAAGAGAGCTGGTTCAAAATGTGCGCAGTACTGCAATCAACTTAGTTTGGTGACATACGTAGTAGGGTAGAGTTTGGGTTTAAACAAAGTCAAATGTTCAGTGGTTATAAATTTAATGAGACTACCTTTTTTGTAGATACATAAAGAAGCAGAATTTATGTATTAGCACAAAGTCATATTGTTCGTCTATTAACATTTTTTTCCATCTTTGGCCCATGATTTAAAGAATTGGGTTTTAGACACAAAGATTCGGGTATTTGAGGTCTTTTACTTTTAGGCTTTAGCTTATATTCTCCCAATTGCTTTCCTTGCCTTTGCAGCATCTACGCCATTGGAGACTGTATACAAGGGCCAATGTTGGCACACAAGGCTGAGGATGAAGGTAAACAAGATTTGAAGTTTTGAAAACCCTTTCTTTTGCTTTCATATATTTCTACCAAATGTAGCTTTTCATGCTAGGCATGCTTTTAGGAATGGAACATACTATCAGACGATCAGAGTGTTTTTGCAAACAATAAAATGCCTTGTTTTGCTCTAGCAAAGGCTTTACTTTCTTAGCTCTATGTAAAATGTAGGCTACATATTTACTGTCAATGGGAAACCTTTTTTCTTGTCTAAAGTTACATTCCAAGTATTCCTCTCATCGTAAAGGTCGAGGATTTGTGCCCGACAGGTTGAACAATCTTCTCTTTTCGATTTAACCCCCCCCATCCCTCGGACAGACAATAAAGAGGAGGTCCCATGTACATATCACAACATTCTTTGCACATTAAAGATCCCAAGACTGTTTACAGGGCAGTCCAGGCAAAATTGTAAAATCCTACCAAAGGAAACCCACGATCAATTTAGTTGTAGATGTGGGTAAAATATAAAAGAAAGAGAAAGAAATATAAAATCTCTCATCCTATGTGTCGTTTTTTTCTGCTTCTTTTTCGGTGCTCAAAGATCTCAGCAGTTGGTCAATGTTTATTTCCCAGTTCTCAAAACTGAATACATCGGTCTGATTAAGAAGTTTCCACTCCATTCCCCAGGTATAATCTGTGTTGAAGGTATCTGTGGTGGTGCCGTCCACATTGATTACGACTGTGTGCCTTCTGTTATTTACACACATCCTGAAGTTGCGTGGGTTGGAAAGTCTGAGGAGCAGCTCAAAGAAGCGGTAACCATATTTCTCTCTCTGTCTCTTTCTCCCTCTTACTCTCTATGTGTATATATATATATATATATATATATATATATATATATATATATATATATATATATATATATATATATATATATTTATATATATCTTTCTCTCTTTCTCTCTCTCCATGCCCTTCACCCTCGGTCCCTCTCCACCTCCACCCCCCTTCCTCTCTCAACCTCCACCCCCACATCCTTAAGAATTGTCCTGATCAAAACGTTGATCACACCAGTAGCAGCTGTACTCAATAATTTTCAATCTTTTGTTCCCTCCAGGGTGTGGAGTACAAAGTGGGCACGTTTCCCTTGGCCGCCAACAGTCGTGCCAAATGTAACAACGACAGTGACGGAATGGTGAAAGTTCTAGCTGACAAGGCAACAGACCGCTTGCTGGGAGCCCATATAATAGCATCGGTGGGTAGCTATGGTTGTACTGTACTGTTTGTATCATTCCTTCTTTTTCTGTTGTTGTAAAGAACGGGAAGCAGGATGTTCATGTCACATTATGAGACATTAAAGAATGGTATGCTTTGAGAATATGTTTAACTGAAAATTTCAGTGTTTTTTTACCCTCTGTTTGTATGAATTTCATTCACCAAAAAAGCCGTCCTTTTAAACAGATTTTGTGATTTAAAAGTTGAAATAGTATCCTTTGAGTGAGCCTACATGCGTAATATCCATGTGGAGTACATGTGCTGACTCATTCTCATGCTTTTACATGACATCACCCGAGAGTATAAAATGGTTGGTATATATTATGAAATATACTCTTTGATCTTCATACTTGGTTATTCCAATCCAATAGTAAGTCGCAACTTCATATGGATGAAGATAATTGTGACTGTGTGAATGAAATAGAGAGAGAGACATCCCTTATTGTTATCCTATATCAGTGAAAAATTTGTAGCATACTTGGTTGCCATAGAAACAGAAGTCATCTTAGATTTTGACCCAATATTCAACCTCTATCTCCTCACTTAATTCAATATCTAAAATGTGACGTCAGAAAATTGAGATATTTTGTACATATCGATGGTATTGGGCACAAACCGGTCAAATCCGAAATTTCCAATTTTAAGAAAAATAGCCATTCATTTTAACAGAAACTAAAGCTACATTGTGTAAAAATAGCAGGAGACATTATCTTATAGAAATGCTTCAAAACTGCGTTTGATCAAATCGGTCAAGACTGAGTGCTTCAATTTCTTATGTCTCAAAACGGTCAAATCCAAGAAGTTATAATCAGGGATATGGGTCTTCCGGGATTTTTGGCACATCGGAGCACCTCCATGACAATAAATCAATTTCGTGTAAGAAAAGTAATTAACCCATTGGAACAAACATCCCATCCATCTCATGTGTGCAAAACGTTATGATTTAAAACCGATTTTCAAGAGAATTATTCAGTTTTTTGTCTCTCCTGTAAAATTAGTTTTCTTCGACTTTGCTAGTTTGTGCCCAACACCATCGATTTTATTTTTTTAATGATTTTTTTTAATGACATTTTGGGTATGCAACAATGGCATTTTTATTTAATTTTAATTTTTTTAAAGATTTACAAGATATCAAAAAAATATGACATACATTGTTTTAACATTGATGAGAGAAACCTTTGCGTCAAATATAATGCAAATCGGTTGGTAAAAATTGTAGGAGATAAAAAAATTTGTGTGAAAAAACTACATTTCGAGAAAAATGTATTTGTAAATATTGAAATCAAATGGAAATAACACAAAACAAGACACTTCAATTATTTTTCCCTGCGCCTTTGTTACTTTTGTCGACAATTTTGTTTACCTGATCACTCCTTGGTATCCTTCAGTGTGCTGGTGAATTGATTAATGAAGCTGCCCTTGCAATGGAATATGGAGCATCCTGTGAAGATATCGCCAGAGTTTGTCATGCACATCCGGTAAGACTATCCGCTTGTTTTGTGTGTGATATTCATGTTGAAAATGTCATGCCTCAATTCATCACCGTCCAGGAACACAGTTGTATGTGCATTTTTAAAGTTTTACAGGAGAGTCAAAAAACTTTATTTTCGCCAAAAGTTGATATGTTTTTGTGAAACTTTCACAACTTCGTCTATACACATAAATAGAACATATGTGAAAATGTGAATCGGATATTATGGGATGTTTCCTTGATATTGCACTTACGACCTATGACCACCATATAATTCTCGGGAAATACAGACGTAACATCACATACGACTGTGTTCCCTGACGTCAACTGCCAATGAGAATGTTGCTGCTGCAATTACAACCTTTTTAACCAATGGATTCAGATGGAATCCCAATACTGAACTATTCTTCAAGCCAGTTTTTTTCACTTTGATTTATTGATATAATAATGAAAACATATTATCAGCCTGGTATGCAATGCCCATCATAGTATAACATGCAACCATTATAATCTTGGGCACGATTCTAGCTGAACCCGATCCCTTACTGATTAATACGACTTTGGAAAAGTAATTTTACACACGTCTACCTAACAGTGTTCGAGTATATGAATTAAGAAAACATGTTGAGGCCAATGAGTTACATCTAAGAAAATCATGAGGTTCCTGACATAGAGATTGGGCCAATGGTGGTTTCTTGGAACAGTCAATCACTTAACACATTTTCCTTTTAGTGAAGGTACACTAAATACATAATAATGTAGCCTATTGATATGGTTGTCGGTAGGCCATGTTAGTGTAAGAGGTCTAATATCCAGTGTATAATAAGTATAATAATAAAATCTTTGAGTTTGACACTGAATATTTTCCCCTTCTCTCTCCATCATTCACATATACACGCACACACGCACACTTACATCTGATACTACATGTACATGTATTATCTTTCTTTTTCTTTCTTTTCATAATCAATCTCTGTCCCTCTTTCTCTCTCTCTCTCTCTCTCTCTCTCTCTCTCTCTCTCTCTCTTCCTCTCCCTGAAGGACAAGGACATTGAATTTCAAATGAATCATGCCAACACAATAGGTTTTTGTCTTAGCCCTACAGTACAATGTAGAAGGTGGTTTATTAATGAAGAAAAGTGGTTGTATCGGTTTCATTCAGATTACTAAAACGCAACGAAAAGAAATAACGGGACCCAACAAATCAGTGGTAAAATTGAAATGGAAAGTAGGACAGAATCCAAATAAAAGAAACCAACTAAAACAATTATAATTTCATTTCACCCAGTCCCTAAAATGTGTAGAAAATATTTTCCCCTTCCTCTCGACAAAAGTGTTGATGACATTTAAGTTTGCATCCTGTGCCACACCCAGGTTTTAGCAGTCTTCGCTGCACCACTTTTCCTTTCTTCAATATGTACTCGTCGCCAGCGTTCCTTTTCCTCTTTTTCTTCGTCCTCTATGTTCCCAAGGGTCTTCTTCTCTTGTTTGAACTAATCCTAGGGTGGTATCAGTCAGACCTTGTGGATTTTCACGGGTTGGTTGAACTGTGTTGTCTGGTGGATTTTCAGTCAAGCCTTGTAGATTTTCATGGGGTGATTGATCTGTATTGTCTGGTGGATGTTCAGTCAGATCTTGTGGATTTTCACAGGTAGGTTGAACGGTATCATCTGGTGGATTTTCAATCAAGCCTTGTGGATTTTCACGGGCTTGATGAATTCGTTCTGGAGTCATAATCCGCTGACGTTTGATAATATCAGTGGCACTGAATCACTGTCATACTCCTCTTCGTCGTTTTGGTCAAATGAGTTGACTAGTTTTAAAAGCTCCTCCTTGTCTTCCGTACTCCAAAAAAGAGATTCATCCTCCATCATAAGGCTCTACTACACATAAAAATGTGAATGCTAAAGAAAACATAGCAATCAATGTATCAATCAACATATTACTTCTTATCAATGTTATCACACGATTCGACTATATGTTTCAGTTTGTTTTTATTCTTTTTGTTGTTGTTATTTAGATTAAGACACCTATAACATAATGCAGTGTTTACTGCTTTATCAATAAACAATATTATGGAGTAGAGACATTTCTCGAAAGCGAGATCAGATAACAGGGAGAAATTGACAACCTACCCCTCCCTTCCTTTCCTCTGTATAAAAGAGACAGATAGATAGAGAGACAGACAGACAGACAGAGGAGAGAGGAGAGTGGAGAGGAGAGAGAGAGTGAGAGAACAGGAGAGAGGAGAGTGAGAGAACAGGAGAGAGAATACAGAATCAGATAGGGAGATAGTGATACATGGAGATGGATAAATTATGATTAATTAATTACTTTGTTTTACAAGTATTTGCATCATATAAATTGTATTATTATCACCAACCTGCTTTGTTAATAAAGGTACTAGATTTAGTGTTAGTAGAACCCTTAGTATACGATTTATTCTAATGATGAGGTGTTGATGTAGATCATTCGTATTGAAGTGCAGTACAGGTCGTATGTGCATACACAGCGTGCTTAGGCTTTACCTCGGTGTCACCCGTGTTGGCAGGGAACACGGTCGTACATACCACATACGCCACACGCGTATCAAAGCGCGTCTTGAATTTTCGTCGGGAACGGTGCTATTATTACTAACCTGCGAGTACGACCTTTTTTTAAAGGCTTATAACGTGAAAACTAACATCCGGATGTAGAAATAGACCAGCTCAACCGATTCGGCGTGGCTGAAAACAGCAATCGATTATAAAAAACAAAATCGAATATTTTGCATTTACGACCCTTTTCTCAGACTGCAACGAATTATCAACCGAAAATAAGAAAATAAGAAAAAAGTATTTTGAAAGGTGGAGATTAGTTGTACACTAGTTTCCAAATGTTTTGTAATGCAACTAAAATTGTACAAAGTTTACAGAATGCTTTTCATTGTTTTCTCTGCCTGTTGACACAAAAGAAACATATATCCCCTACCATATTTTCCCTCTCATGAGTAAAAGAAAATCTGTCAAGATTGACTTTGGCCTCACTTTTCATTGACCAAATTTATATATTTGTATATATTATTACAGTGGTCTCCGTCTGAGAGCCCAATCCTCACAAGAAATAATAAAAAGCGGCCTCGTAGTTAGATGAATATATAGGTTGTAACGACCTAAATAATGATTACATAACACTTACCAGCCAGGCCTTGAGCAAAAACATGGTTCTTGTTCACATTGGTTTTGGTGGCACCTATGATCTAGTTAAGAATAAGATGTACCAATCATGGCGACCAGTCTGCAAGTGTTGTGTGCTGATGCAGATCATGAGTGTCAACTGCCTAGTTCATCTAATGGGTGTCTGACGTCAAAATCTCTCTGTAGGGACAAGTAGAAGTTCTAGTTCTAGGCCTACAATATGGTGTAAACGTTCCAAATAAAGAGATGAGTGGCATTGTCACTTTGAATTTTCGTTCGGTCTGATATTTTTCGAAATGACCGCATAAAGTTATAGGAGGAGGGATAATCCACTACACGCAAAAGCGGCCTCTTAGGTGGAGACCACTGTACACATATATGCATATTTGTATATATCACTTCAGCAGCTTTCTTTAGCACTTTTTAAAAAGATTTGTTCTCACCATATGTACACATTCTATTCAAGTATTAGTCTGCTCTCTGGCTTTTCACATTTATGTCCGTATAATAATAACAATACATACAATATTGCATACCTTCTACTTATTGTCTTTTGTAATTAGGATTAGTCATTCAGTAATTACAAAGTTTAAAAAAAACGTTTCTTTTTCTCTTTTGAGTAGTATGAAAGTTGAAACAGAGGCTAGACACACTCACTAAAGATCTTTCTCTCATTTTGTGTATTTGGGGTTATTTAAACTTTTTTTTGCTTAAATCTATAATATCTTTGTTTCTCCTCCACAGACGGTATCCGAAGCATTCAGGAAGCTAACCTTGCAGCTTACTGTGGAAAGCCGATCAATTTTTAAACAGAAATTTTCATGACTTCTCCCCTTGGTGTGGAAAGATTGGTGTACTTGGACTCAAAACTGCTACATGCTGCCATTTTTTACATGAAATTTGTGATAAAAGGAAAACGTGAGGTGCATTTTTGTTATAACGGTTTCTGTCCATTTTTTTCTTTTACCGTCTTTTTTATTGTCCTTGATCAGGTCGTGATGTTACAACTCGTTTCCTTGTGAGTCAGGGAATGGAAGCACCATGGGTGCCAACTTTTCATTTTGTTAACGATTTTGGAATTCATGATCTTAATGGTAAAAAGATTCTTTGAGAGAACATTGAATTTTTAAGCCTCCCCTCCTCCCAATCTCTCTCTCTCTCTTTCTCTCCGTCCCTAACTCCATCCGAAAGCAGTCTTTTCTTTTGTGTCTTTGCTTCGTTCTTATAAACGACTCAATCAAACATAACATGATAAGAGGGAATAGAATGAAACATCCCAAAATTCACAATATTTATGAGGTTGTGATGACCACTATCTATAATATACAGTTGGTTCAACTCGAAATCTCTTTGTTGTTTAATTTTCCCTTCTGTTTATATGTGTGACAACAGCTGTATTTGTTTGCATATGCCGTGATGACAGGTTAAAAAAAAGGATCTGGCAGTGTTTGACTGCCAAAGGGGTCCCTGGGGAACTCGCAGCTTTCACACGCTTTCGATGATGATGATGATGACTGCCCTTGTTTATGTTTTATTTTGTTTCAAACATTGGAATGATGATAAAGACAAAGAGAGGTTATATAATGTCATAATCGTAATGTAATTGAATATTTGTTGGTGTTTTTTTTCTATTGCACTGAATGTACTACTTGTCATACACAGGTTCCTTAGGTATGTGTATGTCTAGTTTATGTTTCTTCACTCGTGTCTTTTTAATAAAGAAAAAAGAGCTTGGAGTTTTGTTTCATTTTTTTGTCTATTTTCTAGACTAATTTAAACGTTGCTGAATGATTAAGATTAGCTTGTTGAAGTTTCTTCCTATTTTTATTTCTTGCAAAATATTGAATGCTGTTGTTGAGATTTCATCTATATAGTATATATTACATGTAATATCATATAAATAATATGTGAGTGTATAATAATATTGGTCTCAAAGTCAAAGCGATGTAATCTGTAATTTGTCTGTAGCTCACATAAATGTCAGTGAAATGATTCAAAGAAATGAGAATAAATGGAACATAGAAAAAGAAAGTATTCCTGAAAATAAAGTGTTTCCTTTTTTTTTTTTTATAAAATGAACAAATTTTGTTCAGCGTCCTTTTTTGTGTTGTTTTCGTTTACGAATACTTCCGCAAGGGCAAGCCACGTCTCTGTCAACTTTCTGTCTAGCGCAACCAAAAATGACTTAAATACAAATAAAAATAGACTTATGCAACATCCATTGTAATTGTAATTTCATATATGGATTTGTGATCACACGAGAGGCTTTTCCCCAAAGATCATAGGGTTTCAACAGTCGGTGTGAATTGGCTTGCACTTTACATCCTATTTTCTACCACCAACATAACTGACATCAAATTTGCAAAATCTTTGTACCGGCAAAATAACATTACTCTGACCCTTAGCCTTAACCCTTGTAAGGCTAACCTCAATATCGATTGATAATCTTGTTCCACTGTGTACGAGGCTTCCGCACGTGGCACCAATAGTTTTCTCGCCACGCTTGACCATGACGTACCTGTGATTATTGTGATTACGTACCTGTGATTATTGTGATTGTTTTTGATCTTCGTTTAGCAAGGTGACATGGCGGGCAATTCATTTTGTTATTGTTATTGTCATCGTGTTTATATTGCATTGTTTGCTTTGCTAACAATAAGATCTATTATAGCCTACTTTTAATAAACATGAAAAGGAATAATACTGCAGTTGGCTCATTATTAATGAAGAGGAATATGAAAGGTATGTATAATACTAATAATAGATAAAAAACAGGTCAGGACAGAAATTTTCAGTGTGCCCAACCTTCATATAAGCAACAAGGAGACAGAGACAAATAAACACTAAACAATGCTGGACGAAACTAATACTAATAGAACCATTGGTGCAACGACCCATCGAGCAATGTTCATCAACAGAGCAAGCCTCATAACAACAATAAACAAAAAAAAACAAAAAAAAAGAGAAAGGAGAAAATGAAATAAAACTGCCATAACTCCATAAGAGAGACGGAGAGGGATAGAAAGGGAGAGAAAAAGAGGAAAGGAGACATAAAGAGAACGAGGAAGATAAAGAAAGACGAATAGAGAGGACGAAGAAAATGAGAGAGATGAAGTAACATATGGGGGGGGGGGGAACACGTGGCTGCATGGTCAGGCTTTACTCCAGTCATTCAATAATAGCGTGGCTGGCTGTGTCGAATGTTATGTAGTAGTTTCAATGAACATTTATCTTTGTTTCTAAAGGAATCATTTTGATTCTCACATCTAAATAAAATGATGAAACTATAATACTAACATTACTATATATATTACTAATGTTAGAGGAAATGTCCAACCGCCTTTCGCTAATCCCATGTCCTAGTCCAATGTGCATAGGTAACACGTTTCCATGATGAAAGAAACAGCCCCCCCCCATTTATTGCTTTCACAAATGTGTATCGCCCCAATTGCAGCAATGCGCTCTATCCCAGACCTAACACCTCTCCTCAGCTACATACTTCCCATGCTTTTGAAAACTCCCTCCCTACCTATGTCTATCACTAGTATAACCATCTTTTCTCCTTTACAATGACATGAGTGACCATCGTTTTGTATTCTTGGCTGTTCCCTTGCTACAGTTCAATAGTAATCCACCTCCTCTCGAACTCAAACAGCCCCCACCCCTTAGCAATCCAGTGGTTTTTCACATCTTCCCCCCATTTCTAGATGTCAGTCTCCCTCCTTAGTCCTTTCCATACAGTAGGAAGATAGACTCTTGTAGTTTCTAATGTCTATACACTTCAAATAGCCGCCCTTCCTCTTGTCCAGATACCACATGTCATCATGACCATGTGAAATGGACCTGTTTGAGAGATCAAAGTTTCTTTGTTGCTGGTCGCTGAACTCAAGATGAAAGCTTCAATTTTCCCTTGTACTTTCAACACTCTAATTCTAATCTCTTTATTCTTACCTGAAAAAGAGGTGGATATGTATTTTATTTTTTAAAGTATGTGATGTTTGACACAATGCTCCCCCTGATTGGTCAACCCTGAACATGGTTTCTTTCTATTGACTGAAGGTCACGCCCTCTATTCAGACTGACCATAGGTGTGCAGTGTGATTGGCCACTGGTATCTTTTATTTATATCAATCACTATTTCTTGCTTGTGGGTGGAGTTTCTTACTAAAGTAATTGACATCCGTCCAGAAGTTGCGTCGGTTATACGAAGACAAGAGTCTTTGTTTGGTTTTGTCCACTTTGCAGAGGGTCCACAACCTGCACTTGAGATAGAGCTCCTGTGTGTTGTTGTATTTCTTCTCTTTATAAAAAATATATCGAGTGTGTGTTAGACTCGGAAATAAATTCAATTTTACCCCTTTAGAATAATAGTAATAGACTTTCTCTGTTTGGCGTGGCGTGGGTTGATCAGCATAATTGTTCAGAATAGAGAGGCATTCCCAAAACCTGTGTTTGAGTGCACTGCAGTACAGTTGTACAGGACCCGCCACTAACACTTTGTCTTGCTGGAAGGCCGGGAGTGATGCAAATGTACGGGACCCGCCATTTGCATATTTAGAGTAGGTACCACAAAGTGATTTTCAAACCTACAGAAACACATAACCAAGCACACAGCCATACAGATCTAGTAAAAACTTGCACACAGCTTTTTAAAGTAACAAAATCGGATCACAAATACAAAAGTTATGAATTTTTCCAATTTGATTACGTACTTCAAGAATGTCAAAAATCAGAAACATGTCAAAAGTGTCAACAAAAATAGTATACAACATAAGATCTCAAGCAAGCAAACAATGATAAATAAAGTGGTGAACTATTAGTATATAAGAAAATGAAGTGCACGTGAAAATTAATAGCAGCAGCGCAACACATCAAAAAGTACGAAATTTAATCTGGACTTAAGTCATTTTCTGAGAAAATCCCAAAACCCGAAGCAAAAAAGGCTGTTTTTGCAGAGATACAAATCAAGCAATTATGGCATGATTATGCTAATAAGCTTAGAATGCAATCTAATCATGTTTGTGAATAAGCTTAATTTTTTACAGAGGCATACAGTAACAATTATTTGCGTAAATCAAAGACAAAGTCGGACAAAAGCCCAATTATGACGTAATTTTGCACAAGGGCAAAAAATGTTCACAAAAATAGGAATTTTTTTCTAAAATGCTTAAAAATTAAGATAGAACAATGAAAATTGCCATACTGATGTATTTTCAGGTGATAAATACAATGAAAATGTTCATTTTATGATAGGAACACTATTACAGCAATGGCATCAAAATAGACCACCAAAAAATATGATAAAAGTAGCAGAAATTATAAGACTCATTTTAATTTGTCAAAGCTATGCAGAATTCACCACATACATGATACAAGATTATGCAGTAATGAAATACACTATGAAACGTGCATTAAATATAACTTGAAGTGGAGGATTACATCTAAAAAAATGAGCACTTCATTACAAAATTGTAAAATAAAACAAACAGCGAACGGCAAGTAATAAGCCGAAATGTAGGAAGACCTATATAATATTAATATAACACATGCATATAGAGAACATCAAAGCAATGATCATGTAAATGTAATGCATGTGAAAACAATCATAGTGAACAAATTCATCAACAGAATGCATCAATTTGTGGCTGTGTTAATGTAAATACAACTTATGAATTAAAAAATTAAAATTAAAATCTAGGACGTTTCTTACCACGCCTAACAGTAACAGGTAAATCCTCATCACACCCAAGATGTTTGCATAGCCGAACATAAAGCTGACTTACATTGCCACCACTTGACAAGATATTCTCACCCAACACAAGCTTTCTATACTTAATTTGACTTTGTAAATTTGACTTGACATTATTACCCTCCATCAAACTGTCTAACTCACCCTTAGTGGTACACAGACCCCCTTGACATAACATGTCATTAATCAGATCATTCCTAATGCTAAGTTTCTTAATTGCTAAATCTTCCTTCCTTCGTTTACTTTCTACCATTCTAGCCTGTATCTGTGCCCTGACATCCCTCTGTCTCTCCATGCTTTTCTTCTTCTTCCACGCTGGGGCATGTTTCCTAGCATTAACCAAAAGCCGCTTTATCTTTGATTTATCCTGTTTCTTTAAATAATTACCAGTCCTATTTATCTTCCACATGTTAAGGACAGTCCTAAAATGAATAGTTGCATTTCTCCTTCTACACATGTCATAATCTAAATGACCAAACATACGTTCTCCAATCAAATTTGTAAGCGGAGAAGATTTCAAAATAGACATCAATTCTGCATCAACAACATCACAAAACACACCACCAGGCAAAAAATCAGCTAACTGACGTTGGAATACAATAATAGTATTAGTGACAAGTCCAACAAAAGTAGAATAAACAATACTTTGATCAATAGAATGATGGACATGGTCATATGGTACATTGCATAAAAAGTCATCAAAAACAGAGAAAGCATCATCAAGTTTAAAATCTTTGTCAGACCATTTGGTAAGGGCTTCATTCATTGTCTTAACATAGGAAGGAAAATCACCATAAGACTTGTAACTGTTCATCAAAGACCAATAAGGGCCAGTGAAAAAAACATGAAACAGAGAAAGAGCATAAATAATAGAAAACAATTTGTCATCTTTCAAATCTGCCAAAACACTTTGTGTAAGTAAATTGGAATGAGTACAATAATCAGTCAAAAATTCAATAACATCATAACGATGAAACGTAATAGCCGAGGCATTTTCGAACAAATTATTGAAGCGATTGCTTCTGAAACTGGTGAAAGCTGATTTCTTATTCTTATTCTGAAGGAATGTCAACCATTGTTCACGACAACCACTTTTTTCATCACCACGAGGGCCTAAAATAGAAGATGCTGTTCTGATAAGTCTAAAGGCAG
Source organism: Doris montereyensis (assembly GCA_037039925.1). NCBI lineage: Eukaryota > Metazoa > Mollusca > Gastropoda > Nudibranchia > Dorididae > Doris > Doris montereyensis. The sequence goes on along the minus strand of JAXRKP010000378.1, from coordinate 40,410 downwards.
AAGGCTCAGATGCTGATGAAAAATTAGAAAATTTTGACTCTAGGTCCCTACCAACTTTACCTACTTCATTATCAATAGAAAAAACAGCATCTTTAGCAGAAGTAACAAGCCCTAAAAGGAAATGGGCATTACAAAACAAAAAATGAGTTGAACTTGAAGCATCTTGTCCAAGTATATCCTTTTTATAGGCAGAGAACTTTTCATCAAAACTTTTCATTACAGAGGCTCTGTCAGACATTAAACATTTAATCTTGGACAAAGTGTCATTGAATATTTCCTCTTTAGTGGTTTGCTGATCTGTCTCACAGTATACATCACAAAGATCAGATAAAACTTCAATACTTTTTTCTAATAGTGTATCTGCATCCTCACAGGCAACCTCAGCAAACCCTAAGGACAAAGTGACTCCACTGTCAAGGACAACATGTCTTTCTAAATATTGTTTTTTTGACGACTGGTGCCATCAGTCGCAAGAGTTACATGAAAACTATCTTTTATCTCCTCAACTACTTGATGTTTAGTTATAATACTAGCTTCATTAGCAAACTTTAATACAGTAGAGGTACATGGCAAATCATCAGTAGCAAATTTACATTTAAACAACAAATCACTAACAGTACGAACAACTTTAGTACAATTTTGGGCAGCAACATTGCATTCCCCAAGCAAAGACATGTATGTAAGTCTAACATCATCACTGAAACGATTATTTAAATGATCTCTGGTACTGGTATCTAAAACTAAATCTGAAGTCGTAGGAATATCTTTATTGATAACATCACATAATGTTAATGACTGTTTCTTATATCTACTTTTCATGCATTGCTCAGATTTTACTTTGGCTTTAAGCTTCAAAATTTCTGAATTTAATAAAGTTTCTTTAGCACAAGAAGATTCATTTATATTATTAATATGAGCATCCAAAAGACGGTTCTGTTGTTGCAAAACAACCACTTTTTTCCCAAGAGCAGTGTTGCGCTTATAAAGCTTAGAGCGTTTTAATGTATATAAAGAATTAGATAAGTCAATATTTCGTTCATTACAATTACTAAGCTGTAATTGTAATTCTTTAACTTTATCAGCAAGTTTTTCATTTTCTTTAAGATGATGTCTTTCAGATTTCAGAATGTCAACTGACAAATTCAAATTTACAATTTTAGACTCTGCTTTTGAAAGCTTTTCTTTCAAATATATTATCTCTGTTTTTAGTTGGCTGTCCTTAATACAATTTATACATTCTGATGATGAGGATGAAGAAGTAGATAATATTTCAAAGTCAAATTCTGAAAGGTAAGAATCCAAAATATGTTTTTTACTTTTACTTTTTTTCAAGGTCTTGATTTTTTTAACAATTTGCGCAACCTTTGACTTAATCTGTGGATCAGTAAATGTATTCAAATAACCACCAACAGCTAACAGTCTATGTATCCACTGACTAACAAAACTAAGAGGAAGACTATACTTATTTCTAAAACATTCAAGGTCATAGACAACAAGATTAGACATCACCACAGGTGAATTTGATGGAGTAAATTTGTCGGGTTAGTCTAACAGTGCTGCCTTGCATAAGCCTATTTTCTCCAATGCTTCCGCTATGGAGGAAAGATCAACGGGGGCATCCAGGTCTTGATGATTGACAGCAGTTGAAATGGCATAGAGAAGACATCCCTTTGTGACATGCTGGTCTGGAAATAGCTCGTCAAACCACGAAATGACCTGAAAAGATGAATTATAATTATATACATGACAATATGCTAAAGGAATTTAATAGCATTATCATTAAAACAAAGGTTAAAACTCGTCCTATCGGAGGTCACTCCTGGCCGTGGAAGCGTTGTCCTTGTCACAACAAATTATTCCTAACTGCAGAAAAAAAAACATTTACGTCATCACTTATGTAATCTTACCTCTTCCCATGTGAAACCATTCCCCTCAGACTTCAACAAGTGCAACTGGGCTAGTATCCTTTGATTCACTTCATGTTGATGTGGAATTGACTTGCGGCGCCCTCGTCCAGTCTTCAGAAAAATGTCTTTGAGGTCCTCATACACCGAATCACCTACAAAATAAAATAAGAAATAAGTAAGATAAGAATAAGAGCAGTCCACAAATCAAAGTAATAATGTTAAATTCCGAGGTTCCTCTGGCTGTGATAACATTGACATTATCCTTGTCCTTACTACACAAACATTGTAAACAAGTTTAACAGGCTGCTTGTGGCATCCTATGCTTTAAAAGTTTGTAGTCCACCAAGATAAGCATTGTAAAGTGATTGACCATGCATAAGAGCGTCGAAAAGCGCTATATAAATGTTATCGTTGCTAGACGGCTTTAGTATTGTTTACATATTAATTGTGGCCATTTTTTATTTACCCCGGAACTATTATTATTATATAGAGTCTTAGGACCTCGCAGTAACGGTGCCGTACGAGCAGCCATGGCCTCACATCATACTACAACAAACATTCCATACAGTCTCCAAATAAATATCACAAGACATATGAGTAACTAAATTTCAATTTAAAACAAATTAAGTATTAAAATGAATCACTTACGCAAAGGAGAAATATTCCCATTTTCCTCAGCAGTGGCAGTCGTTTCTGGGTTGTTGTTGTCGACTGAGTCGTCCGCCATGTTTTTTTTCTTGGCACTCGACCGGCCGGGCTTAGCTGGGGGGTTGATTCTTCATTTGCGTTTCGCTCGATTCAAACTGAGTCAATTAATATAATTACTTCACAAACATGTCAATAAATGAATTAGTTTCATGTTTGTGAAAAAAAAAGTTGGTTTTTTTTAGTCGGGACCGGAGAAATTCATTTCTAAAGTTTTTAACTTAAGATTTAGGTCAACCCACTTGACATGGTTTAGGATTGAAAGGCACGGAAATGAAGCTTGGCATCTTGACTTCCGTTTAGTGAAAACCGCATTGTGATTGGACAATTTCGAAGAGAAGCGATCATTATTTTAACGAACTTGGTCGGGAGAAAAAAGACCAAATTCTTGCTTCGCCGATCACATCGCGTGAAGAATGCGTCATATAAACACAACGCTAACGGGATTTCTATCCAAAAATAAATAAATCTAATTATATGTTATGACAGACAAAATATTAAACAACAATAATGCGTTTGTTTCATTACACTATTTTTATTAGTTTAATTTTCATCAGAAGTTGAAAAGATACCATTTCACACGATCTCGGCCCGTTCGTTTCGAGTTCAACTTTTTTAGATAGGCGGTTTGCGGTACCTATTTAGAGTGACCAGCGGCCCACATAGATGCGGGACCCGCCGGAAAAGGGCTAAGCATCATTTCGTACCTAATCAGAATTACCCACCCATACATAGAAAAAGAATAGTATAAACACCTTCTCCCACAGACATAAGAGAAAGTATATTACACATGGTCTGTAAAATAACTTTTTAATTATATTATATTATATTTTCCATTCTCAAGACATTTTCATATGATCAATGATAAAAGAATCGAAAATAACAAGTTTATATTAGAAACATATTGAAATTATATATATAAAACATTGATATTCATTTTTTGGATTTCAGAGGTGTGAGTATTGAAACAATAACATTTAAAATCATATTTATGAATTTTGACATTGGTAAGTAGATTAAATCTTTTGTTTGATTGTATTTGTAACTGATCCCGTCCACCATATGGGGCGATCTCAGGGTGAATTAAGAGGAAACAACAAGATGAAAGACATGTCAAAAGAGTGGAAGGAAAGCAGAAGAACCTATCAGTAGCACCCACCTGTCAATTGGGAAGGGGAAGGGAGTTGTCCTCTTTTCATTTTGTCATCTCCCTTTATTTATTTTTTTCTCCTCTCAGAATATCTTTTCCCTATTTCAATATTTTTTTTTTCTTAATCATGAATAGTGGTAGGGGCTCAGCAAAAAATCTTTGACTATTTTTTTTCTATCCTCCCCCACCTCCCCCCAGCCTACATTACAATGTGTTTCACTAAGAGTAGCAAGAGTAAGAACACCAAACAAAAACGACAGGCAATAAATATATATATATATTATTATATACATGTATCTACACTATTTATTATACATCACAGTAGGCACAATTTCCATTTAAATTTCTCGCTCCACCTTTTAAATTCAGGGTGAATTGAGAGAAAAAAAGCAAGATGAAAGATGAGTGGAAGGAAAGATAAAGGATCTACATGAAGCGCCCGCCAACCGGCCAAATCAACAAAAGCAATACCCTGACAATTCTCACATCTACATAATAATAATAATAGACACATATATAGTACACATAATGCCATAATTCTGTTGTAACATGCCTGGGTTACAGAAACTGAAACCAACAAACAATGGTATTGGTAACACTAGCAACAGTACCAGATGGTACAGTAGTTACAGCTCAAGCGCATGCTTCGCCCAGGCACATATTTTTCGTTCTGACCGATTTTCGTATTATAAACCCCTATTGTTAAGTGCACAGGGTTTGGTCTTACTTCAGTTAAGTGCACGCTCATATTTCCTCAACAATCACATAATTATAGTCTGGACATGGCAAAAGATGCAAATTTAAGCCATGTACGATACAGCACTAGTGCAAATGAGAATAGAGAGAATGTAACTAAACAGATGCGGGACATGTTTAACTTCAAAGCGATAACACAACAATAAATGAACGACACCCAGCTTGTTCTCCCAACGGTTATGCACGTAATCATCTTTTATTATCTGGTAAGGCAGTTGAGCTAAGATAGGTTGGTGTAAGTGTCAGATAAAGCACTGAGCAAACACACACTCTCTCTCTCTCTCTCCCTCCCTCGCGTTCCACAGAATAACAAATATAACATCTGGACAGTCCTTGACTTTGAACATCGAGAATTCAGTCCCCTAAATCTCCCCCTCCCTCCTCTTTCTCTCTCTCTGAGGATTTAGTGTAGGCCAAACATGACTTAAGACTGTTTGACACCTTTGTCTGGGTAGTGCTTGGACTCGGACAGACAATGAAGCTAGACATGGAAGAAGATTGGCACACTAGTGACACGTTTGCCCTAGACCTAGCATTGCTCGCTAAAGTGTGCCATCTGTTTTGTTATTGTTATTTCTGACAAAAGCTCAACAAAATACTCGTTTTAAGGCTTCTAATGGGTATGAAGTTACATTACAGAGAAACAACGTGCCTTTATGCACTGTTATTATGTAGTAAACAGTCTGTCAACAGAGGAAAGCGTGCGTTTATGCAGAGTGTGCTTTTGTGAGGTGTGCATTTATCCAGCGACTACTGTAATACTATAGTATTGTGCTTTAGTGTATTGTACCATAGTACATGTAATAATAATGTATGTATGGCAACCTGTGATCAATATAAGTGCTAGGCGAGACACCCATCATAACTAAATAAGTACTTTTTTTTTTTTTTTAAATTTAAATGATGCCATTTAGAACAATGCAAAAGTGTTCCTATACTGCCAGATAAGGAAAATCATGCGACGCAACCACCAAGAAAAATTATGATGACCCATCGACCACCACCCAAGTGCACGCTTTGCCAAAGTGCACGCTTAAGCTTGCTCCCAACCACTGTGCATGAGGGCGGCGACTACTGTACCTAAAGCAATCAGAGCCTGCCTCTATGGATTGAGCGCTATATAAATGTCTATTATTATTATTATTATTATTATTATTATTATTATTAATACCTATGGAGCGGGAAAGAAAAATGGGTCACTTTTCTATCAAACATGACTATCCATCATTTGATACTGTTTTCATGTATGAGTATAAAAGCTTATCTCTCTTTCGAATCATCCTGTCTTGAAAATCTGTGTCTTTTCCTTCCACATTTTGTGCGCTAGAGGCACTGGCCTGGTGGACGTTTTCAACGTTGTTTGTTGTATGACTGGGAATGCTCACTGCTCTGGCTCCCTCCCCTTCTTCCACATAAGTTGAGTTTCCACTGTCAAGCCGTGATGGTGCAGTATTTCGACAAGGAGAATGCATGTCGGGTGACCACTGACTAGGGGCGGTTGATTCTGGGTGTGTTCTTAAATGATGGACGGGTGGGCCCAAAGGTGTGTGGAAAGTTCCTTGCGTTGGATAAGGCTTTGTGTATGCTGTGTCATCAAAATGAATGAGATATCGAATCTTTTCTTCACTGACAGCGGGTATAGAAGATGAGTCAACGGAAGAAGTAAAATTATCCTTGTCGTATTGCAATAGCGTGGCCATTTTTTGGGGTCTGATTTATAAACAGAATCCTTGGAAGTGATTGATGAAGTGTTGTCCTCGCCATTTGGGGTTTCTCCCAAAGTGGAAACAGAAATTTTGTCTATTCTCCTTCCAGGATGTTCATCGTAGAGTTTTTGAAGAAAAAGAGGCTCAGAGTGAAGGCAATTTTGCAGCAACTCAGATGAAGAGGAAATAAACGGCTGTGTTTCTACTATGTGTGCTGCTGATGGCATTGGAAGGGGGTGTTCACAGACGCCAGAATTGTGACAACTAAATACTTTCATCTTTTCATTTTGTAACTGCATGGATATAGATGGTGACGTTGGTCTTTGTGACACGATTGATGGTCTACTGAAGCTTATGTCGTCTGGCGCTTCACTTAGATGACGTTGGTAATTGGTGGAACTTGAGAAGTCTGTGTTGGCACGCACTGAGCTGGAGACACTGTCGCCTGATGAGCAGAAAGGAGACAAAAAACTAAAAAACTCAGGAATGTTGGCCTGATGAGTAAAAGGGAGAGAAAAAACTGAAAAATCAGGAATGTTGGCCTGATGAGCAGAAAGGAGAGAAAAGCTAAAGCTCACAGATGTTGGCCTAATGAGCAGAAAGGAGACGATGCTAGCCTGATGAGTATAAAGGAGACAAAAGTTAAAAATCAGGAATGTTGGCCTGATGAGCAGAAAGGAGACAAAAAGTAAAAATGGGGGATGTTGACCTGATAATGATAAGCAGAAAGGAGACAAAAGTTAAAAATCAGGGATGTTGGCCTAATAAACAGAAAGGAGACAAAAGCTAAAAATTAGGAGTGTTGGCCCCAGGAGCAGAAAGGAGAGAAAAGACTGAAAAATCAGAGTTGTCTGCCCGATGAGCAGAAAGGAGACGAAATCTAAAACTCAACGATGCTAGCTTGATGAGTACAAAGGAGACAAAAGGTAAAAATCAGGGATGTTGGCCTAATAAACAGAAAGGAGACAAAAGCTAAAAATCAGGGATGTTGGCCTAATAAACAGAAAGGAGACAAAAGCTAAAAATCAGGAATGTTGGCATGATGAGCAGAAAGGAGACAAAAGCTAAAAATCAAAAATGTTGACCCCAGGAGCAGAAAGGAGAGAAAAGACTGAAAAATCAGGGTTGTCGGCCTGAGGAACAGAAAGGAGACAAAAGTTAAAAATCAGGGATGTTGGCATGATGAGCAGAAAGGAGACAAAAGCTAAACATCAGGGATGTTAGCCTAATATGCAGAAAGAAGATAAAAGCTAAAAATCAGGAATGTTGGCCTGATAAGCAGAAAGACAAAAGCTAAAAATCAGAAATGTTGGCCTGATAAGCAGAAAGGAGGCAATAGGTAAAAATCAGGGATGTTGGCCTAATGAGCAGAAAGGAGACAAAACTTAACCTCAGGGGTGTTGGCCTAATGAGCAGAAAGGAGACAAAAGCTAAAAATCAAGGAAGTTAGCCTGATTTGTCTGTCTGTCTGTCTCTCTCTCTCTCTGTGTTTGTTTGTTTGTCTATCTCTATCTCCTCCTATCCTTATTTGTGTTTTGTTCCCTAGACAGTAGTTTTGATACTTACAAAAATCCTCAGTCTCAGTGGCATCTAGACAGCGTGACGGGGGTACTCTTCCCTGTATAGCATTTCAACCTCCGTCAGCAACTGAAACAAACAACATCTAGAAATATTTAAATGTGTACATATGATTGTACATTGAAACATATCTTTATACGAGGAGCAAAGGAGAGTAAGAAACAGACAGAGACAAAACAGAGAAACAGAGACATGCATAGAGAGGGAGAGAAAAGAATAAACAGGCAGACAGATAGACATACAATTAATACAAATACACAAAAAAGAGTGAGAAAAGCAGCCAATGAGAGAGAGAGAGAGAGAAAGAGTGAGACAAGACAGATATTTGTTTGTTTAATTGAAATTTACCCCGTCCACCATCGTGGTGATCTCAGGGTGAATTAAGAAGAAACAGCCAGATGAAAGATAAGTCAAAGAGTGAAGGGAAAGAAGTAGGACCTACCAGCAGTGCCCGTCAACAGTCCACAGACAAGACAGCGAAAGCAAGAGATGGACTAGACAGAGAGTAAGAAAGGGAGAGAAAGAGAGTAAATAAGAGACAGACAGAAACAAACGGATAATCCATTTTAAACCTTTTCCAGCGGATCTGCGGGTACGCTCTCAATATACATTGATGACCTACTTTTTGCTTCTTCGCCTACAAGCGTGAACTTTTTCACCCAGCTGACGAATCTGTCACACTTGGCCTCTACATGTGTTTGTTAGAAAGGAATTATAAAAAGTTTGCCTATCCTGAAATACAAGAAAATAAATTTTACTTTTTGTTATTTTTTTCCTGCAAGATTTACTTGGGACATGTTTTTCTACATTTCCCATCCTGAAAGTAACTTAGAACATAACTGAAAATGCAAATTATGTTTTCTATCTTTCATTTGCCCATCAGATATGTAGTGGAAATGATGCATGTTATTTTGTATCCTTTCCACCTTTCACCCCGTTATGCGATTCCAAAAGGCTCTCATTTCATTGGTCAGTTATTGTAAAAAGAAACTGACGCTAACTCTAGATTACAATAGCAAAAATAGAGGCATTCCCAAAACTCTTTTGTGAGTCCCCAGTGTAGTTATACAGGACCCACCATTAATGCTCTGTCTCACCACAGGACTAGAGAAGGACTCAAATATACGGGAGCTGCCGTTAGCTTAGGTGTATTTCAAGCATCAAGCAAATATATGGGACCCGTTGGAAAAGGCTTAAAACAGACCAAAATAACAAGAAAACAATCGTGATCATTTTCAAACGACTTTAAAGTATCAAGTGTTAGATACAAAAACTTTCCTGGAGTATTCTATCTTACAGTTTTAACTAAAGAAGGACATATTTATTCAACTACGCCACAAAAAAGTCAGAGGTATGTTGGCGGGGGGATAACATAAAACTCAATGCATGAAGTATTACCTTGGCACTGTCTGGTCTAGTTTTTTTGGTGTCTTTCACACACCTGTCTGCCAGTTTTAAAAGCTTCAGGAAGATTCCGGTACATTGACAGGAGCATTAAGATCTCGAAACACTACAGCCCATTCATTTTCATTTCTTTCTTTGATCTGATTCTTAAACAAAGATACCTGGAGAACAGAAAAAAAATAAACAAACATTGATAACAGCAGAAACTGCCTGCAACTAGCTTGGCTCAATGTCACATGCCTGCAATTCTAGCTTGGCTCAATGTCGCATGTCTGCAATCCTAGCTTAGCTCAATGTCAAATGCCTGCAATCCTAGTTTGGCTCAATGTCACATGCCCGCAATCCTATTCCTAGTTTGGCCCAATGTCTCATGCCTGCAGTCCTAGTTTGGCCCAATGTCTCATGCCTGCAATCCTAGTTTGGCTCAATGTCGCATACCTGTAATTCTACAGGGATGTAAATGGCAAATGAAAAAAAAGTCTGAAAGTGTCTGAAATGTGAAACTTTCATACACCAAACACCTCCTGTACCATATTTAATCTCACACTTACAATAACAGCACCATGCAATGCCACCTTTCTCAATCTTCCTGATATAACTAGAAAGGAATTCATCATTACAATCAAAGTTGGCAGCCAGAATTTGTTCTTAGACATAGAACTTATATCTAGATCAATCACATCTACTGGTGAATCCCGATCATTAAACCTTAACTTGTGACAGGTCATCCCCAATTTGTTAAATTGTCTAGATCTACATTCTGGAGCTAGCTTTGTTGAGTATAAACTCATCTGTACATTATTTCTTCTTATTATTATTAATAATATTATAATTACATTATTATGAACTCTACGAAATGTACGAACTACTACTATTATATTGTTTTTTAATAAACAAGGGAAAGCACTCTGTACTTCCTGTTCATCCCTTACAGGTCAACCGAAACAATGTTGTTTCTGTTACTACTTCCAATCTTCAATTATTCATATATATATATATCATCTCCTCGCCATTTCCACTTATTGTAACAGGTTATGGGCCCAGGTACCTTGAAGCCACTTATTTAAATCCATTATTTCGTATTAAAACGAAAGAAATCATATCCAAGTGCCTGAAGTGAAAATCAAAATAAAATGTCAGCATACAGAACACCAATCTTCTCAGGTGAGGAACGATCCTACGAACTGTGGGAAGTAAAATTTCTCGGCTTAATGAGAATCAAGAACATATCTGTCTTCACTGATGCCACACCAAGCAGTGATGACAATGCAAATGCCTTCGCGGAGCTTATTCAATGTCTAGATGATCGTTCGCTTTCTCTAGTCATCAATGACGCAAGAGACAAGGGAAAAGAAGCGCTCAGTATATTACGGTCACACTACAGACCTAAAGGGAAAGCTAGAATAATCACCCTATATAATGAGCTGACTTCACTTTCCCTGAAACCAAGTGAAACGATTACGGACTACATAATAAGAGCAGAGACAGCCGCCAACGCCCTGAGACAAACAACTGAGACAGTCAGCGATTCTCTTCTCATTGCAATGGTTCTAAAAGGATTGCCCAGCTCTTTTCAATCGTTTATAACGGTCACAACTCAGCGAGAAACGCCCCAAACGTTCAGCGAGTTCAAAGAAAGCCTGAGAAACCAGGAAGAAAACGTGAACAAAACACAAAATCAAAGCTCAACTGTAATGACATTCCGTCAAAAACAAGACAACAGATGGTGTTCCTTCTGTAAAAGTAAAACTCATTCAACTGATAAATGTTTCAAAAAGCCATCAACATCATCGAATTCCGTCTCGAAAACGCAACCTTATTGCACTAAGTGCAAATCTTCATCACACAGCACCAGCTCGTGTAGACGCTTCTGTGATTTCCACAAAAGTGATACTCACTGGACTAGCCAATGCAGAGACCGGAAAACCATCATGCCAAGCAAGCTAGAAACATTGAGACTGATAATAACGATGATCATACTTTCGCGTTCATGGTAGATTCACATAAGCAAGGAACCGTCAACAATTTCCAAATTTCATCAACAAAACTACTTGTTGACAGTGGTGCTTCATCACATATCATCACCGATAAAGCATTATTCAAATCTTTCGACGAAAATTTCAAGGAAGAAAATCACATAATTGAATTAGCAGATGGTGAGAAAAGCTACAATGCCGTTGAAGGAAAAGGGAATACAATTGTTATAGTTCAAGACACAAATAATCAGCCACATGAACTTCTTCTCAAAAACGCTTTGTTTGTCCCAAAATTCAAACAAAACATTCTTTCCGTATCCGCCGCAACAAGTAATGGCGCAACGATCAACTTTCGGGAAGACAGTGGACACATCTTATTCAAAGGACATTCTTTCAATCTTCAAAAATCTCAGAATCTATATTACACGTTAGAAAGTTCTGCTCAAAATAAGAAATTTTTGGAATGGCACAAAATTCTTGGACACTGCAATGCAGATGATATTCGTTCATTGGCAGCAAAGGTGACATTCAAATTTCCGACCCATCTACTGAACTAAATTGTCAGACTTGTATTCGTGGGAAGATGACAAACAGTCGCAACAGAAATCCTGACGCAAAATCAACTAGACCACTAGACAAAGTACATCTGGACCTAGCAGGCCCAGTGGACCCAGCAGCGAGAGAAGGTTTCGCTACGCATTAGTCTGTGTCGATGATTACTCTGGATTATCGTGTGTTTATTTCATTAAGAACAAGAGCGACACTCCTCGGGCATTCAATAAATACCTCGCAGATGTCTCACCATTCGGGCAGGTGAAATCCATTCGAACTGATGGCGGAGGAGAATTTATCTCGGAACAATGTCAGAACATTGTAGTTCATAATAGAATTAGACACGAGAAAAGTTGCCCTGCTAGTCCTCACCAGAATGGGACTGCAGAAAGACAATGGCGGACTTTGTTCGAAATGTCAAGGTGTTTACTGATAGACTCAAAACTTCCCAAAACAATGTGGTGTTACGCATTAATGACCTCTGCGTATATTCGCAATAGATGTTTTAATAAAAGACTCTCAAAACTCCCTACGAAGCCCTCACTGGCAAAATTCCAGATTTCAACAGAATGCACAAATTCGGCCAAACATGTTTTGCGCTTGTACAAAACCCAAAAAAAGCTGGATGACAGGGCAGAGAAGGGAATTTTGTCGGTCACGATAAAGAAAGTCCAGCATATCTTATCTATTTCCTGAATCTAATTCAGTGAAAAAGGTAAGATGCGTAAAATTTCTCGATTCTATGTCATGTGGAAATCTGAAACCAAATGAATCAAATTTTGATGAAAATGAAATGATTTTTGTTGATAAATCTCCTAGTGGTAAACCATTCCACAATTTGATGACCCCTCCTTATGAAAATATCAATGCCAATAATGAAGAATCTTTCAATGATTTCGAACCAGATCTTGCCACAAATAAGCACAAAGCTAAAGGCAAAAATCAAACTGTTTCCAAAGGGAACAGCTCTCACTGTGACACATACATGCCATGTGATGATAATGCACATGAAGAGACTGGTTACCAATCTGAAAATGAAACAATGACTAGTGCTGAGACTAAATCAAAATCTAAAGAACATGATGTAAAACCTAAAAGAGCACAAAAGAAACCTAAACATCTAAATGATTATTACTTAGATGTAGATGATACGGATAATTTATTTACCGTTACTCATTATTGTTACAATGCAAGCTATGATGTTCCTAAGACTTATTCAGAAGCAATGAATTGTCACAACAAAGAAAAATGGAATGAAGCTATGGAAAGGGAAATGAGTGCCCTAATTGAAAATGACACGTATGACATTGTTCCTTTACCGAAAGAAAGAGAGTGCGTGGGGGAAAATGGGTGTATGCAATAAAATCAGACCAATTTGGAGATGAAACCTTCAAAGCTAGATATGTTGCTAAGGGATACTCCCAAGTTGAAGGTATTGATTACAATGAAACTTTCTCTCCAACAACCAAAATGAGTTCAATCAGACTCTTTACACAGCTAGCAATACAGCATAACTATAAGATCCACCAAATGGATGTCAAGGCTGCATTTCTAAATGCACCAATAGATTGCCAGATTTATGTAGAGCAGCCACAGGGATTCGAACTCAGATCTAATGACAAAGAAAGATTGGTGCTGAGACTGAAGAAAAGTCTGTACGGTTTAAAACAATCCGGCAGAAACTGGAACAATCTCCTCGATGCTTACTTACAAAAGAAGGTTTCATCAGATCTGTTAATGACCCATGTTTCTATTTTAAACCTGACAATGATATTTACTTACTTGTGTGGGTTGATGATCTCCTTATTGCATCTAAATGTGACACAATAAAATCTGTGAAGAAATCACTTGAAGAAAATTTCAAAATGAAAGATCTAGGACTTGTATCTCATTTCTTGGGTATTCAGTTTGAGACCAATGATGATGAAATCTCAATCTCTCAGAGTAAATACATTGAAACTTTGCTTGATAGATTTGGAATGCTAGAATGTAAACCCAAATACACTCCATTAGAAATGAAACCGTGTATTCATGATACTAACAATCATTGTCAACCATTGAATGATAATGAATTGAAAATGTATAAACAAATTATTGGAGCTTTGATTTATGTCATGACAGCCACAAGACCAGATATTTCTTTTACTGTCACTTAACTGTCTCAACACATGCAAAATGCAAAGACTTGTCATATGATTGCAGCCAAACACACCCTCAGATACCTAAAAGGTACTATCAATAACAAAATGACATTCAGGAAATCAGAACCATTTCAAGTCACTGGATTTTGTGACGCTGATTGGGCTAATGCGAAGACCGCAAAAGCCTAACTGGGTACTGTTTCAAAATTACTGATGCAGGTCCAATGATTTCTTGGAAATCAAGAAAGCAGCCCACCGTGGCCTTGTCAACTTGTGAAGCAGAGTACATGTCTCTTGTCTCTGCTGCACAGGAGGGAAAATATCTTGTTTCTTTATTGAATGAAATAACGCAGTCTGATTACATAAATTTTCAATTGTTTTGTGATAATCAGGGTGCTATTGCCTTATCAAAAAACCCAACAAATCACCAAAGATCAAAACATATTGACATAAAGTTTCATTTTATTAGAGATGAGGTCATGCAGAATAATATGATGATTGATTATGTACCATCTGAAAACAATATTGCAGATATGTTTACAAAAGCAGTCACTAGAATGAAAATGCAATATTTTTTGACTTATGTAATGGGTTAAGTTAGATAATGATTTGACAATATGAACTGTATGAAATGATTTCTATGCAGCTTTTTTTTTGTATTCAGTACTGTAACTGATGATATTGATATGGTAAAGACAAAAATGTCTTCTGCTTTTCTTTATTGCATTTTTGTTTTGCAATTATTTTTCTTAAATGAAAAACTTTTCTTACAAGATTTTAAAATTATTAATTAAAACTATGTTTATAATTATTTTGACTTATTTTGACTATAAATAATTCCTACTACATTAGGAACACAATAAATGAACATTCATTTTCATTTAGGTCTATCTACTAAGCCTTTTTGAGTCATGTAAGCTGAGTTTATGGGGGGATGTTGAGTATAAACTCATCTGTACATTATTTCTTCTTCTTATTATTAATAATATTATAATTACATTATTATGAACTCTACGAAATGTACGAACTACTACTATTATATTGTTTTTTAATAAACAAGGGAAAGCACTCTGTACTTCCTGTTCATCCCTTACAGATCAACCGAAACAATGTTGTTTCTGTTACTACTTCCAATCTTCAATTATTCATATATATATATATCATCTCCTCGCCATTTCCACTTATTGTAACAAGCTTACCTTTAATCTAGATCTAGAGTTAGTTGTTTTGAAGATTTGCTTGTTATTATAACAGTTATAGCAAAATTCTACATCAATTCTGATCCTATTAACTAGGCTACCAAGTAAATATAAAAATCTAACTCTAGCTCTACTAAAGTTATTGAAGAAAATAGGTGCGACAAATTCTAGACCTAGTAATCTAAATCTAGTCTCGTAGTTCCTAAGACTCGAGATAACAATTAGACTTAGATCTAGATATATCTTATATATATCTTACTAAATTGAATCCAGATCTATCATAAAATAGCCTGTCTGTCTAGAATCCAAATCTAGAAGAATCTAAATCTAGACTAGAAGAATCTATCAACAACGTGCGCGCTTATTTTCATGATCTCTCTATCCGACTAGAATCTAGATCTAGATCTCAAATTCTCTGGAACGCCGAGGAAAAAATAAGTTTAATCTGTTAATAAGCTGGATCTATTTATACGCTGATATACTAACCCAAGCTATGACCTAGGGAAAGCTACAGCTTGTCAAGCCGTCATAATAAATAAAATATAGATCTAGATCTTACAAATAAAGAATCTAGGTCCCTTCACTCAAGCAGACCAATCTTAATCTTGTCTAGCTTTAGATCTTAGATTAGACTATTAAATCACAACAACCCACAAATAGGATTATAACATAAATCGCAAGTAACGCAATAGGAAATTTTAAATGACTTAGCTTCGATTTTTCTGGAATGAAAGAATGAAAAATGGTCGAGCGCAGGTCACATTCACAACTGGCACGTACGACTGCAGAGAGTAAGTCAGTGCATCTCAACATTGTCAAAATCTATCCCCAAATCCTTTGTGTGAAAGGCTATTTCCACAACAAATGCGTTAGTAGATTTCAGACAAAAAAATCTGAAGGAAGTAAAGAAGGTTTCGATTTTCAAATCTGAAATCTTCTCGTGTGAGTAGGGCCTCATGGATCAGTGTGGAAATTGTAGTTTGTCGTGAAAGTCAAAGTGAAAGTTAAAATAAAGCAGCGTGCTTTGGCTGATAATTAGTATAAAAATCGGCGATGGGCCTGGAGTCGGGAATTTTATCCTGTTGTGCTAAACCATCTCACCTACTCATAACAGCGAACATAGAAGTATTTTGGTAAAAGGGAAGAAAAAAGAGACTTAAGAGAAAAATATGTTAAAACTAGAAAACTACAAAATAATCTGAAAAATTTAAATCCCTGAATTCTAGTTTGGCTTAATGTCACATGCCTGCAATCCTAGTTTGGCTCAATGTCGCATGCCTGCAATCCTAGTTTGGCTCAATGTCGCATGCCTACAACTCTAGCTTGGCTCTATGTCGCATGCCTGCAATCTTAGCTTGGCTCAATGTCACATGCCTGCAATCTTAGCTTGGCTCAATGTCGCATGCCTGCAATCATATCTTGGCTCAATGTCACATGCCTGCAATCATAGCTTGGCCCAATGTCGCATGCCTAGAACCCTAGCTTGGCTCAATGTTGCATGTCTGCAATCCTAGTTTGGCTCAATGTCACATGCCTACAACTCTAGCTTGGCTCAATGTCACATGCCTGCAATCATAGCTTGACTCAATGTCACATGCCTGCAATCTTAGTTTGGCTCAATGTCGCATACCTGCAAGCATAGCTTGGCTCAATGTCACATGTCTGCAATCTTAGCTTTGCTCAATGTCACATGCCTGCAATCCTACCTTGGCTCTATGCCGCATGCCTGCAATCATAGCTTGGCTCAATGTTGCATGCCTGCAATCCTATTCCTGGTTTGGCCCAGTGTCACATGCCGGCAATCCTAGCTTGGCTCAGTGCTGCACACCTGCAATCCTATCTCGGCTCAATGTCGCATGCCCGCGATCTTATTTTGGTTCAATGTCACATGCCGGCAATCTTAGTTTGACTCAATGTCGCATGCCTGCAAGCCTAGATTGGCTCAGCGTCGCATGCCTGCAGTCTTAACTTTGCTCAATTTCACATGCCTGCAATCCTAGTTTGGCTCAATATCGTATGCCTGCAATCTTAGTTTGGCTCAATGTCGCATGCCCGCAATCATAGATTGGCTCAGTGCTGCATACCTGCAATCCTAGCTTGGCTCAATGTCGCATGCCTGCAATCATAGCTTGACACAATGTCGCATGCCTGCAATTCTAGCTTGACTCAATGTCGCATTTCTACAATCCTAGTTTGGCTCAATGCCGCAAGCCTACAACCCTAGCTTGCATCAATGTCGCATGCCTACAACCATAGCTTGGTTCAATGTCGCATGCCTGCGATCCTAGTTTGGTTCAATGTCACATGCCGACAATCTTAGTTTAGCTCAATGTCGCATGCCTGCAATCATAGTTTGGCTCAGTGTCGCATGCCTGCAATCATAGTTTGGCTCAGTGTCGCATTCCTGTAGTTTTAGCTCTGCTCAATGTCACATGCCTGCAATCCTAGTTTGACTCAATATTGCATGCCAGCAAGCCTAGCTTGGCTCAGTGTCGCATGCCTGCAGTCTTAACTTTGCTCAATGCGACATGCCTGCAATCCTAGTTTGACTCAATGTCGCATGCCTGCAATCCTCGTACAGTCAGACATGGAGTACTCCAGAACTGGTTAAACATTTGAATAGAAGCAAAAGATAGCTCCACACTCCTAGATTTAGAGATTATCCTCGTGGTGCTTGGGCAGCACATAAGGCCGACAAAGTGGATCGCCATTGAACACGATCAGTCACCTGTATTCTTATATTTTAATCCATTGTCGGTTTCTGTAACATTTTATTTTTTTACAAGATAGTTAACCCTATGCCTAACCCTCATCCTGGAGGACCAGGATTTATTTTGGAGATTCACTCCTAGACAGGTAGCTTTCCCAAGCCCATGAGCCCTGTCTGCCCACAGTTTGAAATCGGAGTTTTCCATCTCCTAGACAAACTGCCCTTCCAGGTTAACAAGCTCTGTCCACCCGGGGAGGTTATAAAAGCGCCTCAGTTTGCCTTTTAGCCACCTCACAGGACATCAAGAGCATTTTCTAAGGGCTGAGTTCACACTCTGCAGCCCCTCTCTGTCCTCAGCTGACCTCTATATCTAGAGGCTGTTCCCCTATCAGCAACCTGGGGACGCGTCTGATAGGAGATGGTTGCCCCTCAGACAACACCCCTAAAGTAGAAGAAAAATGACAAATTTCCTCTTTACAAGGCAAAAAACAAACCCTTGGGGACTTGGTGGTCCACAGGCAAGGTGTCAATCCGACGGTGTCAGACAGGGTGAAAAAAATTCTCAAGTTATTTCAAATAAAACCCACCCCCTGGTCAAGTGAGGTAGAATGACACCTTGTCCCGCCAGAGACAGACGATAAAAAGGAGGTCAAGAGTGTAAATCACAACACTCTGTGAATGTGAAAAGATCCCTTGACTGTTTACAATTTAAATGCAAGATTCCTTGAAAATGAAATACAGAACATTCCCTTACCAAAAATTTATTTTCATTTCTGTTCTGATCATATGCAAGCAAGCCACTGCAGATTTCCAAGATAACCTGAAAAATATACAAATTGTGAATATAGTGTGATTAATGAGAACTTGACTTATTGACAACAATAAAAACCATAACCTTGATTACAAGTATAATCATCATTATTATCAGTATTGATTTTTGTTGTTATTACTATTATTATTATTCAGCTTGCATATAAGAGTAGGCATATTTAGTATAAAACGTATAATTATGTCATTTTGAATTTACATGTCTTTCGAAGTACATCCAATTTCAAATGACAACATATGTATATCCCATGTTTTCGATTTCCCAAGCATTGTGTCAAATAAAATAAAGATTTATTATTATTATTATTATCATTATTACAGTAGAACATGGATATAGTGGGACTTTCCGGTCCAAAAAAGAAAAACCCCGCTATATCCATGTTCCCGCTATAGGAGTACAAAGGGAGACTACCATTTTTTTTTAAAGCAGCTAAATTAATGAATGATTGAATCCAAGACCAGACACCTACACACACATACACACAGACAACTCCTAACACACTTAAAAATCTTGATTACATTCTTCGTTACAATGTACGGTAACACACTTCCACACGGTCACAATGTTAAACTCTCACTCATCACTTTGCGGTGGCCTAGCTAACACACTTCCATGTGTTAATCACAATTACTCTCACTCATCACTTAGCCTACACTGCTGACTGGCCAGTTTGAGCCTGACTATGTGAGGCTTAGCTCTATTTTTTAATCCAAAACCCCGCTGTATCTGCGTTTGGGCCTTTCTCCTCTCCCGTTAAATCCAAGCACAGGTAATAGAGTTTACATAGAGAAAAAAGGGGGATTGCCGTACGGTCCTGCTGTAGGAGTGGTCCCGCTGTAGGAGGTGCCGCTATGGGTGAGTTCTACTGTATTATCATTATTATTATTTTCATTATTATTATTACTGTTATTAAAAAGACTATATGATTTCAATTTTATTGAGGAGACAAAAACAATTCTAATCGTACATGATAAAAATCCATATACACAAACCCAACCAAACAGACATAATTTGGAAAATTATTTTTAAAAACTAAGAGCAGACTATGGAAAGGTGTTTAAAGTAAGACATAGACACAAAGTGTTGTTTTGCTGTCCTTTTTATTTTTCCCTTGCTGAGAGAGTGAAAATCCCAACTCACGAGAAAACATTTCTTAATAGACAATAAATTGCTGGTCATCTGCAATGAAAATTTAGATTGGTACTAAGTTCATTCTTTAGTCTGAATTCAGACACAATGGGATTGTGTTCAAAAACACCTTCAATACACAATCTTCTGAGATATTGTCTCTTTTCTGAAATTCAAGGGGAACTCAGTAGTCCAGGGGTAAGGCATCAGCCTCTCAAGCAAAAGGTCATGGGTTCAAGCCCCAGCAGGTTGGAAAGTTTTCTTTAGAATTTTACAACCTACTCTTCTGGTTCAGGTAGGTGGATCAACACCTAGTCCCATTGGAGACGGACAATAAAAAGAGGTCCGATGTGCAGATCACAACAATGTGACACTCTGCGCATGTTAAAGACCCCTTAGGTGTTTACAGGGCAGTTACGGCAAAATTAAAAATCCTACTAAAACCCCTGAGATCACCTTAGTTGTGGATGTGGGTAAAATCAAATCAAATCTGAAATTCAAACTGTTTCAGCTTATTGACATAGAGTCTGAGACAGAGTGCGTGTGAAGATATATGCAAAATGCCTGTAACTTACAGTGTAAGGTGAAGGATAAGTGACAGAGAGAGAAAGAGATGAAGTAGAACCTACCAGCAGCATTTGGCAACAGCCCATTTATTGCTCGGAGCAACAACAAAAATGAAACTATGAAGAATGTCTAAAACTAAGAAGAAAAAAAATGCTGCACGAGTAAATGTAAACTTGACTCACCACTCCCATTGAGTAAACATCCGACTTGATTGAGATGGAGCTGTGGTTCAGGATTTCTTGTGCCTGATACGCCCTTGTGCCAAAGAGTTTGGAAGATGACTCTGCGATGGTTATGTGTGTTTGAGAGGATTGGCTTGAACCGCCACTCGATGCATAGTGTGCCTGTCCGAGATCGCAAATCTTTGCTTCCAGGTAACCGTCTAACAAAATGTTGGCACTAATGGAAAGAAAACAAACAAAGAGTTTCTGGTATTTTGTCGTTCAATGGAGTGAGAAAAAGATATAAAATTTACCATTGTTTGATCAGTATGTTCTGTTTCAGCCAATCATTCTATTATTCAAACAAGTGAGAAAAAGATATAAGATTTACCATTGTTTGATCAGTATGTTCTGTTTCAGCCAATCATTCTATTATTCAAACAAGTGAGAAAAAGATATAAGATTTACCATTGTTTGATCAGTATGTTTTGTTTCAGCCAATCAAAGTATTGA
Source organism: Doris montereyensis (assembly GCA_037039925.1). Taxonomy (NCBI): domain Eukaryota; kingdom Metazoa; phylum Mollusca; class Gastropoda; order Nudibranchia; family Dorididae; genus Doris; species Doris montereyensis. Next base: position 19,428 of record JAXRKP010000378.1, on the reverse strand, counting down.
CATTTGTACACACACATAGACAAAAGGAGTAGTTGCTTTATAAGGTCACTTTTTTCTATGACAAATACAGACGTAGGGCTGAGTGTTTATTTTATTACAATTTACCCAGTGCAGCATATGCGATGATCTGATGGCAAATTCAGGCCTAAGGCTAAGTGTTTGTTTTATCAAATTTACCCATCATGTGTAAATTTGATGGCAAATTCAGAGGAATCAGCAAGACGAAATACACATGAAAGAGTGAAAGGAAAGAAGGAGAACCCACCAGTAACCCCCGCAGACCGCCCACAGGATTGAGTGAGTTAAGGTTTGTTGCAGGCAATGTGGCCCAAGGTCAAACTTTGTCAACAAGTCTGTCGTGTATGGTAACAAAAAGGATGTTAGATGATTTTACATCCACTTTATTTTTTTATATACGTTGAATGAATATCTTAGGTGATATTTTTGTATGCATATCATATGTTATCTCCCATGTGTGAAGGAAGAAATATCTAATCTCTAACCACATTTTATTTAGACAAATATCTATACAATTTTAAATCTCATGTTTTACAATGTCAATGTTCTAAATATTTTGAATCTTTTAATATGATACATGCCTTCCCCCCCCCCCCCCCATCTTCCGTAATTCTATCAAATCAGCATTGTAAAACACCTTGTGCTAAGAAGGACGCTTTATCCTTATTATCATTAGTATGAAGACTGACTTTATACCTTCTTAAGGTCAGCAGACTAAGATTAAGTATAAAAAGCACGAGGTTAGCCGATTATCATAAGATTTAAAGAATTTTTTTTTAATTTAGAGATCATTAGCGAAAGAGTGGGAGTGAAAGGAAAGAAGCAGGACCTACCAGTATTCCCACGCCAACCACAAACCTTTGTAATGAGAGAAATAGATACCTTTTGATATCGCCATGAATCAGTGGCTGCTCTCCGATAGTGTGAAGAAAGTGCAGACCTTGGCAGGCTCCTGCCAGGATGTTGAGTCTACGTTCCCATGGCAGAGGCATAGTGTTGTTCTGAAGAGAAAAATTACGAAAATGAAAATCACAGCTGGCCACCGTAAATAAATCGATATCAATACCAAAATGTTTTTAATTTTCCGATACAGCGGCTACCTGGAGTAAAAAAAGAAAGGGGGTGAGCTTCTTTATTACTTAGCGGTAAAATTAATCTTGGGCACGCACAAAGAATGTGTCTCTAATTTTTTTTAAGAAATGAGGGACACAAAAGTATAACAAAAATCTAACAAGGGATATTCATGAGAGATAAACCAAAACAAGAAACAAAAAGAAGTAAAAAACAAACAAACAAATTGATCTTTGATAGCAGCTTTCACTTGCTCTATTACAAGCAACTATGGTTACATCTCCATTATAAACCAGCATTTAAAATTGTGAAAACTGTTCTCTATTTCATCAAATTGTTGAGATTACAATACGTAATTGCACTACTTTTCACTTACTTATTGCAATGATGTTATAAACTTTTGTTTTGTGCTTGTACATAAAAAATATTATTCTCAGTGCCTTAGACCATTTAGATGGATTTGTGGGCTTTATAATTGAATTATTAATGTCACTATTGCAGTCATGCCTCGATATTCTGAACACCTCCATTCCAAGCAATTTGTATGGATTATCAAGACATCCATATTATCGAATCTCCAAATCAAAGTGACACATTGTGACACATTGTGAATCAGTGAAAATTTTAAAAAGATAAATAACGTAAACAGAAAGATGTGGCAATGTGAACTATCTAAATAGCTGTGAAATCACATTGCCACATCTCTCTGTTGTTTACGTTATTTACTTTTTAAAATATTGCTAATACTTAGATCTAGATTCTAAATATTTCTCGTTTGTTGTCTGACGAAGGGTTATACCCGAAACGTCACGTGTTTGTTCTGTCTTTATTAGTGGAGTTGTCATTTATTGTCATATTTCGCCTTTGACTTCACTCCACTGTGGCACCTTCGTATTATTCACAACTATTTAGATATTTCACATTGCCACATCTCTCTGTTATTTACATTATTTATCTTTTTTTAAATATTGCTAATACTTAGATCTAGATTCTAAATATTTCTCGTTTGTTGTCTGACGAAGGGTTATACCCGAAACGTCACGTATTTGTTCTGTCTTTATTAGTGGAGTTGTCACTTATTGTCATATTTCGCCTTTATATAAGCATTAACTCTCTATATTGAGATGATCTGTTCCAAATTAGGTCTTCGGATCCGGAATACTAAACTTTCGGTACAAATAAAGAAGAAATCATCCGTCCCCAGCTCATCTGTTCAAATTGCCGAGACATCCCTGTTATTGAAGTTCGGACTATTGAGACGTGACTATATTATTACTATTACTATATTACATTAAGTTGGACATGCCGACATTCTCATATCTAAATGATGTTCACTCTACCTTTAAATGAAGCCTATCCTCAAGAGAACCGTTTTTCAAGTACTCGTAAACCAAACAGACATGCAGCCCATCAATAACATAGCCGTACAGCGTGACTATGTTTTTATGCTGATACCTGCAGATTTGAAGATGGCAAGCACAAAAAATACACGTTTGTAAATATATTGAAAAGAAATGAGGTGACACAGGAATATACTAAGAATTTAACAAGGAATTCTCATGATAGATAAACCAAAACAAGAAAGAAACAAGCAAAAAATAAACAAAGAAATTGATTGGGGCATAAACGCCGCGGCAGACTAGCTGCTTGTCCTGGAGGTGATTATTGTCACCTCATCTGTTTCACACTACAGAAACCAGGAAACGCTTTAGCTCTACAAGGTATCATGACCTTGATGAAATGTTACTTAAATACTTAATTCTACTTAAGGAGCATTTCTACATGCCTAAAGTAATTTTCATAAACACTAGAAGGAGCTGAAAATCCAACAGAAATTCTGAATTTTACATAGTAGTTGACAGACAGTTAGCTTGAAGAAAAAGAATGATAATAATAAGAAGAAGAAGAAGAATTTAAGATAATAATGATAAATTTAAATTCATGACTCACTTGAGCAATGCGGCCAGCTCTTTTTTTATTTGATTTGAACCGCCTGATTGTTCATTTGATGCCTGGAATAAACCATAAAAAAACAGGAATGATAAAATTAACTAAGATTTCTAATTTCTAAGCACAAAGTTAATTAAAATTATAAATTTACATGTCCATAATGGAAACATGTATACAACACATCCAAATTTTGCAGGGTTTTTTTTCAAAATGATTTTCCTCACACATGTAAGCAATGAACAGACTTTTTAAAAAGGTCCTACACAACAATCTATGGATGCAAACATGCTATACCTCGGGTGATAGAAAGTACTATTATAAAATTGAGTTAGTACTCAATACTGAGGATATGCAGATAGACGTGGTCTATACCATTCAAACTGTTTAAATTACAGTTGACTGCGCTTGTACTCATGTCTTTGGGGAGTGAAAAAAGAGATCACTAAGTCTGTAGTTCAATACAACCGTTTGACTACAAATCATTTACCCCAACCCTTCTCACTTTCGGTCATGTGTGAACGCACTACTTCACTTAGGAAATAGACATGTGCACGGTATAAAATGTAATAATAATAAGCAAGCACAAATCTAGACGTAGTAAACGAAGGCATACTATACGTGTTCATTATTTAGACAGATCATTAGGCTTATTTGGCATGTTATCTTAAACTAATTGTCAGGTCAAACTTTATCATGGAAAAAATCAATACGTCCGTTGACTTTTTATCATAGACTATAGACATATAGAGGACTAGGGAGAAAATTCACTTCACTACAGCCTTCGCAATGGATGCATTAAAGTCATTACAACAGTCTAATTTTCATAGAGGTTTAATGACATCCTGTCAGTTCCAGGGTAAAAGATTGATGCATCCGAAAATCATTTCAAACGACTTAACTAAGAGTAGAGTCGACCGCATAACACATGTTGAAATTAGTACCTAAGGTGAATGAAAATTTAACTGAACGTCAGGGGAACAATGAAATTTTCATTATATTTAACGTCACTTCTGGCAGAAAATTCCTCAAATGTTGAGATGATTGATAACTTACATGCAGAATGTTGTTATTCTTGGTGGCCTGGCAACAGAACCCTTGACGCTCAAAGAACAATCAACTCAAAATTATATATATATATATATAGATAAAGCTGACTTTCTCAAACTTTTGAACACAATAAACTCAGGAACCGCTGCACCCAGGAACACCCTGTTTCACATGAAGGTTTATATTAGCCTGCTTTAGGTTCTCATCATGATATTAACTTTTGATTAAAGACTGTGTTTGAATTTAATGAAAACAGATTGTTTGCCTGCCATAGGGCAAAACTTTTAATGGTAACTAATTTATCAATTTCAGCTCATTATTATAAAAAGCCAGCCTGATCAGTAACCAGTACTGGCTCAATCTAATAATTGTACTCGATAGCACCCATACCCAGTACAGCCATTACTGAGTTTACCGCATTCAATGTTCTAAAGACCCAGCTTTATTATAACGATAAATCATATCCACCATTGTCTTTGGGCATGCACGTTATTATGTATCACCAACCATGATATATTGCCATACATATATTAGGTTAATATATAAATTGGGTAATTTTCTATTGATTTCTCTGACAACAAAAGTTCAAAAAAAATTATATACACATGTTTTCCTCATATCAGACACAATATTTTGATTCAATACAATGACATTAAAAAAAAAAGAGCAATGAAAAATGAACAAAAATGTATGATGAAAGTATTGAAAGACAAACCTTCCATGACCCCTAACAAAGAACAAACTTTTTTTTTTACAAAAGCAAATCTTACTTCGTTTAATCGCTTCACTGCACATTGTTGACCTCTGATACATCCGAAGTAGACAGATCCAAAAGCACCGTGTCCCAGGTAATTTTCGTCACTGAAATTTTGTGTGCCCATAGATATTTCATTGTAAGTAAAGGTGGCTTTTATGGATATGGTCGCATCTTTGTCTGGTTCTCTCTCACACGTAGTGAGCGTCGGTGGCGATGCTTTCTGGGACTTTGTTTCATCAGTCAATTGATTGATGAGACGCTGGGCAGGATTATAGGAATTGCTGGCTGGCAATGACAAAAGAAGAAAGGATAAAAAAAGTAGAGGATTTTGTTCTTTTGGTTTTTTCTTCTTTAAACTTTACAACCTGTAAATACTAAATCTGAATCTTAAGTTTGATTTTTTTCTTTTTACATTGTTTCTCCACTTGCCTTTACTATTGGCACTATTTGCAACTTTTTATCCTCACGCCATTTCAGCTTATCCAACTGTGAACTTAATAAATGAGTCTTGTGTATCCCCTCGCAAAAATAAAACTCAACAAATTTTTTCGACCTGTCGAGCTGGAAACCAAGACCTGCCCTGAGACCATCATCGATGCTGAACATGGGTGAACAAAGCCACTGCTGTTTCTGCTGCGCTATCCATGTTGCCTGTATGACTACCACTATTACGGCTAATTCTCCCTCCTCGCTGAAGTCGCCACCATCAGTGCCTACATCCATCTTCATCAACATCTACTTCACCTGCATTTATAGTTATAACTACTGCTGCTGCTACTACTGGACCATGAGATTATAAATGGGCAATATCATTATCAATTAATCTTTTGGTTAGCAATTGTTTGTGTATTGCGTTAATGGATAGCCCATTAAACATTTATTCAAAAGTTGATGTAATAGCCAATTTAATAAGGGATGGACCATTGTGCCTACAAGTACAAGCTTGTAAAAGGGTAAGCTCCCAAAATAAACAAACTGGGTTAGACCCCTTGTAAATTTGGGGTTAAAAATCATCTCTACTGATTTGTTCAAAATAGCCTACTTGTTCATAAGAGAGACCAAATATAGATTTTGGAGATGACAATAGATTAACATGGTGTACCTGATGAACACATTAAAGACGGTGAAGAGGACAATGTAAAGTCTGTTCCTACAGAGCCAAACGGCTGGTGGTGCCTGCCGGGAACGACAGCAGTGCTTAGAGCATGTCTTCGAAGCATATCTGTCAATGCTGCACTCTCTTGGTAAGGCTGAATTCATGGAGTCAATGTAGAGGAGAGACAATTTTCTAAATATAATATAAGTATATTTTGAAAAATGACAGCATGGGACTTTCCTTGAAATTTGTTTTCTTACCTATCACATTAATACATGACATGTACGTTAAAAATAGCTATATAAGATCTGAAACTTTAAATAACAAATTCTTGTGTCTCCTCCTCCTTTTGTAATAATTATCAAAAATGTTCTTATTCTGCTTACATTATTATTATTGTTATTTTAATTATTATCATTATCATTTTTTTTATTATCATTTCATTACTGCTTTATAGTTTATGTTTCCATTATCATTGCTGCCACTATTACAGCATCATCTTGGTCACCTTTGAGACGGAAGATGAGATACTGCTGGATTGGTTTGCACCCGGATGACTTTATCATCGTAAACTTTAGCACCTCCGACCTGAGATTTGCTTTTCCCCAAATTGCGAGGATAATTAAAGTTGACCTCACTACCTTTGGCATTAGAGGAGCTGTATACTGAAGACGTTGGAACTGAAAAGAAAATCAATGATATAACAACTCTCCTCATACAACTGGAAGATGAAAACAACATTTTTCCTTTGCAATGATTTAAGACATCCCTGTTTAACTTTTTTTTTATCGTCACGGACAACAAAAAGACATGTAATACAATTTCTCCCCAAAAAGAAATTTCTCCAATCACTTTTCTAAAAATGTTAGAACATTTCACTCAGACTCTGAGCAGGAATGCTGTGTTTATAACAATTTTTATTGTAAGTATTAATATATAAAGCAAAAAAAGAGCTAAAACAGGAAATAATAACAATAATAATGATGCACATTTATATTGCCCAATCATCTCATATGTTGAGCTCTGAGCGCAGAACTTATTTGGTTAACATGAAAAAATGTAATGTCTTCATTTATTTTCAAAAGAATTTTGTTTCCTCTCCTGAGGTTAAGAAATGTCTGAAAGAAATAAGTCTAGGTTTAAAAATACCTGATATTTCAAGCTGACTGATAAGACTCCTAAGGGAATTGGATTCTGATTGTGCTGATGAATTTGAAGACATGGTGTATTTCCGTTCAGGGCCGCCTTTCAGAACTGAAAATTTCAGTTTTCAAAAAATGAAAGTACACTGTATTTATTAATAAAGCCACTGATACTAGACATCAATATGCAAAGAGGATCAGTGTACAAATAGTCCTTGATTTGCAAATATCCTTTTTTGTAAGTAACCAAATTAAAATGATGACTAAAAAGAACAAAACTAGTCTATGAAAGCCCCAATATCAACCACGAGACAACCCCTACGAAAAAAATGAAAAATTTTGCGGGAGCACAAACAGTGGCAATTCGAAAGCCAAATTAAATTGCCACGACAATAAGAGTAATTCTGTAGTTCTAAATCAGAAACAGGATTAAGTTTACATTTACATTAAAATACAGTGTTATTACTATACCATGATGAATAAGGTTTTCTTTAATTTAAGGTCGGGGGAGGGGGTCCTGAACATGTTTTATTATTTTATTTGATAGATAATTTTAACCATTACCGTTGTACTCGGCATGTCTAGATTAGCTGAAAACAATATTTCTTTTTAAAAATTGTCATGTGGTAGCCATCGGTACTGGGTGAAATGTTTTATTGCGTCATATATGCTATCATATGCCACAAAGCTGGGGACAATCGGACAATAAATTTAAAAAGTACCATTTTGAGAAAATCGCATAACAAATTTTTTTTACTTACAGTAGTGACCGCCTAAATGTCTGTTTCGCTTAAATGCCTGTAATCTCAGCGAAACTAATTTTTTCTATGTAAATTGCCCCTCTAAACATCGTTTCAAAACCAAGATTTTCGTCTATATGCCCGGTCTCAACGGCAACTGCAGGTATCTTTTTCTTCAAAGCATCATAAAATATGTCTGTAATTGATTAAATAGTCTTTATCATACATGTAATCCGATCGCTAATAGGGCTTATGCCCAGCAACAATGTGCCATGCGTTGCAACCACCCTTCATTACCTATCCATCGTAGGCCCTAATGTACTAAACGTTGACCAATCTTCTCTTCATAACTCCACCCATTTATACAGCACAGCCTTTGTCTCATTGGATTACTGGTTTGTCATCGGGAATTAGAATTGAACAGTCTTCCGGACTCCGCACACATCTCTTTCTTGATGTCGTAAGTGGCACGCAATCAGCTGGCTTCTTTAGAGTAAGACCGGGCGCTCATCGCGATCGAGGGACAAGGTGTGAACAGTTTTATTGCCCCTGTCTGGCATTGGCCGTATCCAATGTGACTTCAGGTCTTCGTGTTCAAGAGCTTAATGGTTTCCAGGTGTCTCTTTTTCTCGAATTAAATTTTTTGCACAGCTGACGACTTTTCCAAAACAACCAATCTGGCTTTATCCTTGTCTGTCTGTTGTTTTAATTTTAACATGAGGATTATGAATCGAAGGAGTTGTAAGATTCATGTTAATTTATTCACATGTTGGTCCCATTGGATGAGGCTTTTCTTTATCCAGTTCTTCTCATCCAAATTTGCATAATTACTTAAATCATAGGTCTCGTGATCAAATAAGTCACGTGATTGTAGTGTGGGTTATACCAGTTAATGAGGAAACACTGGATCAGGTCCTTTTTTTGTTAGCCTCCATAGTAACAACTTGAATTTGAATTGTGCACAGCTATATACAGATCTACATCTTGAAAATAAAGATGAATAAACCAGGAAATGCTTTACAAAAGAAAAGAAAAATCCTGGACGAAATTGACAAGTCACTAGGGAAATCCAACTTCACAGAAATAGGCCTACCCACAAATTGTTGCCCCTGACCTTTCGCCTAAATTGCCGTTTTGTCTGCTTCCTAAGCACCGGGCATTTAGGCGATCACTACTGTATTTGAGTGTTTTTTTCGCATATAAACCTAGAAAAGAATAATACAATACTTTGAAACATCATACAATCTTGAGAGGCTATCAAATACTTCATGTTGACCCTACTTCGACTGCTCCAGGTCCCTTATACTAATGTCGGGATGGTATTTTTCATATAACAGGTGAGCGGAATGTTTCCCATAACATTCGGCCGATCTTAGCTGATATTGAAAATAATTCCTCAAAAGTACATTTTTCGGATAGAATACTATATGGTTATTAAAATGAACCAGCTTGTTATACTTTAGACAAAATTTCCGGCCTTTATGGTACAACTGATGTGTTGAAGGTTAGGCCGGTAGCATTTCTAAAAAAAATTGTATAAAATGAAAGAACCGATACCACGCCTTTTTTATGGTATCAATGTTAGGGAATGAACTGTTCCATTCAGTAGTGCAATAAACGAGAATGATCAGATTTGTGGTAAAATGCCTTCCTCGACCCCCCTTAAACATAAAGAAAGTGCTTTAATTGCCTGATGGGTTTTTTCCCCTGTAATAACAGAAGAAAAAATACAAAAAGGTAAAGTTAAACTAATACAAACAAAACAACATCGAATGAAACACCAGTTTCATACATTCATCAAAAAACACATCAAACGTCTGACAAAATTTACAACCCCATTACAAAATTACTAAATCATCAAACATCCTGTGATCTCGATATCAACCCTCCAAGGCCTCACAATATGAATTTTTTTTATTTCTACAGAAAAAAGATAATAAAAAGGTTCACATACTATATTCCTTTAATATATTCATTTCATAAATCCTATTAGCTTTTTGCAGCTTTTCAAACAAGTCGTGAACTTTATAGTTCTGGCAGCCAAGATCCCACAGGAGCTTTTGGGTGGGGCTGTCTTTACGCTTCAAAGTCATAATTTCTTCCATCGTGAAGCCTGCGGCCGCAGCTGAGGGGAGATCAATTACATAAGTAACAAAATCAGTTCCATTATAAATGTAAAGCATGTTACAACCCCGGTGATACCAAGTACAATTATTGGATCAGGTTAGTATTTGGTACTGAGGTTATGCAGGTAGGTGTGAATAGATCTATTCTAACTTTTAAAACATCAAACCTGTTCAAAATGAGAGCTTAGTGACGGGGAAACTGAACCTTTCCATGATTTTGGTAAAAAATGTACTCAAATGAAAACAATTTGGGGATCATTTAGAACCTAGATCTACATGCAAACTATGGTTACTTGTAGTGACCTGGCAACAGAAACTTTGGTGAAAAAAGAACAACCAACAATAGATTTCACATTTTCAGTAAATTTGATAAATTTACACTTGAACATAGCTGTAAAGATAAAGACGATTAAATATGAATCAATGGGCTTATATCCTCTAAGTGCTGATCATTGTTGTTGCTTTTAACCTTCCAGCTGCTCTTGGATAGGCTAACTTAAAGCCCTTTTGCCATGTAAAGGAATTTACAAGTCCTCATCAACGGAAGTTATTTTCTATGGATGGATTGACAGGGAGGAGGAACAGCATTTTATGTCCTTTAGTTTCTGACAGTCCATGAGAATATTTTGCAAGGACAGGAGCAAAGCTCGCATGTTGGGGAATGTTCAGGCTCTAATCTAATCAGGCGATAATTCAATGGAATATCTCCTCTTTAAGGTAGAAGACAGCACTTCGATTTTCCGATTTCTTTAATCAAAGCCTTCCATCCCTGCAAGGGTATAGGCCACGGACAAGAGATTTCCATCTTTCCTAGCTCATTCCAGCTGACATCCAGTCCTTTCCATGCTCCTTCTCCAAGTGTCCCGTAGCTTACCCTGGCGAGAACCTACTTAAAAACAAAGAGGAGACCCCTCTGAATAAAAGTCCTAAGATAGAATAGATAGATCTAGTCTATATATTTACATTAATACTCAATAAAATACCCATTTCTGATAGTTTACACTATTTGGCATAAGAATTAAACACCACTTAATCACATTTTTTTAGTTACATTCATTTCTAGTTCCAACAGGTCATCATTTCGTTGTTCGAAGTGAGTATTGGGAGTCGACTCCTATAATCATTTGGCATTATTAGGAGTCAAAAATAACTTAATAAGAATTAGTTGCTTTTGTTTTTTCGTCTATTTTTATAAATGACAGTCTATTGTACAGAGAAATAAAAAACAACAAAGACTCTACTAAAATACTTCAAAATGATCTAGACACATTGCAGAAATGGGAAAGATCTTGGAAAATGGAATTTCACCCAAAAAATGTCAGACTCCCAATAACCAGTTGACATTACAGAAAGTCGACTCCCTATAATCATTTGGCATTATTAGGAGTCGAAAATAACTTAATAAGAATTAGTTGCTTTTGTTTTTTTGTCTATTTTTATAAATGTTATCAAATCTCTCTCTCTCTCCCTCTCTTGCAGATGAAAAGGTAGAAAGTAAAATGATGGCAGTCGCAAAGTACCCCCAGGGTACAGTTTTAGGTCCTTTACTCTTTTTGATATATATATATATATTAACGACATACCAAACGAACTTACATCAGGTACAAAACTTAGGTTATTCGCAGATGACAGTCTATTGTACAGAGAAATAAAAAACAAAGACTCTACTAAATACTTCAAAATGACCTAGATCTAGACACATTGCAGAAATGGGAAAGATCTTGGAAAATGGAATTTCACCCAATAACCAGTTGACATTACAGGGAGTCGGACTCCCAATAATGCCTCTCCGACGTCTCGACCTAGATCTAACTCTAGATAGATCTAGATCTAGATAAACTATTGTGTCTAATATTAATAAAGGTTTGATTTCGACAGAAAAATGATTTCATGATAAGTAGAATAGATCTATCTAACGATGGTTTGAGAACATGTTATGTTCATTTGTTTCTGAAATTTGCTCATTGGCAAAAATTAAATGGTGTACCCGACTATGAAAGTCTGAATCTTTCCAACTGATGTTGTGTTATCATGCACTACAATACACACGAACCAAAAACTGCTCAGGACCAGCATATTGATTCCCACGCGAAAATACTCACCTAAGCTTTCCCATCCTTGATCTGTGTCCATGGACGTCATAATTTCACTTGTGACGGTATAAGGGATGTCGCGTAGGGACTTCAGTGCTCGTTCAAACTCCTCCATGTTTGTCAATGTAGTCGACCTAAGACGGTAAATCCAGGATGTAAACGAAGATAGGGTATTCGCCGAAACACGGTTCCTTGAGGAATTCCCAGCGGTGATTGGTCAGTAGCTGGCTTAGATAGTAGCCTCGTCTAATTAAAGTGTATGGCTTTATGTCACCATTTTCATTCATTTCATCGAAGATACTAGAACTGTTCTAGTACATTGTATCTTTGATTTCATAAAGTATTATAAGGCCTAGCCTATGTCGCCTTTAACAATAAACGTAATAATAATAATCAATAACAGTAACAATGATAATAATAATAAATAGGAGTCACAACTAGGTGCAGCCCAATCCCCTTAATGGTTCCCTTCTTCTGAAGACTATCTGTCTTTAGCTCCCATTGAGTTTCCTTCTATTAAGGAAACATGAGTGAAAAGAAAAAATTAATACAGTGGAAATCGCTTATAACAGGACCGATGGGGAGAGTCAACAGTCTTGTTATAACCGATTCCTGATATAAGCGATTTGCAAGGGAAATAATCCAAAAGTCACATACGCACAGCCGATCTCACCAGACAACATGATAAGCTATCGTAATGTACTACATACACACACCCCCCCTCTCTCTCTCTCTCTCTCTCTCTCTCTCTCTCTCTCTCTCTTCTCTCTCTCTCTCTCTTTCTCTCTCTCACTCTCTCTCTCTCTCTCTCTCTCTATATATATATATATATATATATATATATATATATATATATATATCTGTCTATCTATCTATCTATCTATCTATCTATCTATCTATCTATCTATCTATCTATCTATCTATCTATCTATCTATCTATCTATCTATCTATCTATCTATCTATATCTCTCTCTATCTATATCTCTCTTTCTCTTTTAGGCCTATCGTGCACTTCAAGCAAATGCAATGGTCTCGATGATGTCAGTTTTGAAACAAAACATTTAGAAGTCTTAGGCATATATCTTCAATATACACTTCTTCTTTTTTTTGGGCGGGGGAGGGGGGGCTTCTTTGGTGTTCTTTCCACATTGACAGAAGCATTTTTTCTCATTGGCGATGGTCCTGTTATAACTGGTTTCCTGTTATAACTAGTAATGCTATGAATGGTACCCACTGCAAGTGAAAGTGTATGGAGATTTAACCACATCTATAATTAAAGTGATCTCGGGGTTTTTTTTGGTAGGATTCTTAATTTTGCCCGGGCTGCCTTGTAAACAGCCAAGGGATCTTTAACATGCACAGTGTTGTGATCGCTCGTCTCCGGTGGGACTAGGAGGCAGGGGGGGGGGTTAAATTTTACTCGAAAAAAATTGAGAAGATTTTTCAACCGTTCTTGGGGCTTGAGCTTGCCTCTGGACTACCATGTCCCCATCCTGGGGGTAAGAAGGTAGGGAGCTGAAGTTGATACGAAATTTATTTATTCATTACCATTCCCTATCTTTTGGTAATTGAACTTGACTTTACTGGAGACACCTCCTCCTCCTCTCTCTCTCTCTCTCTCTCTCTCTCTCTCTCTCTCTCTCTCTCTCTCTCTCTCTCTCTCTCTCTCTCTCTCTCTCATCTCTCTCTCTCTCTCTCTCTCTCTCTCTCTCTCTCTCTCTCTCTCTCTCTCTCTCTCTCTCTCTCTCTCTCTCTCTCTCTCTCTCTCTCTTTAATGGGGTGGGTTACGGTTGAGTTCTGTTCAGAACCCTTGAATCGGCGACTCAAAGCTTACGACCTCAGCTGACTCGAGGTCAGTTGTGGGTACCTGCGGGCTTAGGGTTGGCTCCACTAAATACATTGGGAAAAAGGGAGCCACCTTTTTAATGCCGAGATTCGCATAACTCCTCTCGGGAGCAGGTTTACTACTTATCCTTTAATAATAATATGTTGGCACTTTCAGATTTCATCAACCTTCATAAATGTTCAGGATCATTTTCTAAACAAAACATTCGAAAATTTTAAAGTCCTTCTTAAAAAGGAGGAAAGTAGTTTAGCGGGATCCATTTAATTCATGTACGTAAATTTACCTGACAAGGGAATAAAAAGTGTAAGTTTAAACAAAAATTAACACGTAGACTATAGACGAAAATTGTACTGCATTGAAGGAAAACACAGAACAGGTAATGAAACATTGAAGACATTAATCAGTTTGAAAACACGCAAGACCAAATTCTCACCAACTGCTAAAAAACAAAGGAAATAGACAAACAAATCGGCTGATAATCTTACCCGATTATTATCTCATTGTCCGACAGAAATGTTCCACAACGGCTCCCAGGAGACATA
>JAXRKP010000377.1:325000-333380 GCA_037039925.1 Doris montereyensis | reverse complement strand
GTATAATATAACAACACAGAATTAACATGTTTCTAATACATGTAGACATAATCATTGCAATGGATAATGTTGCAAAAAGCGGTGACGATAATGAAACTGGTGATGGTAGCGATAATAATTTTACAGATGATGTTAAGAATGGATCTTTTATATCTTTCTTTTTGGCCACCAAAAAATAAATGGGGTGTTTTGGAGCGTTTGGACAGTTTTGATTTGAGGTGTTAATGGATTGTTTTGGTCTGTTACAATGGCTTCAATTTTCCTTGAACACGTGATATATATAAATTTCATCACAGGATGGGAGAGTACATTGGGATATTTTACTTACTTTTTTAATGATAGTATTCAAAGCATACTTTCCTCGTTGCAGTCTCCACATTTCCGCCCCAGCCCGAAAATGCAGAAAGCGACGTGCCTTTCGACGGCTGTGCACATAATATGATATAACAAAGTATTAACGACCTCAAAACTTTCAACTTACGTAGGAAGGACATTCTCTTATTTATTTTCTTATAAACATTTGAAGCATGATTTTGCCAGCAAAGATTGTTGTTAATTGTTACACTTAAGTTATCTATCACTATATATATATATATATATATAAATATATATATATATATATATATCCATCTATCTATCTATCTATCTATCTATCTATCTATCTATCTATCTATCTATCTATCTATCTATCTATCTATCTACCTATCTATCTATATATATATATATATATATATATATATATATATATATATATATATCTTTTTATCTATCTATCTTTTATCTATATATTTATCCATCCACATATCTATCTATCTATCTATCTGTCTATGTATCTATTAGCTAGCTAGCTATCTAGTTAGCTATCTAGCTAGCTAGCTATATTTATCTATGTATCTATCTATCTATTTATTATACTATTATCTTACTGCTCCGTCTGAACTCATCACAAGATCACTGCAAACGGTGGATGGGGTAAATTGCAATTACATTATATATATATTCTATTCTATCTATCTATCTATCTATCTATCTATCTATCTATCTATCTATCTATCAATTATCTATCTATCTATCTATCTACCTGCCTACCTAATTATCTACATATTTATATATGTATGTATGCATGTATGTATGTATGTATCTATTATGTATGTATGTATGTATGTATGTATGTATGTATGTATGTATGTATGTATGTATGTATGTATGTATGTATGTATGTATGTATGTATGTGTATGTATGTGTGTATGTATGTATATATGTTTGTATGTATATGTGTATTTATGTATGCACCTACCAATCTATCTATCTCTCTATCTTATATGTCAATCTATCTGTATTTCTATCTATCTATCTAACTTTCTCTATCTATTTATCTACCCATACATCTATCTATCTATCTATCTATCTATCTATTTTTATACCTATCTATCTATATATTTGTCTGTCGGTCTATCCATACATCTATCCATCCATCCATCCATTGATTAATTTGTATCTTTCTGTCTATCTGTCACTTAGATCTGCGTTCACGTTTTCAAAGTAAACAATTACTTTACCATGAAGTGGAGACAAAATCAATTCATAAAAAGAAGTATACAAATCATCAATTTAAAAAGAAGTTGTCCCCATCAAAGCAATTTTTCTTCTGTTTATCGTCAATGCATTTAATTCAACTTTCAGTAACAACATCAATGAGATCAGGATCTAAAGGTTTTTTAGCCATTCACTCCTAGAGTATTAAGAAAGAAGGGATACTACTATTTTACATTCTTCACTTTTATATTCTGTCCACAGAAAATATTTCTTAACTTGATGACTTTACGACTTACCTGCACAGACAACTCTTCGCCAATGCCGGTAAATAAATAATTCACACCAACAAATACAACATTCTTTTATAGTTTTGACCAACTCATGTGACAATGTTGAATAGATTGCTTTGGACCAACTTTCTTTGTATGAAACTAATGAGTCATTTGTTAATCAGGCGAATCAAACTTTCAGCGTATTATAGTCATGTGACATACTTCACGTTGAATATCTAGTAGTCGACAGTACTGTTGAACTCGTTTGAGGAACTGGGGTAGAATTCCATTTTTCATGTGTCTTTGGGAGCCTCTTCTTCTTCTTCTTCTTTTCTTCTTCGATCCTCGGCCAGCGAGTCAGAGCAGGATGCGGATTGTCTCCATGAAGTGCATAGTCTTTTGCAGACTCTCCATAGGGCCGTAGAGCTTTTCATTCAGAGGTGCCTCGCCCGGCCATATCGCTATTCTCGCTGATGTGTAAGCGGATACTGCTGGAGAATATATTCAGTGTTCTGGTGGGGCGCTCCACACTCACACCCTTCTGATTCCCCAACTTTCAGATAGCCTAGCATATGTTGATGGAGATGGTTGTTCCCTGTCCTGAGTCTGAATAATGTGACCTTGGACTTTCTGTCACATTGGTGAATGGGATCTTTGTGGTTAAAGCTGCTATGATTTTTCTCCATTGATTGCAGACAGCTGCATTGATGATTGTCTTCTCTTTCCTCGAAGGTCAATGGCAGAGACTCCTGGGGCATACTCAAACCTTTTTTTTGCGAGTTCATTTGCACGCTCATTCCCATCAATCTGGCAGTGTCCAAGTATCCACTGTAATATGGTGCATTGTGTTAACTGACTTAACTGGTGAAGAAGTAGTGAAAGATGATTTAGCTGCTTTCATTGGTTGTGTTAGCGTCTCTAGTAGGGATGTCTTTATGAACAACATCAAACCAATGAAAGTTTTTAATCCACCCACGTGCAACTGGGTACCAGCCTAAACTATCTTATATTATTTCACCGGTTTTAATTAATCCTTTAACCACCGGCATTAGCTGTGATTTGATTTTAAGATAATTTAAATATCTACAATCCCCACCCTGGACTACCCTACCCCTACCCAAGGAGGGGTGGGTGGATGGGGTAGAGGCAAGGCTCAGGGTAAGGGATTGTGAATAGATTTCCTTCCTCTCATCTCAAAATATAGATCGATGTTGATACCGACAACGAGAACACATTTGACCCACTTAAATTTACGCCGCTAAAGTGTAAAATTACCGATTGTAATTAGGCATTACATTATGTCCCTACATATTTTAATCATTATGAAAAAGTGGTCTCAATTTTTAACAAACTGTTTTCTTTTTACTGTGAAGCGAGTAGAGCCTGTTCCTCTGGTGGGTTTTTAACGCCATAGAAATGTTCAATATTATTACTATTATTATCTAACTAGGTGGTTCATTTACCAGTTGATACTCCTGATGTCAGCGTCGGTTGCCTAGTGGTTAGAGTACCAGAGTTGGGATCATGAAGTCCTGTGTTCAAATCATAACAACGCTATGTCCGACTTTGTGTTCTTGAGAGGAAGACACTTGACATGCACTCTCACTCTCCTATTCAACCCAGATGCAAATGAATGTCAGCAATACCTTGGGAATAATTACTTTTATACTGGGAAGTGAAACCGGCATCAGACTACAAAACTGTCCAGGAGATTATCTCACATCTCTTCTTGGTCTATTTAAGAGAACAGAAACAGGGATAATCTTAGACTCTATGGAAATCTAGGCCTGGAAAGAAGTTTTGTTTTCTTCACAAAAGTCATAGCATACCACTTTTATATAGATTTATATAATTCTAAGCGGGTCGTTCTTTGTTCGTCAAAGGCTCTGTTGCCTGACCACTAAGAGTAGCCATATTAAGCATGTAGGCTCTAAATGATCCAAAGGTCGTTTTCAATTGAGGATTTTTTATACCAGTTTAATTGATGAAAATTTCATTGTTTCATCTTAGAGTAGAATTCTCATTCACATGAGCCACCATTTGAAAGAGGTTTAATTACTAAAAAGTTGGAATAGTAAGCCTACTGTTCATGCCAACCTGTAATCTCAGTGTCGAATACTGACGATCTAATAATCGTACTTAGTATCACACGGGATGTAGCATGCTTGCTAGATTATAGTTCAGTGTCGAATACTGACGATCTAATAATCGTACTTAGTATCACATGGGATGTAGCATGCTTGCTAGATTATAGTTCAGTGTCGAATACTGACGATCTAATAATTGTACTTAGTATCACACGGGATGTTAGCATGCTTGCTAGATTATAGTTCAGTGTCGAATACTGACGATCTAATAATCGGACTTAGTATCGCACGGGATGTAGCATGCTTGCTAGATTATAGTTCAGTGTCGAATACTGACGATCTAATAATCGTACTTAGTATCACACGGGATGTAGCATGCTTGCTAGATTATAGTTCAGTGTCGAATAAAATTATTGCATACCATTTTAGATGCACAGAAGACATGAATGATTCATTTTTATTCTTTTGTTTGATGTCATGTCATTCTGGTATCTGACAAGACATTATATTATTATATACTACATTTCTTTCATGTCTCCTCGCATGTTTTGGACACTTAAGAGCAGTATTGTTGAAATAAAACCCTTCGTAATTGTGTGTTTTTTTTGTTGGAAAGGGTTTTTTCTCCTTTTTTTCTCTCTTCATTTTGTTGTCACTTAAAGCTATTTACTGTAACAGAAAGCCTCATCACTTTTCTAATTTCAGTCGCAGGCAGGGGTTGAACGTTTTGTTTACATTACGGCAGTAAGCGAATTCATCCCCAAGTTGATGACTGATTCAATTGAGTTCAATGTGTCCGAGGTGAGTCCATAGACATCTTGATTATATTATTGCTTATTGAAGGCCTTACTCGGCATATCGTCGGATCATTTCATTTTACTGACAAGTGGTAGAGTATTCATGTTTATTTGTGTTGATGCGTTCGTAAACAAGGTTAATGATTACATAAATTGGTTCTAATTAATAATGAAATAACCATAATATCATCTAGCTTTCTTTGTGAACTTAAGTCAAAGACAACAGCTTCAAGTCTAAAATGAAAAAAAAAGCTTGTAACCATGTCTATAACAATATGGTATTCGGTGTTCTAATATTTCGAGCTTATCGGTGTTTCCCATTGATTGTCTACACATCCCGAGTCGTTCTTTTATAACTGTGCTGACGTCCTTCCTGGATGTCCTAATCGGCCCATTGGTCGTATTATAAAAATGATAATGATATGCAAGTGCATGTGTGTGTAGGAGAAAAAGAATAGAGACAGTGCCACACACACACACACACACACACACACACACACACACACACACACACACACTATTGGTTTCACTTGAATGCCACAGGATGCAGCAACCGGTAGTGAACTGGTCGACTTGATGGATTACGTGGAGGATGAAGACGTTGTCGACACAGTTGCTCGCAATGACGTCGAGAGATTTCAACTCATGCCATACTTTGGCCAGGAGGTAATCATCTTTATTTGTCGTCGTCGTTTTCATCGTTCGTCTTTCATAACTACAATACACAAATGTATCGCTCTACCATCATCAACTTTCAAATGCGCATCGTCACCTTCCTCATCATCACCATCGATTCACTAGCATTCACATACATTACAAAAGTTCCCTCAAGACCCTGCAGTCCATACAACCGGAGCTTATCCCGGCTTCGATAGAGTGAAGCGGAACAGGCGATAATATTAATAATCACCTCCTGAGCAGGACGCTAGTCTGTTGCAAAATTGTACTCCCAGGTTGTTGTTGGTAGCCATTTAATGCCCATGGGTCGAGTGGCGGTAATGCGTGTTAAGTGTCTTTCCCAAGGAACACAACGTCGAACCTGCCATTGCTAGGATTCAAACCTGGGATCTCATGATACCAAATCTGGCAACTCAACCGCTAGGCCACCGACGCTACCACATACGAAAACCCATTAAAAATACTACTTCTGTTTCTTCAATATGAATACATGTCATTGTAATGCCAATTGCTTTTACAACATCACATCGTTCTACGTGTAAATTTGATAGCAGTCCTGTTGTCAAGTACTGAGGTACGTCAAAGACTACAATAAAAGCAGGCTCAAGACTGTGAAAACAATGCGACTCTCCGCGCAATGAAGCTCACCAATCTCGCCTTGGTAAACAAAGATGGCCTCAGTTGAGCACGTGTGAATTGTCACACGCACTTCCCATTAGATCGCATTACTCGCCTACACACTGGCGCTGCCTATTCACCGCTGTCAGATCGGTATTCACTGCTGAAACGTGGTGACAAAAAGTGAACACGACCTTTTCATTCATTCTGAAAGTTAATGTTCTCTAGTTGCCGTGAAAAGATGACAATTTTGTGGTTCAATGAGTGCACAATCAGATTAGGACTTTAATGCAGTTTCAGTCAGCAAGTAAATAAATAAAGGACAGCAAAAGTACGTCTAAGTGAAGAGTAAAGTTCCTCCAGGGCAAGTGAAGAGTAAAGTTCCTATAAGGCAAATGAAGAGTAAAGTTCCTATAAGGCAAATGAAGAGTAAAGTTCCTATAAGGCAAATGAAGAGTAAAGTTCCTATAAGGCAAGTGAAGAATAAAGTTCCTATAAGGCAATTGAAGAGTAAAGTTCCTATAAGACAAATGAAGAGTAAAGTTCCTCTAAGACAAATGAAGAGTAAAGTTCCTCTAAGACAAATGAAGAGTAAAGTTCCTATAAGGCAAATGAAGAGTAAAGTTCCTCTAAGGCAAATGAAGAGTAAAGTTCATTCAAGGTAAATGCAGAGTAAAGTTCCTCTAAGGCAAATGAAGAGTAAAGTTCATTCAAGGCAAAATGAAGAGTAAAGTTCCTCTAAGGCATATGAAGAGTAAAGTCCTCTCTAAGGCATATGAAGAGTAAAGTTCATTCAAGGCAAATGAAGAGTAAAGTTCCTCTAAGGCATATGAAGAGTAAAGTTCATTCAAGGCAAATGCAGAGTAAAAGTTCCTCTAAGGCAAATGAAGAGTCAAGTTCCTCTAAGGCAAACGAAGAGTAATGTTCATTTAAGGCAAATGAAGAGAAAGTTCCTCTAAGGCAAACGAAGAGTAAAGTTCCTCTAAGACAAATGCAGAGTAAAGTTCCTCTAAGACAAATGAAGAGTAAAGTTCCTCTAAGACAAATGAAGAGTCAAGTTCCTCTAAGGCAAATGAAGAGTCAAGTTCATCTAAGGCAAATGAAGAGTCAAGTTCCTCTAAGGCAAATGAAGAGTAAAAGTTCCTCTAAGGCAAATGAAGAGTCAAGTTCCTCTAAGGCAAACGAAGAGTAAAGTTCATTCAAGGCAAACGAAGAGTAAAGTTCCTAAAGTTCCTCTAAGGCAAATGAAGAGTCAAGTTCCTCTAAGGCAAACGAAGAGTAAAGTTCCTCTAAGGCAAACGAAGAGTAAAGTTCCTCTAAGGCAAATTCTAAGGCAAATGAAGAGTAAAGTTCATTCAAGGTCGCTATGACCCTAACAGCCGGAATTTATGTCGGTTTCAAAATATGAAGCGGGGACAGGCGATAGTTAGTCGAATCCTCGATAGGACGCTAGTCTGTCGTTGTTTTACCCCCATCTGATGCTCGTACTCATTGACACTTGGGTCAAATGGGAAAATACGCGTTAAATATATCTACCAAAGGGCACAACGTCGGACCTAGCATTTCTAGGATTCGAACCCAATACTTCACGATCTAAATCCGGCAGTCCAACCACCAAGGCCACTGCAAAAGTTGCATGACTAACATCTACATCGTTCACGTTATGTATTATATTTCAAAGAAAAGAGGAGGAAACCGATAATATGCAATATCCAGAAATTTCTTTTTTTTTATGCCGTATTATAAAACTTTTGAGCCTAATGATGTGTGGCAAATGATCTAAACCCAACGTTAATTATACATGTACAAATAGGGAAAGTCGTCTTGCCTGCGCTCAAGGTTTTACGATTACTGACAATTAAAGCAATTAAATGCAGTTAGAATGTTGTTAACCTTTTACGGGTATCTGTTTCAAAATCAAATGTTGCAATTTGAAAATGAATACACCTTTAGATGATGGTATTCGGGGGGGGGGGGTTTTTTCTTCTTATTCAAACACATGAATGACGAGAATAGAAACGCTTTAATTATAAATGAGATCCATAATTGGGAAGACAGAAAATGTCTAGAAAGTGAAAACTGGTCTCTCAATGCAATAACGCGTTATCCCCTCAAACCACATAGGAATGATATTTATCGCATATCGTATTCTTCTTTCTCCCCCTCCCCTCGACCCCCTCCCCCTGCAACTTCCCTTCCTCGCAGGTTGATGGTGCTGGTATATTTACTATCATACCCAGAGGTGTGGTTATTTTATCCCGGTCGGTGGACTACGAAAACCTGGCAACTAATTCGTTCGTCCTCAACGTAACGGTAGAGGTATGCATTCATATCCATGTACTTGTCATGTGTATTCATCTGCAACTTAACGTATTTTTAAATTTGTTTTTG
>JAXRKP010000377.1:312500-320000 GCA_037039925.1 Doris montereyensis | reverse complement strand
TTCCCCATCGGATTATGACAAATTCGTTTCTATTGATTCGCAAACGGGTCAGGTGTCCTGAAAAACCTCTTTCTAATATCACCATCAGCCATTTGACGCTCGTCATTGGGGTAAATATTATCCATTACCACAGACATGTCTTTCTTTCCTTAAAAAATTACGGATACATGTATAGCGTACTAATAATTAGTGGTCATGATCACTTTTCGACATCTGCTACTTGAGATGATTTACGGTACAATCTGAGGTTTAGTCAAATTGAATTTTTCCCCATAAACATTGCTCATTATTCATAGAAACTGGATGTAAAAGCAAGCAAATATAAATCAACCCACGACAACGATAACGCCGCAAGGAGATGAAGAGAGACGGAAGAATGAAGACATTGTAGAGTTTGCGATGGGCAAAAAAAACATCGAAAGAGTGAAGCTCATCAGCAAGATTAAAACGACAAAAAATGTTAAGAGAACTGTGATAAAGACCTTTTTATTTGGCTCATGATATGGGCGTATGCACTTTACATCACCCTCCCAAATCAAATGCATGTACATGTACATTAAATGTAGACAGATCATTAGTACAGCATTTTCTTTATTTTTCAACACTACACATTTCATGCATTTTATCCCTGGAATAAAACTCTTTCCGGGCAATGGACAGATACGCACCTGTAAGGGGATTAGCGATCCACGGCCCTCCACGAGCTCCTGCTGCCTTGTAGGCGGATCTTGCTGACCAAAGGCCAAGGGAGTTAACCCTGACAGAAACAACCTGTTGCCTTGCAGGCCTGTCTTGGCTGACCAAAGGCTAAAGGAGTTAACGCTGACAGAAAATAACAACCTGCTGCCTTGCAGACTGGTCTTGGGTGACCAGAGGCTAAAGGGACTTAACCCTGACAGAAAATAACAAGGCCCGGTAGTAGGTGGCAGCTCAAGGTGACAGCTCTACCAGTTATCTAGGTACATCGGGCTAATCCCCTTCTTATCCAAAAATCAACTGATTTAGAGAAAATAAAATGCGATATACCCGGCTTGGACCTTTCGAAGACGAACATGGAAACGACTGGGACTTTGGAATATGGAATATTAGGGGCAATAAATGATAAAGACATAGAACTAGCTGAAGAAATGGAAAAATTTCAAAGTAGACATTTTGGCCATTACAGAAACAAAGAAAAAAGGATGAGGAATTAAAAATGTAGGACCAAATCATACTTAATTCTTCTCAGGAGTAGATGTCAAAGATAGAGTTAAAGCAGGAGTAGGCCTCCTAATGCATAAGAGGCATGAAAAGTTACTTAAAAGTTGGACATTTATAAGTCTACGGCTATTAGAGGTAAATATTAAATCAAAAGAAAAGAAATTAAATTATGAATAGCTTATGGACCAAACGAAGACGCAACCAAAGAACAAAAAGATATCTTTGAAAACGATTTACAAATAGCTGCAAATAATCTCAAACCCAAACAGGAACTTACGGTTTTAGAAGATTCAACCGCTAGAGTAGGCAACAGTGTAGAAACATCAGGAGGAGTAATAGGTAGAGAAGGAGAGACAACTTCTCCAAATGGAGAGATTAATAGATTGTTGCCTAAAGAATAACATGAAAATAGCCAACACATTTTTTCCTCATAAAGATATCCACAAATATACAAGAGTAAATGAAGACAAATGTGAAAAGTCAATGATAGACTACATAATAGCAGCTCCCTTTTTGCAGTACGATGGATGCAAGAGTAAACAGAGGAGCTGAAATATTTATGACCATCACCTAGTGCCAAATGGGATTACTGACTGAAGAGAACAAACAGAAAAGGAAAGAAAAGAAACTACTAAACTCAAAATAGAAGAACTAAATAAACCAGTATGAAACACAAATATACCAATCTAGGATAAAAAGATTTATCAGTGAAAGGCAGATGGATCTAAATGATAGAACAATAGAAGAAAAGTGGCAAATGTAATAAGAAATACCCTCAGTTGTACTGAAGAAGTCTGCGATAGGAAACAAATTAGAGTATATAGGAAAAGAACATCGCGGTCGAATGCGAATGTCAAGGCTAAGATAAAAGAAAAGAAGGATGCCTGGAAGAAATACTTGCAAACAAAGGCCAGAGAATATGATAGATTACGTGAATAAAAGAACTATCGCCAAAGAGGAAATGAGGAAAAACAACAACAGAAAGAGTTTGGACAAAGACTTCAAGAAAGCCATAAAAAATTCAAAGCTCTCCTGGGGGCAATGAAGAGCATGAGAAAGAACAAAGCATGCCCAATACGACAAATTAAGAACGCCAAACGAGAAATAATGAAAGAAGACAGCGAAATCATGGAAACATGCAGACAGTATTTTTAACAATTACATAATCCATCTAGAACATATGAAACAAGGGAGTAAAGATCGAATAAGTAAGTAGATGACTAGTACTCCAGTTGAGACTGCTGAAAATGTAGATATATCAATGGAAGAAATCCAAACATCTATCAGAAAAGTGAAATTAGAAAGGCCCTAGGAGCAGATCAAGTTTATCCAGAAATGATTAAAAACTAAGGGAGAGAGGCAAGCAAACTGCTACAGGCAATATGCCAATAAGCATGTATGTCAAAACAGGTGCTAGACGACTGGAAAAAGGGAACGGTAGTACCAATAAGTATTTTCAACAATTACATAATCCCTCCAGAACATATGAAACAAGGAGTACAGACCAATTAGTAAAAGTATCAAGTAATCAGGATGAGATAGCTGAAGATGTAGATATCTCAATAGAAGAAATCGAAACAGCTATAAGAAAAATGAAATGGAGAAAAGGCCCCAGGAGCATGGTCAAGTATGTCCAGAAATGATTAAAAACCAAGGAAAGAGGCAGACAAACTGCTACATGCAATATCTCAACAAGCATGGAAGTCCAAACAGGTGCCAGACGACTGGAAAAAGGGAACGGTAGTACCAATACATAAGAAAGGATCAACTATGGAATTGCTCAAACTATAGAGGGATATCACTACCTAGCGTACCAGGAAACGTGTATGTCAGGATACTGGCAATGAGACTAAGGAAAAGAGTAGGGATCAGATTGAAGAACGCCAGAGTGGATTTAGACCAGACGAAGTGTACAAGACCACATATTTACAATTAGACAAATAATAGAAAAGGCATTTGACACTGTGAATACAGACGAACTATGGCATTCCTTAAAAAACACAATGTAGAGCAAAATCTAATAGAAGCCATTAAAAGTTTTACAATAAACCAACATGTGCAGTAAGAGTAGCTGAAACATATCTGAAGAATTGATGTAGATCTAAGAGTAAGACAGGGTTGTATCCTAAGTCCTCTTTTGTTTATCATATTTATGGATTCAGTCGCAAAAGGCATCTTCAAAAATGAAGAAATTGAATGTAGGTATGTGGAAGCCCAAATCAGTAAATGTATCAATGCTTTCATTTGCTGATGATTTAGTTCTGTTTGGAAAATGAGAAAGTGACTCAGTCGAATATCAACATGATGAATAATGAACTAAATAAAAGAGGAATGAGAGTAAATGCAAAGAAAACCAAAACAAGGCTAGCAACAGGGAAGCTAAAACACAAAAAATGTTAAATTAAGAGGGAGAACTTAGAACAAGTTCAAAGCTACAATTTCCTAGTAGTAATCATTAACTCAAAGGGAAACCTAAGAGAAGAAACTAGGCAGAGAATCCAAAAAGGTAATGACAAAAATAACCATCTAGAAAGGCATTTATAGGTAAACAAGAAGTATCAACAAAAACCAAAAAAGACAGTATCCAACACAGTTTATTGTCCCACTCTTCCCTATGCAGCAAAACCTGGACCTTAGACAGTAGAGAATACAGTAGACTCAAGCAGCTGAAATGAAATATCCAAGAAGAGTGGTAGGAAAAACTAAAAGAGACAAAATCAGAAACACAACAATAAGAGATCAAACCAAAGCAGATGGCATAAAACAAAGATAGAAATAAATCAACTGAGATGGTTTGGGTATGTAAACAGATTGAATGACAATAGAATGGCTAAATGAGTATACAGTGCTAAAGCGCAAGGTAAAAGACCAAAAGGCAGACCAATGAAACGACCAAAAGAAACCACACAATCATTGTAAAAGTAGGAAGACTTCAAAAGTGTAGTGATATTTCTTTCAATTCTGTCACTTGGACAACTTGTGATCCGTGTTGCATTGAGCGTACGCAAGAGGATAGTTTATGGGCGTTTCTCTAAAGAAATTGGGAATGCCAAACGCGATATCTTTCGGTGCCCGCGCGGACAGCACTAATTCTCTTCCCAGTCACATGACTAAAAAGGCAATTACAAACATTTGAAAGTGAAATCATGGTATTGTCATATCAATGGATTCGCTTTAAACCAATAAATCATGTTTAAATTTATACTAAAATTATACGCGATAAAATAGATAACTTTAATATAATAATATTTTAAAAAAACAAAACCCCTTTCTTCTTTCACTCAGGTCTCCGATACGAACACATCACTGCAGGAAGAGACTCAATGAACCTTCCCACACGACAGTGGCAAGTTTTCTGGTATTCGTGGCCGGAAGACAGGTTGGTTTCCCGGCATCCCCAGACCCCAGGGATAACTCCAGTTCGGCATCATGGAACTCAGACCCTCTCTTTGTCAGTACTTTGGTGCTCGGCATCCTCCTGCTCTTGACCATCATCGCCCTTGTTGTGCTCGCTTGTCAACTCCGGAAAACGAAGGCGCTCAACGACTATCCTCGAGCCAGTCAGTGCAACACGATAAAAGACCGAAATCCATCCGATTGGAGCATTCAGATGAGACCCATGCATCACGGTAGCGAGAAAGCCTTCATGCGTAGCTTGTCACAGGCCACTAGTGCCAGTCATGGGTGCTACGACAACAACAACGAAACCGACGATGTCTTCACCACAGACGTCGTGCCTCATTACAACATTGCCACACAGCCAGACACTCCCTCCATGTCGCCAGCTCCGGGAGTAATCCCATACCAAGAAGCCCTACACATTTCACTTCCACCAATGTAGGAACCTCCCATGAAGGTAACACGAGGGTTGGTCGAGCCGGCTCTTCAAGCTCCAGTCACAATGTTTACACCTCTGGTGTTAAAACCCGTGACTCGCAAAGGAGTCATCAAGCTACAGACGACACAGACGCCGGACACTCAAATCTCGTGTCTCTCACCGTGCCTTAGATGTACTTACAAGTGTCACTCCTTTTCCAGCCCAGCCTGACCGCAACAGCCAACAAAAAAGCGAACTCAAAGCTCTCAAGATTTGATGCCTAAATCGGACTACGAGACAACCGAGAGTGCGCTAACCAACTCCGAAAGTAACCAAAGGAGCAATGCAGACACTTTGAAAGTCCAAAATCGAAGATCATCTGAGCCACCGACAGGAAATAATGTTCCACGTAACGACGCAAGAGTTCTCGAAGAATATGCATCGAGGACGGATAAAGATAGAAATTTTGAGTCACAATTGTTTCCATTGAAGGAATTCTACTTTTGAGGGAAGCGTGCACCAATCTCTGGACAAAGACAACAACACGTTTAAACGCAGCACCAAAGCAAAAAATCCATTTCAAGAAACTGTGGAGAATAGAGCAAATACAAATCCATTTAAGGGCTTGTCGCAATCAAGAACAAATAGTATTGACCGTAGTTCCATGGCAAGTGAGGGCCCAGTTCACTTATCCAAAGCTCAGATAATCTCTAAATGGGACACAGATACTGACGGTAGGACAGTGCTTTAGTCAGTTATGAAATATCCTTATAATAATCATTCTACACGTATTTATTACAACAAAACTCTGAGTGATACATTGACACCTGATGTCGGAAATCAAGAGGCTCAATCAAATCATGGAGATTTAATACAAGATGCTGACATAATGAATTGTGTCCAGTGGTTCATTTCAATATGTGCACATGACATTGATGATGCGCCAATATTCGGAGATCAACGTTCCGATATGACAAAGCGATCATGATGGCGATGGTGAAAATGAAACACTTTTGCTCATAGCAACACAAAAATCGGTCAACCCTATGAAAATATTTTCTGCTGCTTAGTTTGATAGACTTTATTAACAACAATTGAATCTCCATCAAGATGGATTAGAAGAAAGATCCCCGACAACCCCCCCTCTTTTTCAGCCCTAACTACTCAACTAAAAAAGAAAAGAAAAAAATTGAGTATGCTATTATTAGATTAAGGACTTTCCACATGCAGTAGGATTTTCATTATCTAAAATTCTAAAGGTTGGGACGTGAACTTAAAATCAAGAAGCCACAACAGATTCTGGCGGTATATCCCATTGGCTCACCGTTGGCAGGTATTCACGTCGTGTGTATGGAAACAAGAAGGACTGAGATGCCCATTGTGAGATTGTTTGTACCCCAATGACTCTTCTATGTCAATTCACATTTTGGCGATTCAACTCGTTTGCATTAACACTTTTTATTTGATTTGATTTACCCATATCCACAACTAAGGTGATCTCGGGTTTTTTTTATTAGGATTTTAAATGTTACCCGGACTGCCCTGTGTAAACAGCCAAGGGATCTTTAACGCACAGAGTGTTGTGATCTGCACACGGGTCCGTCTCCGATGGCACTAGGTATCAATCCGCCTACCTGAACCATGGGGGGTAGATTTCGCTCCAACTACCTAAAAAGATTGTTTTAAATAATTGTTTCATTAAAATAACCATTTCCTGTCAAAATCCATGTACTCGTATCTCGACAGCATTTCACTGCTTAAAGGTCGCCTTTGTATGTTATTGTTATTCCTCTTAACTTGATGTTGCATTATGTACCTTTTATTATAATATCTAATAAGTATGTACATACATTGTGAAACTGAACATTTTTTAAAGTGATTAAACTAGATCTGTTCTTTGTATATTTTTTTTCCTTTTTAATACTAGTACTTCCCCATGTGAAAGAAGGCAGGGTATGATAATGAGACATATTATCATGTACGATTACAACAAATACAATTTTTTTAAAATTCGAACTTTATAACGCAAGTAAAGATACAGTTTAAAAAAAGTAAAAATGAAACTCAAAAGAAACTGTGAGTGGTGAAGATAATCATCCTGAACTGTATTCCCCACTCTTTTATTGTTTTCAAAACCAGTCAATGCAATATTATTCCTTAATTGTTTAACTCTATTAGAGTGCTATTACTGAATTCTTCGTTATGAATATGACCTTTCTAAAACATCCCTCTTCGAAATAATGATAACAGTAACACACTATTGAGAGCCAAAATTGTCCTAAAATTTAAACAAAACCAACAACCTGATCTTTTACATGTTTCCTTGATTTTTATTTGTGTAACCCTTTCTCCTTGTCTTCATGCCTATTCACTAATGCATGTATGTTTCAAATAAATATTTGTATTTTATAATGCTATAACAATCTTTTTACGTTTTCTCGATGAACCACATACATGTACTTAAAATTGTGTGAGAGTATGTT
>JAXRKP010000377.1:235000-307500 GCA_037039925.1 Doris montereyensis | reverse complement strand
TTTATTTCTATCTTAGTTTTTATGCCATCTGCTTTGGCTTGATCTCTTATTGTTGTGTTTCTGACTTTCTCTCTTTTAGTTTTCTTACTACTTTTTTTATGTATTTCCTTGCAGCTGCTTGTACTCTACTGTATTCTCTACTGTCTAAGGTCGATGTTTCGCTGCCATAGAGGAGGGTAGAACAGTAAACTGTTGTATACTGCCATTTTGGTTTTTGTTGACAAGTCTTGTTTACCTATACATTCCTTTCTAGATGGTTATATATTGTCATTGCCTTTTTGATTCTCTGCCTGATAGTGATATCTTCTCTTAGTTTCCCTCCGAGTCAATCATTACTCCTAGGTAATTGTAGCTTTGAACTTGTTCTAAGTTCTCCCTGCCCAATTTAACATTTTGTGTTTTTAGCTTCCCTAGTTACTATCATTGTTTTGGTTTTCTTTATTTACTCTCATTCCTCTTTTATTTAGTTCATTATTCATCGTGTTGATATTTGACTAAAGGTCACTGTCTGATTTTCCAAATAGAACTAAATCATCAGCAAATGAAAGCATTGATACATTTACTGCTTTTGAGTTTCCATATACCCTCATTCATTTTCTTCATTTTTGAGGATGCCTTTTGCGACTAAATCCATAAATGTGATAAACAAAAGAGGACTTAGGATACAACCTTGTCTTACTCCTATATCTACATCAAATTCGTTCGATACGTTTCCAGCTACTCTCACTGCATATGTTGGTTTATTATATAAGCTTTTAGATGAAATATGACAATAAGTGACAACTCCACTAATAAAGACAGAACAAACACGTAACGTTTCGGGTATAACCCTTCGTTAGACAACAAATGAGAAATATCTAGAATCTAAATCTAGATCTAAGTACTACCTCAGGCATCACACAATGTGATGTCAGAAGAAAAACAGAAAGGACGAAGAAAAGAAAGAAAAAGACAGTGATGATAAGAAACGTAAGTAGAAGGGGTGTGAAGAATGAGCGAGAATGGAGGTTCAGATCTAGAATAAAATAAAAAATATGAAAATAAGTAAGTAATAAAAGGTGAGAAGGAGATAAAGAGAAGGAGAGAGAGATGAGAAGTGAGAGAAAAAAAAAAAAAAATGGCAGGGAAGAAAGAAAGGGAGAGAGGGTGTGAGTATGGGAAACAAAGAACGAAAAAAAGGATAACTATAAGACTAGATATATATCTCACTGGGTCTAGAAAGAAGAAATGATAGAGAATGAATGAAAGGAAGTATCATTCAAGGCAAAAATTTACACTGAAGGTGCCCGAAATGTATACAAATTACAAATGTATCGATGCAATAAGGGAACAAGAGTAAACGACTTATCTGAAATGCCAATTAACACTAGCTGATGTTTTGAAGCTATCCAAGTTTTAAGCGTTTCTCCTTGGTGATAAAACAGGGTGCATTCAGTACTAGTAAGAAACCGTGCGCAAGTTGCTTCCCGTAAGTGGTGAACGTAAGAAATGCGTGCAAAGATGTCTACCATAGATAAACTCACGGGGTGTGAACTGCCAGAGGAACCCAGCCGGGATAGGAAGGGGTCACTTAGGGGTGTGGGGGTGGTGGTGGGGACTGAGGTAGGGTAGAGGAGAACCCAACTTGCCCGGGATAGGAAGGGGTGGGGGGGCAGGCTTAGGGTGGGAGGGAAATTGGTGGTGGGGAGGGCGGATGAGGTAGGAGTAGAGGATGGTGAAGGGTCAGGGATACTATGGGAGTTACTCGAGAGAAAATCCGCACAAATTGGTGTAAGACGCTCATTCCATCACGGTTGATTGTTAATCTTACTATAAGCCGGATCTCTATGACTTCCTAGACTCAGCATCGCCGGTACATGACCTGAGAATCATACTTTCGGGTCATGGGGCTCCTCGATGTCCTGGTCCATTAAAATGCAAAAGGCACCGGCTTGCTTTCGCAGTATTCAATATCTCTGTAATGGCCAAATATGTTGGAGGTTGCAGTCAGTTTCTCCGGATCCCACAATGACTGAAGCGAAAGCATAAATAACATTGCGAGGGGCACAGGAGAATCCCATTCACTGTCTCTGTCTACTGAATGGTTGTGGATCGTCCACAAGGGGCAAGTCTTACAATTAGTGCATCCATATCGGATTGTGCCCGAGCGGCGAGAGTCATAGAGGAAACGACTGTGCACAATGATATCAAATTGTCTCTTGAAGGCAATCAATGGAAAGAAAGGAAAACACGTCTAGTCTCGTCACTAGCGTGTAGAATAGAACAAGGAGAATTTAGAACAAATTCAAGCTACAATTACCTAGAGTAATCATTAACTCAGAGGGAAAATTAAGTGAAGAAATCAGCCAGAGAATCAAAAAGGCAAGTGCAATATATAACCATCTAGGAAAGGTATTTGTAGGTAAGCAAGAATTGTCAACAAAAACTAAAATGGCAGTATACAACACAGTTTATTGTCCTACTCTCCTCTATGGCAACGAAACTTGGACTTAAGACAATAGAGAATAATTACAGGCAGCTGAAATGAAATATCTAAGAATAGTAGTAGGGAAAACTAAACAGACAAAATCAGAAACACAACAATACGAGATCAAACCAAAGAAGATGGCATAAAAACTAAGATAGAAATAAATCAATTGAGATGATTTGGGCATGTAAACAGAGTGAATGACAACAGAATAGCTAAATCAGTATACAATGCTAAAGTCAAGGTAAAAGACCAAAAGGCAGACCTCTGAGAATGTGGGAAGAAGATATAAAAGAGGCATTGACGCATAGAAATTTGACTTTCACGGAAGGAAACATAAAATGCCAGGACAGGGCATCCTGGAGAAAGATCATCTCCGGGCATCTGAACCCATACACCCAAGGTAGAATGGGAACTGATAAAGTTGTATTGAAGATAACCAGCAAGCTTTCAACAACAGCACGTGATTGAACCTATCGAGTAGGCGTAGCTGTAGTCGAGGACCACGATTTCGACGACGATGTAACATCTGCCGAGGACCTCGCTGATCTAGGAACATGGGGTCAACAGGAATATCACCGAGACCTGAAGTTCGGAGACAACCTGGTACCGGGGGAACGCAAGCATTTGCTTGATCTGAACTGCCAATATAGAAGTATATTTTCAGATGTGCCTGGCCGTTGTCAACTCATGAAGCACCGCATCGATTTAACCTCTGAGGTGCCTGTTCGCCAACGTCCCTATCCCGTTCCTTATGCAATGCGAGATGCGTTGAAATCTGTACTGCAAACCATGGAAGACCTTGGAATTATCAGGAAAATGCCGTCATCGTATGCTTCGCCCTTAATGGTAGTGAAGAAGAAGGATGGAACGGATCGTATATGCGTTGATTATCGTCGACTTAACAAGCTCATCGTATTCTGATCCACACCCATCAGCCCATGCTTTCGACGTGTTTCATTATTCAGTTGGTGACAATTATTTCTCCAAGATCGACCTGAGTGAAGGCTACTACCAGATATAAGTCAGGGAAGAAGATGTACCAAAGACTGCGGTCGTG
Source organism: Doris montereyensis (assembly GCA_037039925.1). NCBI lineage: Eukaryota > Metazoa > Mollusca > Gastropoda > Nudibranchia > Dorididae > Doris > Doris montereyensis. The sequence goes on along the minus strand of JAXRKP010000377.1, from coordinate 303,973 downwards.
ACCATGGGAGAGCAGTATGACTTTATCCGGGTGCCATTCGGCATGATGAAGTCTGGAGCGACACTGAGCAGGGGCTGTGAAGAGACTGATGGACCGCATGGACCACGTGACGGCCTATGCGAATGATCTACTTTCATACAGAGATTTGGGAGGAGCATATGTGTACCCTGGAGGAGCTGTTCGGACGTCTACGGGAAGCTGGCCTGACAGTGAGACCAACCAAATATGTGCTAGGAGCCCCAGAGATCGACTTTGTGGGACATTCACTCAAGAAAGTATTGTTGTACTCCATAAAGACAACGTCTCCAAAGTGAGGACGCTCCAAGACCAACGACCAAGAAACACGTCAAATCATTTTTAGGACTAATTGACTATTATCATGACTTTATACCTAACTTTGCTGCTGTTGTAGCGCCTTTTGCCAGATTCGTTGAGGAAGGATCAGCCTAATGTGATTGAATGGAATAATCCTCAAGAAAAGGCTTATTTATATTTGAAAGGTGTAATTGTATCCAAACCTGTGAAGAAAGAGTTTGTCTTTAGTACGGATGTTTCTGATCGTGGTATTGGTGCTACTTCTTTAATGCATGAGGACAATGGTGTTTTACACCTGATTGATTTTGCTAGTAAAAAAGTTGTTACCACGTGAATAAATATACTCAGTGATAGAGTGTGAATGTCTTGCAATTATTTGGGCAGTCAAGAGATTTGAGTTATATTTGTATGGTAGACATATGCTATTAATAATTTAATTTATCTTCCTTCCGGTTTAACTTTACCTCTAATAGCCGTGGGCTTATACATTTCCAACTTTCTAGTAGCTTTTCTTGCCTTTTTATGTATTAGGAGGCCTACTTTGCTCTAGATTTATCTGACATCTACTCATGAGAAGATTAAAGTATGATTTAGTCCTACATTTAAAAAAAAATTTTATATTTTATTTAACAATTTAAATAAACATTATGTCATGAAGAGACTATTTCAACTGGTCATGCATTCATAGTGAAAATGATATTATTATAATGATTCTTCAAACATTATCAAGGGCAAATAAAGGGCAAACAGAAAATGACTTCCATCAGGAATCATCAATCAAACTCTGGCAGATAATCATCTTAGAATTACAAAAGATAAGAGAAGATTAACTTGAAAAGTTAGGCATATTATATATAAGATATATACAAGTCAAGTCATGGGTTCCAGAACTTGTTTCGTCTCTATTGTGCTTTATAGATTCAATGTTTTAAAGATCAGACTTTTAAGATGGGGTATTAATGTCAGAATATTCTGAACGTGTTCTCCGTAGCCGTAGTCCTCCAATATGAGGATCTCGTCATCATACCAATTACGCAGATGGCGTTGTCGCATTTTATTATAAGGGCTGTCGTCTGTATTGTTCTTGACGATAAAATTTGTTATCCTTTGATATGGAATCGTAATACTCAATAAGGAGATCATCAGTTTCTACAAGAATAGAACGTGTCCCATTAAATTTGTCTAACAAGAGCTTTAGATAATCATTGTTGCGATCTGGCTGTGTAATATGCATTCTTGTGTTTTTTCTGATTTTTGAGATCTCGGCGCATATTTTCTCATAGTCCAGGTCCTCGATCATGTCAGCGAGGCGTGCGTGATTACTGTTACCAGCCTTTTGATTTTCCATCATTGAGTTTTCATCACATGTGCTTGTTTTTTTCCATCATCCTCGCTGTCTAGCGTGATAGATGTCTCAGGAGGGTGTAGATCAATGTTCTTGTTGTGTTTCGCTTCTGTCTCCATGTTGTTTATGTCGTTTGATTCACTGATTGTGTTTTCGACAAAAGTTGTGTCAGCAAGCGGCGATGTTATGGTTGACACACTGAATGCATGGATAGCATTGTCCTGATTCTGGGTTGACTCCGTATTGTTGTTGTTTGTTTCTTGAATGTCAACACTTACGGTTTCTTTGTTTTCAATAAAGTCTGTGTTCGTAGATGTGTCGTCAAGGGGCGATGTTATGGTTGACACACTGAATGAGTGTGTAGCACTGTCCTTATTCTGGGTTGACTCCATATTGTTGTTGTTTGTTCGTTGAATGTCGACACTCGAGGATTCTTCGTTTTTAATAAAGTCTGTGTTGGTAGATGTTGTTGCTGCCTCCATTGTTACTCTTGTATGATGTTGTTTTCTAAGTTGCTGCAAGGCAGCGGGTTGTTTTCTTTTCAGGGTTAATTCCTTTTCCTTTGGTCAGCCAAGACCACGCCTGCAAGAGCAGCATTGGATTCGTGGAAATGTATTTACATGTATTATCACTTCTTATGACTATTTCACGTTCAGTTTCACAATGTATGTACATACTTATTAGATATTATAATAAAAGGTACATAATGCAACATCAAGTTAAGAGGAATAACAATAACATACAAAGGCGACCTTTAAGCATTGAAATGCTGTCGAGATAAAGATGTGTTTTTCAGTACATGTATCTTGACAGGAAATGGTTATTTTATGAAACAATTAATTAAAACAATCTTTTTAGGTAACAATAAAGCCTATGTAGTTCGGGTATATGAATTAAACATGTTGTTTTGGGATGGGCTTTGATAATATGCACATGTTAATACAGTGACAAGGTGGCCTCTAAACCAAAAAGTAGTGGGTTCGAGCCCCGCCAACGAGTGAAAACTTTTCTCGAATTTTTTCGAGCTAATCTTCCTCCCCCCCCCCCCCTTGATCCAGGTAAACGGATCGACACCTAGTCCCATCATATCACAACACTCTGTGCACGTTAAAGATCCCTTGGCTGTTTACACAGGGCAGTCCGGGTAACATTTAAAATCCTAATAAAAAAAAACCCGAGATCACCTTAGTTGTGGATGTGGGTAAATCAAATCAAATAAAAAGTGTTAATGCAAACGAGTTGAATCGCCAAAATGTGAATTGACATAGAAGAGTCATTGGGGTACAAACAGTCTCACAATGGGCATCTCAGTCCTTCTTGTTTCCCATACACACATGACGTGAATACCTGCCAACGGTGAGCCAATGGGATATACCGCCAGAATCTGTTGTGGCTGCTTGATTTTAAGTTCACGTCCCAACCTTTAGATTTTAGATAATAAAAATCCTACTGCATGTGGGAAGTCCTTAATCTAATAATAGCATACTCAAAATATTTATTTTCTTTTTTTTAGTTGAGTAATTAGGGCTGAAATGAGGCAGCTGGGGGGAGGGGGGTCTTTCTTCCATCTTGATGAAGATTCAATTGTTGTTAACAAAGTTTATCAAACAAAGGAGCAGAAAATATTTTCATAGCGTTGACTGGTTTTTGTGTTGCTATGAGCAAAAGTGTTTCATTTTCACCATCGCCGTCATGATCTCTGTCATATCGGAACGTTGATCTCCGAATATTGGCGCATCGTCAATGTCATGTACATATATTGAAATGAACAACTTGACACAATTCATTATGTCATGTACACATATTGAAATGAACCATTGCACACAATTCATTATGTCATCATCTTGTATTAAATCTCGAAATCTTTAAACGTGTTGTTGTCTTTGTCCAGAGATTGGTGCACGCTTCCTCAAAGTAGAATTCCTTCAATGGAAACAATTGTGACTCAAAATTTATATCTTTATCCGTCCTCGAGGTATGTTCTTCGAGAACTCTTGCGTCATTATGCGTAACATTATCTCCTATCGGTGGCTCAGATGATCTTCGATTTTGGACTTTCAAAGTGTCTGCATTGCTCCTTTGGTTACTTTCGGAATTGGTTAGTGCTCCCTTGGTTGTCTCGTTGTCCGATTTAGGCATCAAATCTTGAGAGCTTTGGGTTCGCTTTTTGTTGGCTGTTGCGGTCCAGGCTGGGCTGGAAAAGGAGTGACACTTGTAAGTACATCTAAGGCACGGTAGAGACACGAGATTTGAGTGTCCGGCGTCTGTGTCGTCTGTAGCTTGATGACTCCTTTGCGAGTCACGGGTTTTAACACCAGAGGTGTGAACATTGTGACTGGAGCTTGAGGAGCCGGCTCGACCAACCCCCGTGTTACCTTCGTGGGAGGTTCCTACATTGGTGGAAGTGAAATGTGTAAGGGCTTCTTGGTAAGGGATTACTCCCGGAGCTGGCGACATGGAGGGAGTGTCTGGCTGTGTGGCAATGTTGTAATGAGGCACGACGTCTGTGGTGAAGACATCGTCGGTTTCGTTGTTGTTGTCGTAACACCCATGACTGCCACTAGTGGCCTGTGACAAGCTACGCATGAAGGCTTTCTCGCTACCGTGATGCATGGGTCTCATCTGAATGCTCCAATCGGATGGATTTCGGTCTTTTATCGTGTTGCACTGACTGGCTCGAGGATAGTCGTTGAGCGCCTTCGTTTTCCGGAGTTGACAAGCGAGCACAACAAGGGCGATGATGGTCAAGAGCAGGAGGATGCCGAGCACCAAAGTACTGACAAAGAGAGGGTCTGAGTTCCATGATGCCGAACTGGAGTTATCCTGGGGTCTGGGGATGCCGGGAAACCAACCTGTCTTCCGGCCACGAATACCAGAAAACTTGCCACTGTCGTGTGGGAAGGTTCATTGAGTGCTCTTCCCTGCAGTGATGTGTTCGTATCGGAGACCTGAGTGAAAGAAGAAAGGGGTTTTGTTTTTAAAATATTATTATATTAAAGTTATCTATTTTATCGCGTATAATTTTAGTATAAATTGAAACATGATTTATTGATTTAAAGCGAATCCATTGATATGACAATACCATGATTTCACTTTCAAATGTTTGTAATTGCCTTTTTGGTCATGTGACTGGGGAAGAGAATTAGTGCTGTCCGCGCGGGCACCGAAAGATATCGCGTTTGGCATTCCAATTTCTTTAGAGAAACGCCCATAAACTATCCTCTTGCGTACGCTCAATGCAACACGGATCACACAAGTTGTCCAAGTGACAGAACTTGAAAGCAATATCACTACACTTTTAAAGTCTTCCTACTTTTACAATGATTGTGTGGTTTCTTTTGATCGTTTAATTGGTCTGCCTTTTGGTCTTTTATCATACGCTTTAGCACTGTATACTCATTTAGCCATTCTACTGTCATTCAATCTGTTTACATACCCAAACCATCTCAGTTGATTTATTTCTATCTTTGTTTTATGCCATCTGCTTTGGTTTGATCTCTTATTGTTGTGTTTCTGATTTTGTCTCTTTTAGTTTTTCCTACCACTCTTCTTGGATATTTCATTTCAGCTGCTTGAGTCTACTGTATTTTCAACTGTTTAAGGTCCAGGTTTCGCTGCCATAGGGGAGAGTAGGACAATAAACTGTGTTGTATACTGCCATTTTGGTTTTTGAAGTTAATCATTACTATTAAGAGCTTTGAACCTGTTCTATATTCTCCCTGCCCAATTTAAGATTTTGTGTTTTAGCTTCCCTAGTTACTAGCATTGTTTTGGTTTTCTTTGCATTTACTCGCATTCCTCTTTTATTTAGTTCATTATTCATCGTGTTGATATTCGACTAAAAGGGGTCACTTTCTGATTTTTCCAACAGAACTAAATCATCGGCAAATGAAAACATTGATACATTTATTAGTTTGAGCTTTTATATACCTACATTCATTTATTTCATTTTTGAAGATGCCTTTGCGACTGAATCCATAAATGTGATAGACAAAAGAGGACTGCCTTACTCTTAAATCTTCATTGAATTCTTCAGATATGTTTCCAGCTACTCTCACTGCACACGTTGGTTTATTGTAAAACTTTTAATGGTCTCACCTCACAGTGTCAAATGCCTTTTCTATTATTTGTCTTATTGTAAATATGTGGTCTTGTACACTTCTTCCTGGTCTAAGTCCACTCTGGTATGCTTCAATCTGATCCTCTACTCTTTTCCTTAGTCTCATTTCCAGTATCCTGACATGAACTTTTCCTGGTACGCTAAGTAATGTTATCCTCTATAGTTTGAGCACTACAGTTCCCTTTTTCCAGTCGTCTGGCACCTGTTTGGACTTCCATGCTTGTTGAGATATTGCATGTAGCAGTTTGTCTGGCACTTTCCCTTGGTTTTAAATCATTTCTGGACATACTTGACCTGCTCCTGGGGCCTTTCCTCATTTCATTTTTCTTATAGCTGTTTGGATTTCTTCCATTGAGATATCTACATCTTCAGTTATCTCATCCTGATTACTTGTTACTTTTACTAATTGGTCTGTATTCCTTGTTTCATATGCTCTGGAGGGATTATGTAATTGTTGAAAATATTTTCTCCCTGTTCCATGGTTTCGCTGTGTTCTTATATTATTATTTCTCCTTTGGGATTAATTTGTCGTATTGGGCATGCTTTGCTCTTTCTCATGCTCTTAATTGCTCCCCAAAACAGCTTTTGATTTCCTTAATAGCTTTCTTGAAGTCTTTGTCCAAACTCTTTTCATTGTTCCTTTTTGGCGACAGTTGTTTTACTCACGTAATCTATCCTATCCTCTGGCCTCTTTGTTTGCAAGTATTTCTTCCAAGCATCCTTCTTTTCTTTGATCTTAGTCTTGACATTCTCATTCCACCACTATGTCCTTTTTCTATATCCTTTAATTTGTATATCCGATTTATTTAGTTTTTCTATTTTGAGTTTAATAGTTTTCTTTTCTTTCCTTTTCTGTTTGTTCTCTTTAGTCAGTAATCTCATTTTGGCAATCACTAGGTGATCATTAAATATTTCAGCTCCTCTGTTTACTCTTGCATCCATTGTACTGTAAAAAGGAGCTGCTATTGTATATATGTGGATATTTTTATGAGGAAAAAGTTGTTGGCTATTGTCATCTTATTCTTTAGGCAAAAATCTATTAGTCCCTCTCCATTTGGAGAAGTTGTTGTGTCTCCTTCTTTACCTATCACTCCTCCTGATGCTTCTACATTGTTGCCTACTCTAGCGTTTAAATCTCCTAAAACCATTAGTTCCTGTTTGGGTTTGAGATTATCTGCAACTATTTGTAAATCGTTTTCGAAGATATCTTTTCTTCTTTAGTGGCGTCTTCGTTTGGTCCATAAGCTATTAAGGAATTAATTTCTTTTCCTTTTGGTTTAATATCTACCTCTAATAGCCGTAGGCTTATAAATCTCCAACTTTAAGGTAGCTTTTCATGCCTTTTATGCATAAGGAGGTCTACTCCTGCTTTAACTCTATCTTTGACATCTGCTCCTGAGAAGAGTAAAGTATGATTTTGTCCCACATTTTTTAATTCTTCGTCCTTTTTCTTTGTTTCTGTAATGGCCAAAACGTATACTTTGAAATTTTTCCATTTCTTCAGCTAGTCCTATGTCTTTATCATTTATTGCCCTGACATTCCATATTCCAAAATTCACAGTCCATGTTTGTTGGCTTGTTTGTCTTCGAAAGGTCAAGCCGGGTATATCGTATTTATTTCTCTGAATCAGTTGATTTTGGTTAAGCATGGGATTAGCCCGATGTACCCTAGATAACTGGTGGGGCTACCACCTTGGGCTGCCACATGCTACCGGGCCTTGTTTTTTCTGCCAGGTTTAACCCCCTTAGTCCCTGGTCACCCAAGACCAGTCTGCAAGGCAGCAGGTTGCTATTTTCTGTCAGGGTTGACTCCCTTAGCCTTTGGACAACCAAGACCGGCCTGCAAGGCATTAGATTGTTTTCTGTCTGGGTTAACTGCCTTAGTCTGTGGTCAACCAAGATCCGCCTACAGGGCAGCAGGAGACTCGTTGAGGACGGGGTCGTCTAATCCCCTTATAGATGCTTACCTGTCCATTGCCCGGAACGAGGATTATTCCAGGGATAAAATACATGAAATGTATAGTGTGGAAGAATAAAGAAAATGCTGTACTACTAATGATCTGTCTACATTTAATGTACATGTACATGCATTTGATTTGGGAGGGTGATGTAAAAGTGCATACGCCCATATCATGAGCCAAATAAAAAAGATCTTTATCACAGTTCTCTTCACATTTTTTGTCGTTTAATCTTACTGATGAGCCTCACTCTTTCGATCTTTTTTTTTTGCCCATCGCAAACTCTACAATGTCTTCATTCTTCCGTCTCTCTTCATCTCCTTGCGGTGTTATCGTTGTCGTGTGTTGATTTATATTTGCTTGCTTTTACATCCAGTTCCTAGGAATACTGAGCAATGTTTATGGGGAAAATTCAATTTGACTAAACCTCAGATTGTACCGTAAATCATCTCAAGTAGCAGATGTCGAAAAGTGATCATGACCACTAATTATTAGTACACTATACATGTATCCGTAATTTGTTAAGGAAAGAAAGACATGTCTGTGGTAATGGATAATATTTACCCCAATGACGAGCGTCAAATGGCTGATGGTGATATTCGAAAGAGGTTTTTTCAAGGACACCTGACCAGTTTGCGAATCAATAGAAACGAATTTGTCATAACCCGATGGGGAACCTGCAGAGTAAAGAAAAACAAGACAAAATACAAAATAAGTAAACTTTTATCATTAATTAAATGCATGAGATAAAAAGACACGGGCAGTGGACAGGTAAACACTTGTACGGGGAGTAGATGATCCCGCCCTCCACGAGTCTCCTGCTACCTTGCAGGTCGGTCTTGGCTGACCAAAGGCTAAGGGAGTTAACTCTGACAAAAAAACAACCTGCTGCCTTACAGGTCGGTCTTGACTGACCAAAGGCTAAGGGAATTAACCCTGACAGAAAATACCAACATGCTGCCCTGCAGGCTAGTCTTGAATGACCAAACGCTGAGGGAGTTAACGCTGACAGAAAATGACAAGGCCTGGTAGGCGGCCTCAAGGTGGCAGCCCCACCATCTACCTAGGGTACACTGGGCTAATCCCCTGCTTATCCAAAACCAAAATGATGCAGAGGAATAAATGTAGTATACCCGGCTTGACCTTTCAACGACGAAAATGGAAACGAACACGGACTGTGATTTTTGGAACATGGAATGTTAGGGCAATAAATGAAAAAGAGTTAGAATAAGTTGAAGAAATGGAAAAATTCAAAGTAGATATTTTAGCCATTACAAAATCAAAGAAAAAAGACAAGGAATAGAAAATGTAGGACCAAATCATATTTTAATCTTCTCAGGAGTAGATATCAAAGATAGAGTTAAAGCAGGAGTAGGCCTCCTCATGCGAAAAAGGCATGAAAAGCTACTAGAAAGTTGGAAATTTATAAGCCCACGGCTATTAGAGGTAAATATTAAACCAAAAGGAAAAGAAATTAAATTATGAATAGCTTATGGACCGAACGAAGACGCCACTAAAGAAGAAAAAATATCTTCGAAAACGATTTACAACTGCAGAGAATCTTAACCACAAACAAGAACTTTGTGTGTGTGTGTGTGTGTGTGTGTGTGTGTGTGTGTGTGTGTGTGCTACATTTTATTGAAATTTCATCAAAACATCAAGTGAAGGCATTATTTCAGATATTCAAGTATTTAAGGTGAAAATAGATACAATAATTCTTGAAACATCATCAATGCATCTCTATCAAAGTCGAACTTGCTTTGAATGAATACATTCACAAATATGCAAATAAAGGGCAAACAGCAATGACATCCAAGTGAGGAATCAGCAATCAAACCATGGCAAATTGATAATTATCTGAGAATTACAAAACATTATTAAGAAAATGTTAACATGAAAAGATATGCATATTATTGGCTATACAAGTCATGGGTTCCAGAACTTGTTTCGTCTCTGTCTTGCTTTCTATAGATTATAGACACAATGTTTTGAAGATCAAGCTTTTAAGATGGGGTAGCAATGTTTGAATATTGTACACGTGGTCTCCATAGTCGCAGTCCTCCATAATCCAGATCGTCTGGTCTTGCCAATTGAGCAGATGTCGTTGACGCATTTTTGCATATGGGCTGTTGTTTTCGCTGTTTTTGACAATGGAGTTTCTTATCCTTTGATGTGTAACGCAATACTCAATAATAGGACTTCCGGTTTGGATACCGAGCAGGACAGACGTGGGTTCGTGAGCTCTCGCCCTTTTTATGATTTGAAGTTTATTTTGTGGTTGAACGACACCAATATGCCAGTTAGCGGACTTCCGACGATGCTGGAATGTCTCATCAACAGCATTTTAGAGGAATCTCACCTCTCCTCCTTCAAAGTAGCTGGAAATAAAGAGCGCACTACCCTCACTCGTCCTTCGATTTGATAGCATGGAGATGGCCGACATGAGTGTGTCAACGGGTCACCATTCAACTCCTGCCAGCTTCAGACGGAAGTCGCCGAGCCAAGTAAGACAAGACAACTTTAGAAAACAACAACACCATACAAGAGTAGCAACTAAGACAGCAACAACATCTACGAACATGGACTTTATTGAAAATAAAAAAATTCGAAGTGCTGACATTCAACAAACAAACAACAACAACAAGGCCTTAATCCAGAGTAACGACAGTGCTATCCATTTATTCAGCGTGTCAGCCGTAACATCGCTCCTTGACGACACATCTACGAGCACGGATTTTATTGGAAACAAAGAAAATGGACGTGCTGACATTCAACAAACAAACAACAACAATACGGATTCAATCCAGAGCAACAACAGTGTTATCCATTTATTCAGCGTGTCAACCGTAACATCGCCCCTTGACGACACGTCTATGGTCGGAAATACAATCAGTGAATCAAACAACCTAAACGACACAGCGACAGATACGAAACACACCGAGAAGAAGATAGATCAACACATTTCTGACACATCTATCACGTCAGACAGTGAGACCGAATATGACAAAAAAAGCTCTCGCACAAGTGAGGAAAATTCATCCATGGAAAACCAACAAGGTGGTAACAGTAATGATCTCATTATTCAGTACCCCAAACAAGAACTAATGGTTTTATGAGATTTAAACGCTGTAGTAGACAACAATATAGAAACGTCAGGAGGAGCAATAGGTAAAGAAGTAAAGACAACAACTTATCCAAATGGAGAAAGACTAATAGATTTTTGCCCCAAGAACAAAATGAAAATAGCCAACACCTTTTTCCTCATAAAGATATCCACAAATACACAAGAGTAAATGATGACAGGAGTGAAATGTCAATGACAGACTACATAATAGTTAGCAGCTCCCTTTTTTACAGTTCATCGGATGCAAGAGTAAACAGAGGAGCTGAAATATTAAGTGATCATCACCTAGTGATTGCCAAAATGAGATTACTGACGGAGGAAAAGAAACAGAAAAAGAAAGAAAAGAAAACTACTAAACTCAAAATAGAAAACCAAATAAACCAGATATACCAATTTAGGATAAAACGGTTTATCAGTGAAAGGCAGATGGATCTGAATGATAGCACAATAGAAGAAAAGTGGCGAATGTTTAAAGATACACTTCTCAGTTGTTCTAAAGACGTCTGTGGGAGGAAACAAATTAAAGGAAATGGGAAAAGAACGGCATGGTGGAATGAGAATGTCAAGACTAAGATCAAAGAAAACAAGGATGCCTGGAAAAAATACTTGCAAACAAAGAGACCAGAGGATAGGATAGATTACGTGAATAAAAGAACTATCGCCACAGAGGAAGTTAGGAAAGCAAAACAGGGACAATGGGAAGAGTTTGGACAAAGACTTCAAGAAAGCTATCAAGGAAATCAAAAGCTATTCTGGGGGGGGGGGCAATGAAGAGCATGAGAAAGACCAAAGCCTGCCCAATACGACAAATTAAAAATGCCAATGGAGAAATAATGAAAGAAGACAGCGAAATCATGGAGACATAGAGAAAGCATTTTCAACATTTACATAATCCCTCCAGAATGTATGAAACAATGAGTAAAGTTCAATTACGAAGAGTAAGAAGTAATCCAGAGGATACAGCTGAAGATGTAGATATAATAATATCATTGCAAGAAATCCAAACAGATGTAAGAAAAGTGAAATAAGGAAAAGCCTCAGGAACAGATCAAGTTTATCCAGATATGGTTAAAAACCAAGGGAAAGAGGCAGACAAACTGCTACATGCAATATGCCAACAAGCATGGAAGTCCAAACAGGTGCCAGACGACTGGAAAAAGGGAACCAGCTATGGCATGCTCAAACTAAAGAGGGATATCACCACTTAGCGTTCCAGTAAAAGCATATGCCAGGATACTCACTCTCTCACTCACTCTCTCTCTCTCTCTCTCTCTCTCTCTCTCTCTCTCTCTCTCTCTCTCTCTCTCTCTCTCTCTCTCTCTCTCTCTCTCTCTCTCTCTCTCTCTCTCTCTCTCTCTCTCTCTCTCTCTCTCTCTCTCTCTCTCACACACACTCTCTCTCTCTCTCTCTCTCTCCTCTCTCCCCCTCTCTCTCTCCTCTCTCCTCTCCTTCTCTCTCTCTCTCTCTCTCTCTCTCTCTCTCTCTCTTCTCTCTCTCTCTCTCTCTCTCTCTCTCTCTCTCTCTCTCTCTCTCTCTCTCTCTCTCTCTCTCTCTCTCTCTCTCTCTCTCTCTCTCTCTCGGTATACAAATACATTGTGATTTTTCCACGTGGGTAAAAGCTGAGACCGGTGCTCACGTGCAAACGTTTCTCATCGTCTAGACACAGACGTCCACAAGCTACTTGCTGACAAAGGGCGTCGTCCCAAAAATGTCTCTGCCCTATCTTGTCCTCACGTTAAGGCCACTTCCAATTCTCTATTTTGTTAAATCAATTTGTTTCCCTTCTGCAGAATAAATCCTATTTCTTGTCTACTACAAATCGCAGTCAGTAAGATGCTATTTAGAGTGACTGGTTTCAAGTGAAACTTAAGGCTTTGGTGTTTGAGACATGTCTTTGTTTACACACACAAAGTAGCAACTTTAAAAAGGCGTTAAGTTGCAGATGAACACACATGACAAGTACATGGATACCAATGCATTCCTCTACCGTTACGTTGAGGACGAACGAATTAGTTGCCAGGTTTTCGTAGTCCACCGAATATCATTCCAATGTAGTTTGAGGGATAACACGTTATTGCACTTGAGAGACCAATTTTCACTTTCTAGACATTTTTCTGTCTTCCCAATTATGGATCTCATTTATAATTGAGGAGTTTCTATTTTCGTCATTCATGTGTTTGAATAAGAAGAACCACCCCCCCCCCCCCCCCCGCCAAAAAATACCATCATCTGAAGGCGTATTCATTTCCTTTCAAATTGCAACTTTGATTTTGAAACAGATACCCGTAAAATGTTAAGAACATTCTAACTGCATTTAATGGCTTTAATTGTCAGTAATCGTAAAACCCTGGGCGCAGGCAAGACAGCTTTCCCTATTTGTACATGTATAATTTACGTTGAGTTTAGATCATTTGCCACACGTTATTAGGCCCAATGTGCGGCATGAAAAAAGAAATTTCCGGATAATGCATATTTCAGTTTCCCCTCCTCTTTTCTTTTGAGAAATATAATACATAACGTGAACGACGTAGATGTTAGTGGCCTCGGTGGTTAGACTGCCGGATTTAAGATCGTGAAGTCGTGGGTTCAAATCCAGGCAATGCTAGGTCCGACGTTGTGCCCTTCGGTAGATGTATTTAACACGTATTTTCCCATTTGACCCAAGTGTCAATGAGTACGACCATCAGCTGGGGAGTAAAAACCAGCGACAGACTAGCGTCCTATCGAGGATTCGATTAACTATCGCCTGTCCCCGCTTCCTGTTTTAGAAACCGAGATAAACTCCAGGCTGTTAGGGTCATAGCGACCTTGAAGGAACTTTACTCTTCATTTGCCTTAGATGAACTTTACTCTTCATTTGCCTTAGAGGAACTTTACTTTTGCCTTAGAGGAACTTTACTCTTCATTTGCCTTGGAGGAACTTTACTCTTCATTTGCCTTAGATGAACTCTCTTCATTTGCCTTGAGGAACTTTACTCTTCGTTTGCCTTAGAGGAACTTTACTCTTCGTTTGCCTTAGAGGAACTTTACTCTTCATTTGCCTTGGAGGAACTTTACTCTTCATTTGCCTTAGACTACTTAGAGGAACTTTACTCTTCATTTGCCTTAGAGGAACTTTACTCTTCATTTGCCTTGGAGGAACTTTACTTTAGATGAACTTTACTCTTCACTTGCTTTAGAGGAACTTTACTCTTCATTTGCCTTAGAGGAACTTTACTCTTCATTTGCCTTAGATAAACTTTACTTTCACTTGCTTTAGAGTAACTTTACTCTTCATTTGAGGTAACTTTACTCTTCATTTGCCTTAGAGAGGAACTTTACTCTTCATTTGCCTTAGATGAACTTTACTCTTCACTTGCTTTAGAGTAAGTCTTCATTTGCCTTATTTACTCTTCATTTGCCTTAGAGGAACTTTACTCTTCACTTGCCTTAGAGGAACTTTACTCTTCATTTTTAGAGGAACTTACTTTCATTTGCCTTGGAGGAACTTTACTCTTCACTTAGACGTAATTTTGTTGTCCTTTATCTATTTATTTGCTGACTGAAACTGCATTAAAGTCCTAATCTGATTGTGCACTCATTGAACCACAAAATTGTCATCTTTTCACTGCAAGTAGAGAACATTAACTTTCAGAACGAATGAAAAGGTCGTGTTCACTTTTGTCACCACGTTTCACTCAGCAGTGAATACCAATCTGACAGCAGTGAATAGGCAGCGCCAGTGTGTAGGTGAATAATGTGATCTAATAGTAGTAATAGAAGTGCTTGAGGATTCACACGTGCTCAACCGAAGCCATCTTTGTTTACCAAGGCGAGATTGGTGAGCTTCATTGCGCGGAGAGTCGCATTGTTTTCACAGTCTTGAGCCTGCTTTTACTGCAGTCTTTGATGTACATCAGTACTTGACAACATGACTGCTATCAAATTTACACGTAGAACGATGTGATGTTGTAAAAGCAATTGGCATTACAATGACATGTATTCATATTGAAGAAAAACAAGTAATATTTTGAATTCGTTTTCGTGTGTGGTGGCGTCGGTGGCCCAGCGGTTAAGTTGCCAGATTTGGTATCATGAGATCCCAGGTTTGAATCCTAGCAATGGTAGGTTCGACGTTGTGTTCCTCTGGGAAAGACACTTAACACGCATTACCCCCACTCGACCCATGGGCATTAAATGGCTACCAACAACAACCTGGGAGTACAATTTTGCGACAGACTAGCGTCCTGTTCAGGAGGTGATTATTAATATTATCGCCTGTTCCGCTTCACTCTATCGAAACCGGGATAAGCTCCGGTTGTATGGACTTTAAGGGTCTTGAAGGAACTTTTTATGTGAATGCTAGTGAATCGATGGTGATGGTGAGGAAGGTGACGATGCGCATTTGAATGTTGATGATGGTAGAGCGATACATTTGTGTATTGTAGTTATGAAAGACGAACGATGAAAACGACGACGACAAATATAAAGATGATTACCTCCTGGCCAAAGTATGGCACGAGTTGAAATCTCTCGACGTCATTGCGGGCAACTGTGTCGACAACGTCTTCATCCTCCACGTAATCCATCAAGTCGACCAGTTCACTACCAGTTGCTGCATCCTGTGGCATTCAAGTGAAACCAATAGTGTGTGTGTGTGTGTGTGTGTGTGGCACTAGTGTCTCTATTCTTTTCTCCTACACACATGCACTTGCATATCATTATCATTTTTATAATACGACCAATGGGCCGATTAGGACATCCAGGAAGTGGACGTCAGCACAGTTATAAAAGAACGATTCGGGATTGTGTAGACAATCAATGGGAAACATCGATAAGCTCGAAATGTTGGAACTCCGAATATCATATAGTTATAGACATATGCTTATAAGCTTTTTTTTCCGTTTTAGACTTAAAGCTGTTGTCTTGGATTTAAGTTCACAAAGACAGCTAGATATTATTATGGTTATTTCATTATTAATTAGAAATAATTCATGTATTCATTAACCTTGTTTACGAACGCATCAACACAAATAAACATGAATACTCTACCACTTGTCAGTAAAATGAAATGATCCAATGATATGCCGAGTAAGGGCTTCAATAAGCAATAATATAAAATAGGAAAACTAAAAGAGACAAAATCAGAAACACAACAATAAGAGATCAAACCAAAGCAGATGGCATAAAAACTAAGATAGAAGCAAATCAATTGAGATGGTTTGGGCATGTAAACAGAATGAATGACAATAGAACAGCTAAATCAGTATACAGTGCTAAAGCCCAACGTAAAAGACCAAAAGGCAAACCTCGGAGAAAGTGAGAAGAAGATCTAAAAGAGGCATTGAAGCATAGAAATTTAACTTTTTTGGAAGGAAACATAAAATGCCAGGACAGGGTATCCTGGAGCAAGATCATCTCGGGCATCTGAACCCATACTCCAAAAGGTAGAATGGAAACTGATAAAGAAAGAAAGAATAACACTATTGTGTAAGGTTTCATTATGTGACAATAAGTTGGATGAAACCATTAGCGTGTGTTTATTATTTGAGACTTTCAGATTTCGCAGCTTTTGATATGATTTCATGGTTTGAAATATTCTATTGCTGGTGTATAATATAGTTACAAGGTTGTGCTTTATATGCACGTATTGGGTGTGTTGAATACTTGAAATACTAAGTACTTTATTGTATGCCACATTTCATGATTTGAAGAACTCTCTCTATATATGGGTTCACATACCTTGTTATTGCGATTTGAGATGTCAAGTATTGGGCTCATGTATCCTATGTAAGAATAATAGTTGAATGCGAACGAGTGTTTGCTGTTTATGTAATGCTATATTCTATCGGGTGCATGCAACAGTTCTTTGGTAAATAACTGTTTTAAGGAGGGAGTGGTGTAACGGAGTTACTTGTATATCTGAAGGGGATTTCCCGTAGTTAGTCAAAACCCATGACGTAATCAATCTTGATGTGTGCTGAGCCCTACCGTGTTTGTGACTTAATCGTTTTGGTGCCTTAGTATCGATTCCTTTTATGTCTAGAAAAATCAGCATTAGTTTAAATTTATGTAGTATTGTCTTGTATCATATCGAAGCTTCTGGATTGTCTTCAACGTTCTGAAATTTTCCATTTTTGGACATCGACTTAAATATTCAGTACAATATTAAGACACACAAAACTGGCTAAATCTCTAAAGTTTATTGATAGAAAACTGAAGTACAATCAAAATCGTAGCAAGGGCATCTCCACATGCTACAAAATGTGTCATTGCTATTTATGTACGTGTGTCATTATGTGTATGTAACTTTCTGTGAAAATGACTTCCCCTTAACAAGACAGCATTTCAAGCATATTATCATTTACACAATTTGGAGTGAATGTGGTTCATTTCGTTTTTAGATGACAGATCCTGAGAAAAAAGATGCATATTATACAAGTACCAATATTTATCTTTTGGAATTTATGATACATAGATCTATTTAGATACTATACATTCCATTAAATGTTCTTGTTGTAATTCTGTCACACACGTGCACAAGAACTACTAATATTTTCAAAAAGAAAACTACAAAGATCTGAACACAGTACTGTAGTTATGATCAGGATTCAAACCTACATCAAATCAAGAAAACTGTAAGGCACCTTGTCTGAAGGTACAAATATGACGTCATGAATGCCCAACTGATGTTGACTTTGTATAGCATATTCGAATTCGTTTTATGTCTTAAACATAAACCATTGATGCTCTATCATTAGCAAGTAGTTTTCATCTGTCTTGTTTTCTCTTTGCTGTGAATTGTTTTTAAAAAAACACAAAAAACCGAAACAAACAAAAAAAGGTATCTGTCATTAAAATGTTGCCTTAAAATGTGAAGTTTCGGTATGGATTGCTGAAAATGTTAACCATAGAGCACTTACAACAACAGTAACATACCGGGAATAGTATTTATAGAAACCTTCGGCTGTACATGGAAGCCTTTTATTTTTTTTAGATTTTAATAAAGGCTGGTCTAAATTTCTAAAACATTTGCTCCTGCATTCATCTTTATACTGTATTTTATTTACTCATTTTCATTTCAAATACGTTATTTTATAACTTGATATTTGTAAAGACTTTTTCTTCATCTTGACACTGACTATTTAAATGTTGGCCAGAAGCATGTGTAGTTGAGTCTTATGTGCCATTCTCTGCTCCATACTCTCATTTTTAATTCTTATCTGTCCAGTCTCTGATCTCACAAAATTGTTTCCTTTCGTCATAACTTCAAAAGCCAAGAATTAGTATCTGTGGCTAAGTTTCAACAAGTTATAGTAGTCTATATTCTGTTTGAATCCATATAAACTAAATTGTAATCTCATCCTTTACAGTATTGGCACAGTGAGTTTTTAGTCAACAATGTCAGTAGGGCCATCAAAGAACGTTTGACATTATCTCTTCTGTAAATATAAATAGTTGCATCTGATATGAAAAAGGAGTGGATTCTTGTGTAAAACTTATTGTTTGTTTTGCCTTGTCTTAGCGCTAAATGAACAGGCTTACATGAGTCTATTTCATGAGACAGGAGAGAAGCAATAAACAAATGAGGTCAATCTTATATATGTCCCAATCACTATGCCTCTGTAATGCTAATATATGTGTTTTATTCTGTTAAACACCCACGTAAAAATGAAACAGTAGTAACACATTGGGAAGCAGGATATTCTCTCCAAAAGGAGGTAATCACAGTATGGTTTACATCAAATTTATACTAATATACATAAATTTTGTGTCACCATACCATAAATCATGCACACACAAAAAAAACACATTTGAAAGAAGCGGATGTCTCTGCCACACGTAATGTTTTGTTACCATCATGTGACACAACCTCTTAATAAAGTTTACAAACAATTACAGATAAACATAGCCTTCATTCAATTATTACAAATGTATACACGTATATTATATATGAACACATACACACATACATGTTATATAATGTATATATACCACCTTTAGATAAAGATTGACTGTATATGGCACCCTTTTGTTTCCCAAAGTTTAAATAATTACGCTTGAAGATCAACAAGATAATTCTTTCCCCCCCCCCCCCCCCCCCACCACAAAATAAACAAAAACAAAACATTGTGTTAAAGCTCTGGATAGATGTATAGGCATGAAAAAAAATCAAAATACTTACTGAAGAAAGTTTAAACAATCAGAAAGCTTTGTCTGTCTACTTGAAAGATTAAGAAAAAGACTTTTTAAAACAACACAAGCAGTTACATTCTGATATTTTGATTTGAATTTCAATCGCCAGCTCTTGCTTTAGCCTTAAAGCAGGTTCACTGGATATCACAACACTGTTATCATTATTTGATTATCTCATGATGTAGCATACTGATGTTTGGTAATCTGTATTCTTAACTTAGGGCTGTATGAAAATTGCACTGTTGACCATGGCATGGTTAGATATATCTATGTGGAATCAGGTAAAACAATTGATGTTAAAATCTTGTAAATAAATTAACAATCTTTTGTTTCTGTAGATATCAACCTGATATTAGATAACATGGACCTCAACAAACTAATCCATACGCCACTGGCAATATAGCCATACGTATATCCGTATCAAAACTTGACTGGTGACATAATAACACTGATAAGTAATCAAGTCACTTTAATAAGTCTTAGTGTATACATTAAAGTGATAAATATGTCACTATAGGTAAGGGTAACAGTAAAACTTCACTCTTACAACTTTAAGCTTGAAAGTATGGATTTTCTTATTCAATGTTTTTCATTTGTACACATAAATCGATATCTTGTAGGACCAAAGTTTGTTTGATTGATGTCCATTCAGCATTATTATCATCACATATATCCTTTTTGCCAGTTTCTCCACTTCACAACCATCTAAGAGCATGGGTGTATACCAAATATTATGTGGGTGTAATTTCATAAAGTATATTTCATTTATCTTGGAATAAGTATCAACAAAGTGCAGTATACTGCAATTCTATAGAGATTTCAGTATCCAGCCTCTCGGATGAAAATTTGATGTTTTATATAAAACTAAGATCAACCCAGTAAAAAGTCACTCAATTGATGCAACTATGAAGACATGAGCTTGCATTTCACATTGTGATAACCTCTCAAAAGGATATCAAATAAAATTATTTTAAAAATGACAAAAGTAACCTAATCATAAATTCAGAGATTTGTTAGTTTCATTGACATTTACCCTGTCCATCATAGGGAATGATCTCAGGATGAACTAAGAGGAATCAGCAAGTGCAAGAGGGGAAGGAAAGAAGTATGACCTACCACTACAAGCAGTGTCTGCTAACCACCCACCATAAATTCAGAGAAATGACATTTTTGTAAAAAAAAACAACTGCAAAGTTAAAAGACTAGATTCATATGATATGCAATAATATAGATCAATTTTGGTATAATATAAATATGACTAGCTTGCAATTATACACCCCCCACACCTGCGGAGAAAAAAATCAAACCCAAAACAAAACAAACATTTAAATGGGCAATCTGAACACTGATATTTCTCCACATTTGTTTTTCCTAATTCTGTGCTGATATTGATACATATACAGTGGAACCAGGGAGAAATCAAGTCATTTGTCGTCAATTCTTGTTATCAGCTCCAGCCACCGGTCCCTTTTTCCCCTTATTCCTTGTATACCAACCTCAGATTACATCAACTAATTGGAGACTAGAACCTTTTTAAAATCAACTCTGAAAACTAAATCACATGGCCCTGAAGAAGCTCTATCATAAAAAAATGATTTTAAAATTGCATTTTACATCCAACGCATGGCCTAGAGGAATGTAGACTGGCATATGCCTATATATGGCCTGTCATTTTTATAATACATGTAATATAGCATATTATTGGCTATGGAGTATTGAGTACTAGGAAGAGATGGTGTATGTAATATATTGTTACAATAATAGGCTAGGCCCACACCCTCATAGGGCTACAATGTAATAACATTGCATGTTTATGTCTGTTAGCAGGCCTACTCTAGACTCGCTTAACATCAACCCTGCTTGTGATCAACTATTTCTAACGGTCCCAAGGTGCTGATCTTAAGCGGGTTCCACTGTATTATGATTATTTTTTTTTTTTAATAATTTTTTAATCAACTAGTTGCACTGACAAAATTCTTTTTTGAATTAAACCCTTGGCTCAACCACACACGAACACACACACATGTGCAATCCCACACACTGATTACTGAACCGTTCACAATCCCTTCAGGTTGTCACATATAAAATGCAGTTTCCCAATAAATGAATGTGTGTATATGATTGTAAATGGAAATACGTGTATTAGAATATATAACATGAAATGAGATAGGGAGACATTGATATTAATGTACAAAGGGTGTCTATGAAAAAGAATACTTTTTCCTTTGGGATGAAACAAAACCCCACATTTTCAGTCTATCTAAGGGTCAGCAAATTGAAAACAAACCGTTCTCAAAAGATTACGCCATCAGTCGTTCCTTTGCAAAATTCATATTGTCTTACTTGAGTATATTTACATTGCAGTCATATTAATTCCTTTACATATTAATATAACATTAAAAGCATGATATAGATTCATTCCTTAAAGAATTAAAACTGATTTAATGACATCAAATATCAAATGGATTAAAAAAATGGTGACCATAGCAGGTTGAAATCACGTGTCTTAAAATCAATACAAAATGGTCTCGTGGTTGTGGGCTGGTGCCAGATTGTAAGTCCTTGATGAAGCACTCATGGCTTTATTTGTAAGGCAAAGTTCCATCTCCTGAAAATCTGTGAGTCTAAAAACATCTTTGTCTTTCCTCACAATTGTATTTGGCAATTTCCGTACCTTGGCCACTAACTTCTTGTCAACACCTAGTTCAGCACACATAAGATTTAGCAAGTTTTCAAAAGACAAGTTTGATCTCTCCAGTTCGATTTCTATAAAATCCTTCTCCTCACTGTTGGCAATTCGGGCTTTAAGCACCAATTCTGTAAATGGAAATAGCACAGTGGATACTTTAAAATGTTGCTCAAGATACATGAAGTAACAACAGTTTGTAAAATTTATCTAGTTCAAAATTATTTCCAGTATGTTAACTTGACTTTGCTTTACTGCCCTCTTTGAGGAAGATAACAGTTGAACACTTCACAGCAGCTTGTATGCTTATTATTATATTGTAGTGAGAGGCCTGTACACCTATGATTTATTGTGCACATATCTTATTTATCTTTTTCTGAATTCTCTGTGCTGTTGATACATTTTTTTAGGAACAAGGGGGTGAGGAAAAAGAAAAGAGGAAAAGGCAATAGTGAGGCAAGAACAAAACAAGCTAACAAAAGCACCTCAAAGCATGAAGCACAAACAAATGCACAAAGATAAAACAAGTAAAGTTCCTTCAAGGCCCTTAAGGCCCATAGAGCCAGAGCTTATCCCGGTTCTACAGCGTGAAGCGGAACAGGTGACAATAATCACCTCCTGGCCAGGACGCTAGTCTAACGCAGGTTTTTACTCCCAAGCCAGTGCTTGTATCCAATTGCATCTGGGTAGAGTGGGGAAAATGCGTGTTAGTGTTAAATGTCTTTCCCAATGAACACAACGTCATACCTGGCTCGGCTATGATTCGAAATTGGGATCTCATGACCCCCAGATCGGCAGCCTAACCGCTCAGCCACCGACATCACTGCACAAAGATAAATCTAAGTGAAATGGACATTGCAGCTGAAATATGTTAAGCAGAAGCTTCTTGGCACCTCTTTTCCCCAAAAAGCTAAAATATGGTATGGTATAGGCTTGCAAATGATGCAAGGCAATGACTTTGGCACCAAAAGAACCCATCATGAGATATCAAAATTAATAACAGAAAATAACATCCCCCTGCAATCTTAGATCAATAAATGTTTTTCTGATATACTTATTTTGCGTGCGTATCAAACGGGAATTTCTTTGACAAAATGATACTAAAATAACATACCTTGTTTTCCATAGCTTACATTCTGGGACTGATTATTTTGAACATGGTCAAATTTCTTTGCGGCACCATTACTAGATGCATAAGGAAATGGTGGATTTGCCAAGTAATTTGGTGTGATTGATAACTGTGATGCCTTGAAGTCCATGTCCTGATGTGCTGCAGCACAAAGACAAGAAACAAAACAAAATGTACAGTATTAAAACAATTTCCTATTCACAGATTCATGTTTAAAACATGAATTGCACTTTGAAACATAGAGAATTAACATTTAAAAGTAATTTTGATCAAAATAAAAGACAAAAATATAGACAAAGACATTGAAAGATGATTTTTAAATGTAACGAAACAGAAAACCTCAAAGTATATTTAAAAAAACACACAAGAAAAGAACATAACACTATGGAGAGGAATAACATCTTACATTTCACTTTTAAATAATAGATTTTACATGACATGAAAAAAACAATTACCTCCTAATAATTGTCGTATTTCACTGTTTGCAGTTAGCTGAGCAGGAAGATTACCATCAACATTTTCTGCAGTTTTATCAGCACCCTTGTCCAAAAGGAAATGGACTATGTCAACATGATTCCGTTTGCAGGCCCAGTGCAGTGGTGTCCTGTGACAATGAAAATTTCAAACATCTGAGAATGAGTGCCCTTAAAATTAAAATGGATGTTTTTGGTTTTTTTGAGTATTGCATTTTCATTCTTGGCTTGCTTAACACAAGAAAATAAGTTATAATGTGGTTGAAGAAGCATTTAACTGTACTATTGCAAGAGTACCATTTGGCCTACAACCACATAAATCTAACTTACTCAATCCTATTTGCAAAACAACACCTTTGCCTAACAAGCCAATTCTAATAAAACACCTAGGCATCAAAGTCACATTCTCTTGTTACCCTCTCTATAGCATAAATTTTACATTGTAAAAGTAGTGAGTAGTGAATGGTATCACTTAAACTGATGTAATTCAAACAAAGAACGTTCACATAAAAAAGAGGATATAAAAGATTTGGGAATTACATGAGACCTTTTCAAGAATAAAATAATCCCAATGAAGATATGTAAATGTTGATCTTTGTCTCTTTTTTAGGGTAATTAATTTTCAGCATGTGACATCCAGAAACGCAAAAGTTGTATTTAGTTACAGACAGACAGAGAGACAAGCGTACTGTGTAAAAAAAGATATAGGCCTATATACATATTGTATAATATAATATGTATATTTAATATCATTCCTTCCAGTTTAACACCACTATATTGTATTTTCCACCGTTACGTTTATGGTCAGTGTGGTGCTAATCCAGGAGATAGGAACTTGGGAAAGAAAGTATGAACTGAGGTTTGTAATCGTATTCGATGTGAAATTTTGACAATGTTTAATGAGGTTTGTAATCGTATTCGATGTGAAATTTTGACAATGTTTAAGTGGGAAATGTAAGTATAATCGTGTTCGGATAGTATAGGGAGAGTGGGTTTTATGGGGTCCTTGCTGGGAGAGCGGCAATTCTTTTGTACTGGTAGCCGATAGGATGAAAAAATTGAACTGGGATTATATTCGAAAAGGAGTGAAGGTCTGTTATCCATATCCATTGACCGTTTCGGTAACTGTAAATCTGATCTCTCCCCCATCCCCCCTACTGACCATATAGGTAACTGACTGTAAATCTGATCTCCCCCTACCCCCAAACCACCCTAGGCAAGGTTCAGTCCTTCAACAGCTCAGCCATAGGTCTGAACAGCAAACAACATTAGACTGAAAATAACATATCTACCACCATCCCTTATCCCCCCCTCCCAACGGTGATAGAAACCTTGGGTAGAAATTATGATTTTCAGGACACTAGCCATGAGACCATAGTTGATTTTTTTATCTATTATAGGGAGGCGTGTTTGGAGATTTTGTATGACAGAGAGGGATTTCAGAAAATAGATGGGCCAAATTCATCATCATCAAAGCATTTCACCCCTACCAGGGTATAGGCCACGGACAAGAGATTTCCATCTCTCCTTCTCCTGGGAATTCTTTCCTAGCTCATTCCAGCTGGCATCCAGTCTCTTCTGGTCATTTTCTATACTCCATCTCAAAGTGTCCCGTGGCCTGCCTTGGTGTTGTCTTTCCTGCGGATTCCATTGTAATGTTTGTCTTGTTATATTTGAAGCAGGCTTTCGCAAAGTATGTCCTATCCATCTCCATCATCTTCTCCCCAGAGTATTTTCAATGGTTTCCAGTGGGTTTTAGATGGTCTTTGTCGGGATAGTGGCAATCTGTTTTTGTAGCGGTAGCTGATAGGACTGAAGAAACTCTAACTGAGATTATTTTAGAAAAGGTAGAGTGAAGGTCTGTTATCCCTACTGACCGTTTCGGTAAACCTGAACCCATACTACCCCCGCCCCATCCCGAAGCAAGCTAAGGTTCCTCCGACAGCTCAGTGCATGGCCTGATGAAAAGCAGATGACATTAGATACAAAATGACAAATAGGTGGACCAAATTTCATGGTAGATATTGGCGAGGCAAAGTTTGGGAAATGTAAGTATGATCAGGGTCGAATAGTAGAGGGACAGTGGATTTTAGGGGTCTTTGTCGGGATAGTCGCAATTGTTTTTGTAGCGATAGCTGATAGGACTGAAGAAACCCTAACTGGGATTATCTTAGAAAAGGTAAGTGAGGGTCCCTGTGGGGAAACCATCACCTATCAGGCACGTCCACAGGGTTGCAGATAGTGGAATGGCCTCTAGATATAGAGGTTAGCTGCGAATAACCAATAAGCAGTCGTGGACAATCTGGCGCTGGTCATAGAGGGTGGGGTGAAGTTGAAGAATGGGAACTCAGCTCTTAGAAAATACCCCAACAGACCCACAGAAATGACAAGCAGGTGAATCAAGGCACCTTTAAAACCTCTCCCCGGGTAGATAGATCTCATCAGCCTGATAAGGTAGTCTATCTAGAGACGAAAAAACTCTGATTTCAAACCATGGTCAGACAGGGCTCATCAACCTGGGAGGAAGCCTGTCTAGGAAGTGAATCTCCAAAATAAATCCTGGTCCTCCTAGTCAGGGGTTGGACGTGGGGCCAGCAACTCTACCCTGCAAACATCAGCATCACTACAGAAACTTCAACAAAGAATTTAGTTACGCCAATCTTGGGCACAGTTGGTGCCCCTCTAAGTGTCTGGGACACACACCACCTCCCAGGCACAGTGGAGAGTACAATATGAAGCCAAGCAGGCTGAACCACCTTCTGCACCTGGAATGTCCGTACTAGAAAGGGAAGTACTCAATAGCCTCAGAATTCAGGAATTATCAACTGGATATTCTTGGAATCAGTAAAACTCATTGGATAGGATGAAGAGAAGCAAAACTGACAACCGGTGAAATAATAATTTATTCAGGAAACACTGACAACAATCCGGGCAGTGGACAGGTAAGTTAAAGTACCTGTACGGGGAGTAGATGATCCTGCCCTCCACGAGTCTCCTGCTGCCTTGCAGGCAGATCTTGACTGACCAAAGGCTAAGGGAGTTAATCCTGAAAGAAAACAACCTTCTGCCTTGCAGGCCGGTCTTGGCTGACCATAGGCTAAGGGAGTTAACCCTGACAGAAAATAACAAGGCCTGGTAGGGGGCCTCAAGGTGGCAGCCCCATCATCTACTTAGGGTACAGTGGGCTAATCCCCTGCTTATCCAAAACCAAACTGATTCAGAAAATAAATGTAATATACTTGGCTTGACATTTCAACGACGAAAATGGAATAAACACGAACTGGTTTTTGGAACATGGGATGTTAGGGCAATAAATGGAAAAGAGTTAGAATTAGCTGAAGAAATGGACAAATTATAAGTAGACATTTTGGCTATTGCAGAATCAAAGAAAAAAGGACAAGGAATAGAAAATTTAAGATCAAATCATATTTTAATCTATTCAGGAGTAGATGTCAAAGATAGAGCTAGAACAGGAGTAGGCCTCCTAGTGCATAAAAGGCATAAAAAGCTACTACAAATTGGAAATTTATAACCCATGGCTATTAGAGGTAAATTTTAAACCAAAAGGACGAGAAATTAAATTATTAATAGCTTATGGACCAAACAAAGACGCAACTAAAGAAGAAAAAGATATCTTCGAAAACGATTTACAAATATCTGCAGAGAATCTTAAACACAAACAGGAACTAACGCTTTTAGGAGATTTAAATGCTAGAGTAGGCTGCAATGTAGAAACGTTAGAAGGAGTAATAGGTAAAGAAGGAGAGACAACAACTTCTCCAAATGGAGAGAGACTAATAGATTTTTGCTAAATAAAAAATAACATGAAAATAGCAAACACTTTTTTTCCTCAAAAAGATATCCACAAATATACAAGAGTAAATGAAGACAGGTGTGAAAAGTCAATGATAGACTACATTTATAGTTAGCAGCTCCCTTTTTTACAGTACATTGGATGCAAGAGTGAACAGAGGAGCAGAAATATTTAGTAATCATTACTTAGTGATTGCCAATATGAGATTACTGACGGAGGAAAACAAACAGAAAAGGAAAGAGAAGAAAGCTTCTAAACTCAAAATAGAGGAACTAAATAAACCAGTAGTAAAACATATCAATCTAGGATAAAAAGTTTTATCAGTGAAAGACAGATGGATCTGAATGATAGCACAATAGAAGAAAAGTGCCAGATTTATACAGAAACACTCCTCAGTTGTACTGAAGAGGTCTGTGGTAGGAAACAAATTAAAGGAGATAGGAAAAGAACAGCATGGTGGAATGAGAATGTCAAGACTAAGATCAAAGAAAAGAAGATGCCTGGAAGAAATACTTGCAAACAAAAAGGGACCAGAGGATAGGATAGATTACGTGAATAAAAGAACTATCGCCAAAGAGGAAGTTAGGAAAGCAAAACAGGAACAATGGGAAAAGTTTGGGCAAAGACTTCAAGAAAACTATCAAGGAAATCAAAAGCTGTTCTGGGGGGCAATGAAGAGCGTGAAAAAGACTAAAGCATGCTCAATATGACAAATTAAGAATGTCAAAGGAGAAATAATGAAAGAAGACAGCGAAATCATGGAAACATGGGGAAAGCATTTTCATCAATTACACAATCCCTCCAGGACGTATGAAACAAGGCTTAAAGATCAATTAGTAAGAGTATCAAGTAATCCAGATGAGACAGCTGAAGATGTAGATATACCAATGGAAGAAATCCAAACAGCTATAAGAAAAGTGAAATTAGGAAAAGCCCCAGGAGCAGATCAAGTTTATCCAGAAATGATTAAAAACCAAGGGAGAGAGCAGACAAACTACTACATGCAATATGCTTACAAGCATGGAAGTCCAAACAGGTGCCAGACGACCGGAAAAAGGAAGAACAGTAGTACCAATACATAAAGAAAGGATCAACTATGGAATGCTCAAACTATAGAGGATATCACTACTTAGCGTTCCAGGAAAAGTGTATGCCAGGATACTGGAAATGAGACTAAGGAAAAGAGTAGAGGATCAGATTGAAGAACATCAGAGTGGATTTAGACCAGGAAGAAGTGTACAAGACCACATACAATTAGACAAATAATAGAAAAATTCCTTGAGAGAAACATTGACTTCCACCTGTGTTTTATTGACTTAGAAAAGACATTTGACACTGTAAGGAGGGACGAACTATTGGCATTCCTTAAAAGAACACAATGTAGACCAAAATTTAATAGAAGCCATTAAAAGTTTTTACAATAAACCAACATGTGCAGTGAGTAACTGGAAACATATCTGCAGAATTTGATGTAGATATAGGAGTAAGACAGGGTTGTTTCCTAAGTCCTCTTTTGTTTATCACATTTATGGATTCAGTCGCAAAGGCATCCTCAAACATGGAGAAAATGAATGTAGGTAAGTGAAAGCTCAAACCAGTAAATGCTTTCATTTGCCAATGATTTAGTTCTCTTTGGAAAATCAGAAAGTGACCCTCAGTCGAATATCAAAATTATGAACAATGAACTCAATAAAAGAGGAATGAGAGTAAATGCAAAAAAAACAAAAACAATGCTTATAACTAGGGAAGCTAAAACACAAAATCTTAAATTGGGCAGGAGTATTTAGAACAAGTTCAAAGCTACAATTACCTAGGGATAATGATTAACTCAGAGGGAAAACTAAGAGAAGAAATCAGCCAGAGAATCAAAAAGGCAAGTGCAATATATAACCATCTAGGAAAGGCATTTGTAGGTAAACAAGAATCATCAACAAAAACCAAAATGGCAGTATACAGTACAATTTATTGTCCTACTCTCCTCTATGGCAGTGGAACTTAGACTTTAGACAGTAGAGAATACAGTAGAGGACAGGCAGCTGAAATGAAATATCTAAGAAGAGTAGTAGGAAAACTAAAAGAGAGACAAAATCAGAAACACAACAATAAGAGATCAAACCAAAGCAGATGGCATAAAAACGAAGATAGAAACAAATCAATTGAGATGGTTTTGGCATGTAAACAGAATGAATGACAATAGAATAGCTACATCAGTATACAGAGCTTAAGTCCAACGTAAAGACCAAAAGGCAGACCTCGGAGTGGGAAGAAGATATAAAAGAGGCATTGAAACATAGAAATTTAACTTTCTGGAAGGAAACAGAAAACACAGGACATCCTGGAAAGAATCTGGAAAGAATGGGAACTGATAAAGGAAAGAAAGAATGGGAACTGATAAAGAAAGAAAGAATGACAACAATGAACTCACTCTGGAGGAGTTGGTTTGTGTTTATCAAGAAAAGCCCAAACCTCACATATTTCATGAAAAATGGGACCTCAGAAAACCACTTTTAAAACCAGCAACCAGCGAATAAATCTAAATGTCATCCAATGCTATGCCCCAACAAATGACAATGAGGAAGATGTCAAAGTAGATTTCTAAGAGCAGCTCATGCAAAAGCTGGAAGACATCAAGTCAGAGGGACATTTCAATAGTAATGGGAGATTTCAACGCCAAAACAGGAGATGACAACAAAGGATTTGAAGAAGTCAAGGGAAGGCACGGATTAGGGACAATGAATGAAAACAGAAAATTTTTGTGGACATATGTGCAAGCTACAACCTTATGATATGAAGCAGTCTTTTCAAACACTAAAGAATACACCTTGCCACTTGGATTTCAAATCAAAAGACACAGAACCAAATTGACCATCTGTGTATCAACAAAGCGATTTAGATTCTCTCTCAGCGATGTTAAAGTTCACCAAGGAGCAGATATCAGTTCGGATCACCACCTTGTTTATAGGAAAGTAAAATATAGACTGAAACGATACAGAGACAAACCAACAACTATAACCAAGAGGAAATATGCTGTCAACCTTCTAAGGAAGAAAAAAAGAATAAATTTTCTCTCACAATTTCCAATCGATTTGAGGATATGACAGGATTACAGGATAGTAACATAGAAGACCATTGAAGGGACCTGAAATATGTGTGGACAGCAACATGTGAGGAAACGCTCGGCAAGAAACAACAACAACAGAAAGAATGGATTTCTCAAGAGACCTCCATAAAGATAGAAACACGGATGAAGGCAAAAATACAGTTACTTATATGTCAAGAACCAGAGCAACCAAGGCCCAATCCCAAGCCTTATACTTATACACAGAGACCAATGCTCAAGTGAAGAAAAGTGTAAGAATAGAGAAGAAAATTATTTTGAAGAATTAGCCAAAGAAGCCAGTGAAGCAGCAGAAAAGGGAAATATGAGAGATGTCTATGCTGTAACTAAGAAGCTAACAGGGAAGTACAGGCAAGGAGTAAAGTCATAAAAGGCAAAAGCAGCAATATTCTTACCACAAAAGAGGAACAAATGTCTCATTGGAAGGAACACTTCTCAGAACTGCTGAATCGACCACCACCAGCACAACCCCCAAACATAGAGGAGGCAATAGAAGACCTACATATAGCTACAGTTGCCCAACATCAGTGGAGATTCGACATGCAATCGGAAAGATTAAGAATGGAAAGGCAGCAAGGACCGGATGGGATACCTGTAGAAGCACTGAAAACAAACACAGAGTGCTCCGTTGCCATGTTACATAGCCTTTTCACAAAGGTCTGGGAAAAGGAAGAATTTCCAAATGACTGGAAAGAGGGTCATGTCAAATTACCTAAAAAGGGAGACCTCAATGAGTGCTCTTACTATGGGGATAATGCTACTGTCAGTTCCAGGATAAATTCTCAACAGGGTTATCCTTGAAAGGCTTAAAAGGGCAATCAATGCCCAAGCGAGATGAGCAAGCAGATTTAGACGAAATAGATCATGTACTGACCAACTAGCCACATTGCGCATCATTGTTGAGCAATCATTAGGAACGGAATTCACCCCTATACATCAATGGACTTTGAGAAAGCATTTGACAGCCTCCATAGGGATTCTCTTTGGAAACTCCTGCAACATTTTGGAGTACCCTTAAAACTTACAAGAATAATACAGAAATCATATAAAGATATGACGGCGAAAGTAGTACATGCTGGAGAAGTCTCTGAATCTTTCAGCATCAAGACAGGAGTTCGCCAAGGCTGTCTTCTTTCTCCTTTCTATTTCTTTTAACCATTGACTTCCTGATGAAAAATGCAGCAGACGGGAGGAGAAATGGCATTCAAAGGACTATGACAAAACAAGTAAACGACATAAACTTCGCCGATGATAACGCTTTGCTTTCACACATGTTTGCACAAGCAAATGCAGGAGAAAACGGATGCCATTGAAACCATAGCATCATCTGAGGGACTGAGACTCTTTGCAACATAAAACCTGCAACACTCTGCCAATAATCCTAAAAGGAGAACCGCTGGAAAACATGGACAAATTTTGCTACCTGGGTAGCATGATTGGTGGCAAAGCAGGTGTGGAAGAAGATGTCAAAACCAGGATACAGAAGGCACGACAAGCATTTTTAAGCCGTAACAAGGTATGGTCCAGCAAGAGTTTACCAGAAAGAATCAAACTAAGGATATTCAACTCAAATGTCAAGTCAGTGCTAACATATGGCTCAAAAACATGGAGAACCACAAAAACTACCCTACAAAAAATACAATCATTCATAAATAAATGTCTTTAAGGAGAATTGTCAAAATATTCTGGCCTGAAATTATCTAATTATTGGGAAAGAACTGGACAAGTATCAGCTGAAAAAAAATTAAAATTAAATAAATGGAGGTAGATAGGCCACACCATTATAAAGAACCCCAATACAATAACAAGACAGAGCCTTACATGGAACCCACAGGATAAAAGATTGAGGGGTCAACCAAGGGCTACATGGAGAAGAGAACTGGAGGGAAGAAGACGGGGCAAACAAGGAAATCTATGGAGAGGCTGGCCCAGGAGAGAAGTGATTGGAGATTATTTGTTGATGACCTATGCTTCCCAGTGAGCTAAATAGACAGAAGAAGAAGAGTGAGGGTCTATTATCCCTACCGACTGTTTTGGTAAACCTGAACCCACACTACCCCCGCCCCCATCCGAGATTCCTTAAGGTTCCTCCGACAACTCAGCGCATGGCCTGAAAAGCAGACAACATTAGATAGAAAATGACAAATAGGTGGACCAAATTACATGGTAGACATTGACGAGGCAAAGTTTGGGAAATGTAAGTTTGTATGATCGTGGTCGAATAGTAGAGGGACAGTGACAGTGGATTTCAAGGGGTCTTTGTCGGGAGAGAAGCGATTGTCATTTTGTACCTAGCTGACAGAAGAAGAAGAGAAGTTGCTTCAAAAGACATTATCGCCCATAGAGCCAGAGCTTATTTATTATTTCGGTTTCTATAGCGTGAAGCAGAACAGGTGATAATAATCACCTCCAGGACAGAGTGCTAGTCTGACGCAGGTTTTTACTCAGGTCCTAAGCTAGTGCGTATACCCATTTGTACCTGGGTCGAAAGGGGTAACAATTTGCGTTTTTGTTGTTTCCCAAGGACCACAACGTCGAAACTAGCTTTTCTAGAATTCGGATGGAACCTGGGACCTCATAATCCCAAGTCAACCTGGACCTCATAATCCCAAGTCGGGCAGTCCAACCACAACGCCATTCTGGCAGTTGTAGCAGTATTTCCTCAGTATTCCTCCCACTAGATGTGTAAGCATAGAGCTCGATTTTCTACCATATTCCTGCCTTCAACTCTCTCGTTTCAAGATTTCGTAGTAGCTGATAGGACTGAAGAATCGATCGATGATCTTACCATCCGTTTATCTGATTCTTGCTGTTTATGTCGTAGTCAGGTTTGTTGACAAGCTTTGACAGGAGATCCAAGTCACCCACATGCTGCCTCTCGCAACCTTTCCCCGGTATCCTCTTGATAAGACATGAACGCAAATTGGTATAAGACAATGTAGAAGGAGACAGAGAGTAAACCTGACTCAAAGTTCCTCCTAAACAAATGTTATGAACAAACGAAAATTAGAAAACAAACTTGGACCGCAGCCTCAAACGGCAATAAACGATAAGTGTTTCAATACTTTATTTTTATACTTAAATCATTCGTTCCTGGCAAACAAGGTGAGTGTATACACAAATGCACACACGTACACACACACACACACACACACACACAATCACACATATATATATATATATATATATATATATATATATATATATATATATATATAGAGAGAGAGAGAGAGAGAGAGAGAGAAATATAATCTTATAAAATATTAAATTACAGTATATTATTCACCCCATGCCCAAAAGTGTATTTGATTCATCGATTCTATGCTGATTTCATTACCACTATTATCAACTAAATTAACACTAAAACACGTTTTGGAGACATATTTATTGACAACTTTTATTTCGTTACATTTTTTCTCGATAATCTTAGCTTCCATCAACAACAATGTACAAACATGTTTCTGTTAACAAATAAAGAATATAATAAAGAGTGATACAACTAACTGATCTCTCGATGTCGACCAGTTTGTTTTTTAATTTCACTTTCTTCGATGAAGAGCTATTGACGATATTCCTGAACCCCAAACTGGACCCTGCTCATCCTACCCTTATGTTATAATAAACATTCGAAGCTCTACAATCATCCGCCAGTTTAGTAAGTCATGATTCTTATAAAGAAATGTGTCGGTTCTTTGCTGTCACCTGTAGATCTAGATCTACCTATTAACATGAATCAGTAAAAAAAAAAACGGACGTAGATGTGATCGTTAGAAAGCAACAGCAACTCAACTAAAATCAACTCTATCTAGATCTAGATCTAAATCTAAACCAGAGCTAGAATATGTATAAATAGACTGCCGATATGTCACTATTACATGAGCCTACTTGAATAAAGGGCATAATCGCACTTAGCACCACCAGGCAGTATTGAACTTGAAAATAGTTAAACGATACTGTCCGTAGTGTATCCTGACTCACTGATAAAACACTTAGATCACGCTCTCACTCTCTCTCTTGCCGACTCAGGCCAACTAACCGCGATGTAGGCTAACCTACCATGATATTGATTTCTTCTCCTCTCACTTCTCACTGATCACAAGCCTCCGTGGCTGAGTCTGAAAAAGAAATATTGACATGATCGTTGGACAATTGGCGGTGCTATCTCTCATCAATCTCGCCACTCCACGAGGCCTACCCTACATACACATCTCTGTTCTGTGGTCCTATCTCCTCTAGGCCTAACTCCGGGAATGAGACTTGAGAGATACATTTTTCTTATTAGATTTCCATTATAACTTATCCTGAGGAGGGAGTGGGAGAGGGTATTCTGCATTAAAAGAAACTGTTCCTATTTCGATATTTGAATATATTTATACTCCTTGTGTCTGCTTTCTTCAAAATAGCTGATCAACGCAATTCTTGTTTCCCAATGCAGGGGAATAATAATAATATTATTATTTTACCTCTTTACTGGTTCTGTTTTTCAGTGTTATCCTCTTCTTGAGAAAAGTGAGGGGGGTTTCAGGGGCTTGCCCCCTGCATGAAAACTTGTAAACAAAAAGTCATGCCCTTGTGTTTCCAAATCGTCTTCCCAAGTCAGTCATCGCCCTATTATTACTCCCGCTTTAGCACCGCCGCCTTGTATTTCCTACCATTGTGCCTATGGTCAGCGGTGCTAAAGTGGGAGTAATAATAGGCTGATGACTGGAGAACACACATGTGGGAGTAATAGGAAGACGACTTGAAGCCCCGCTTGCTTGGCCCAAGTCCTCACTCTATTATTACTCCCACTTAAGCACCGCTGCAGTGTATTTTCCGTTTCATTTACTATGGTCAGCGGTGCTAATGTGGGAGTAATAATAGGGCGACGATTGGAGAAAAACATACATAAAAGTGAGAGGCCTTCATAGCAAGTCATGCAACGCTCTGTTGATCGATGAGCATAAACTGGATTTGTAATCGTATTGAGGTGAAATCTTGTGGTGCTAAAGTGCGATTATCCCAAATAAAGAATCTTGAATTTCAAGCTTTCTTAATTATCTTGACAATGTAATTGCCTTGCATTGAAGTAGATCTAGAATAAACTTTACTGTCTTTATCTTCTTACAGAATTCTTTTTTGGAGGATTTCCATTAGAGTCGGAACATCATATAATTTTGGCCGATGTTACACTTCTGCGAAGCGGGATACGCAAGACCAATGCATTTTTTGTTCTACCGCGATAATCTGTTCTACCGTAAGTCCTGCCTGATTGACCACGGTCTGCCGGTGCCTTTGTTGTTTACCTATGCTGTATCACTGTATGTATTATTATGTCAATTGGACACAGTACAGCACAGGTAAGGATTATGGTCATGAGAGCAAGTGACCAGATGGGACGTTGTGGACGTTCAGGCGTTGGGTACAATTAGATCAAATGTGATTTTGGCAGTAAATAACATGTGAGGTAGTGGGAGGATAGATCAAAGGCAGTGGCGATTACAATTATTACAATTGTGTGGGTGGGTGGATATTTTGTAATTAAATGCTTCGTTTCCTACAGCTGGCAGTAGATCAACCTCCAGTGATGCTGACAATAATGCTTTCAAGGAAAACTGAAACATGTTCGACAAATTGATTGCCCAAGGGTTATTGGACTCAAGAAAGGAAGTGATTGCAGGCATTTCTGGGTGCTGAAGACAGACAGAGCGACACTTATTCCAATCATTTAAAATGAGAGCCTGGATCTTTAACTCATTTCGACAAATGACCGGCATACAGCGTCCTCAGCACTCTTGGATTTCAGCTTCAAACTGAACCTTCAGCAACAGATGCACACAGCCAGTCCATCGAGAGGTCTTGGTTAGATGCCAAAACTGACATCCTTCAGAAGGAAAGAGGCATTCACAGCAGCACGTTTTCATCCCACCTTGATCACATTTCTCTGAGGATTTGGAGGTATTAAATCACCTTCCACAATGACATCAAGACCATCTATTGCAAGTAACAGAGGAAAAACTACAACCACCAATGCACTAACTAACAATCCTTTTCAGGACCAAAACATTTTTAACACGACCAATAACAGTCCCAAGGTGTAAATGCACAGGGAAAATGTGTAGTATTGTAGTAGAATGTAATAGCCCGTCAAGTTGAACAGTTTTCAGCCTAGTCCAGTAGTAGATCGTCAAGTAGAACAGAAACATTATGGTAGATGGTCAAGTGGACTGGCACCCAATAATAATAATACAGTAGTCGCCACCCAAATGCATGCTCTACAAGTACACGCTTCGCTTAAGCACACGCATTTTCGTTCGGACCAATTTTTATATATATATATATATATATATATATATAAATATATATATATATATATATATATATATAAACCCCTTTTAACAAGTGCACAGTGGCTTGGTCTGACTTCGGCTAAGTTCATGCTCATAATAGTTTCCTCAACAATCATATAATTATAGTCTGGACATGGCAAAATGTGTGAATGCTAGCCATTTACGTATACAGCGCCATTGTGAATGAGAACAGAGAGAATCTAACTTAAAAAACGCACAACATGTCTGACTTCAAAGTAATGATACAACAATAAATTACCGACACCCAGCTTGTCCTCCCGATGATCATGCATGTAATCATCTTTCAATGTCTGGCGAGGCCGTCGAGCCAAGGTAGGTTAGTGTCAATGTCAGACAAAGCACTGATCATCAGACACTCTCTCTCTCTCTCTCTCTCTCTCTCTCTCTCTCTCTCTCTCTCTCTCTCTCTCTCTCTCTCTCTCTCTCTCTCTCTCTCTCTCTCTCTCTCTCTCTCTCTCTCTCTCTCTCTCTCTCTCTCTCTCTCTCTCTCTCTCTCTCTCTCTCTGTCTGTCTTTCTGTCTGTCTGTCTGCGAGCAAATGTGAATGCTTCCCCCAACTTGAAAGAGAGTGCTGCGATAGACTGATGAAAGAAAATTATCAAGAAATGTTTCATTTCCATACAATCAAGGCCTCAATTAGGTCCATCATTTCAGTATAATAACAAACAAAGGGTATTAAGTAAAATGCTTTAACATAAAACCTAGACAGGCGAATGCCATCATACTGTTGCAAAACAAGGACAATACATACATGTATGTACTGTCAAAAAGCCATTTTTGTGGTCATCAGTATAAACAGAATAATATCGATTTTTGTAGTACTCCAATAATGAGACTAACGGGAAAAAACAATATCATTGAAGGAGAACTCTTAAAACACAGTGAAATAAGATATGTATCATTATATACATTTAATGATACTTGCAGGTAGATCTGTGTGCATGTACCAGGTGCTGTTTGTGCATTCATTATGAATTTCATTCTGATTTGTGAGTTTATAATGCCTCACCTCGCTATCCTTGCAATTGACTGGTTTGACAGCTTTCCGTTCCCTGTTCATCCAGCAACCGAAGCACAAATTTGTACTGTCATATATGTGGGTGCAATGCTACTCTAAAATATGCTGTTTTGGGATTGTTGTTTTTTTTGGAAAGCTTTGTCTATACATGCTCATGTATGTGTCTATATCATGTTGAATGTCATTAATTGAATTTTCATAGTATATTTGTGTGTGAAATTGCTTTGTAGACTTTCTAAATGTTTTGTTGATATTGTTGAAAACTAACGCTTTCCTGTGTGCTTCATCAATAACTATTGAGCAATGTGTGCATGTCATTGTCTGTGTGGTGATTGTTTGCGTAAGGTCTGTATAAACCTTTTCTTGTCAGTATTTATGACAGTAGTTGCCAATAAAAGATCGACTGTCGTATGCCTGTGGTGTGATTCTGTGTTTGGTAAGACAGAATGATGCAATGAGACCCGACCTAAGTGGGAGTTTTTCATGTGTTATTTA
The DNA here is from genome assembly GCA_037039925.1 of Doris montereyensis. Taxonomy (NCBI): domain Eukaryota; kingdom Metazoa; phylum Mollusca; class Gastropoda; order Nudibranchia; family Dorididae; genus Doris; species Doris montereyensis. Next base: position 265,854 of record JAXRKP010000377.1, on the reverse strand, counting down.
TGGTAATTTATGCTGTGAGAATTTATCATTCTTTAGGGTGTGATTCATGCTAGATTTATTTGAAAAAATAAGAGGGGTCAGAAAAAATCGATTGGATAAAGGAAAATAGGTTAAAAATGAGTTACACTCAAAGGGAGACGCATTGCATGCGTACTTGACTCAGGCAAAAAGGGAACGGGTGGAGGAAGTACGTTATAATTTTGTAGTGCTTTGTGACCGCAAATTAATTTTTTCTACAGAAAGAAGTGCGATAACCGATCTTTAAAATAAACTCATTTTCGTTAACTATGTTGGCGTAAATTTTTAGCAATTAAATAATATTTGCCGATGATTTAGTTCTGTTCGGAAAATCAGAAAGTGACCTTCAGTCGAATATCAACATTATGAACTCAATAAAAGAGGAATGAGAGTAAATGTGAAGATAACAAAAACAATGCTAGTAACTAGGGAAGCTAAAACACAAAATCTTAAATTGGGCAGGGAGAATTTAGAGCAAGTTCAAAGCTACAATTACCTAGGAGTAATGATTAACTCAGAGGGAAAACTAAGAGAAGAAATCAGCCAAAGAATCAAAAACAATAACAATATATAACCATCTTCAGCTAGGAAAGGAGGTAAACAAGAATCATCAACAAAAACCAAAGTGGCAGTATACAATACAGTTTATTGTCCTACTCTCCTCTCTGGCAGCAAAACCTGGACCTTAGACAGTGGAGAATACAGTAGAGTACAGGCAGCTGAAATGAAATATCTAAGAAGAGTAGTAGGGAAAACTAAAAGAGACAAAATCAGAAACACAACAATAAGAGATCAAACCAAAGAAGATGGCATAAAAACTAAGATAGAAATCAATTGAGATGGTTTGGGCTTGTAAACAGAATGCATGACAATAGAATAACTAAGTCAGAATACAATGCTAAAGCCCAAGGTAAAAGACCAAAAGGCAGACATCGGAGAAAGTGGGAAGAAGATACAAAAGAGGCATTGAAGCATAGAAATTTATTTTTTTTTGAAGGAAACAGAAAATTCCAGGACAGGGCATCCTGTAGAAAGATCACCTCGGTCATCTGAACCCATACACCGAAGGTAGAATGGGAACTGATAAAGAAAGGAAGAGATAAAGTATAATGACCAAAGCAAAAATAAACGTAAAATATAAATACATATTAAAATGCTTTTATCAGACAAGTCAAAAATCCAAGAGAAATTATACTTTCACAGAGAACAGACAAGAAGTTGATGCTATGCTAGAAACAAAGACAGACAATCAGTGTGAGAAAAGCGTTGTTATAGCAAAATCAAATGGTACATTTTTTTAATAAAAATTTCAACGGGGTGATCAGCTACCCGGGAATCCAGCTGACCGTGCTTGACCCCTGACAGGTGAGCGCACATGGGTAATTAAGGAATTTTTGACAGCCATAACTAAAAGAGACAATTTTCTACAAGAATTCGACACGTGCGCTATGTGAGAAAACCACTCTGACCCCTCCCATGCTCAACACTGTTGTTATTATTATTACCGCACAATAGATCTAGGATAGCACTGTTTTACCATACAGCAGTCAGTCAGCACTAAGAAAGAATGCATGCTGAAGAAGACTCAAGTTGAAGATTTTATTCCAGTGAAATGGCCTATCGACTTAAATTATAAGAATCGGCTTGTAGTCAACTTTATTTATGAATTTGAATCTAACAAAAGCAAAGAGGAGGAAAAAACTTTCATTTCGACTTCTTTGATTTAAACTTGGATTATCAGACTTTGGTTTTTAAGGTTTCCACTGTATATGTTACCGTCATTTCTGAGAAAAAAGTGATCAAACTGAAATTGTATTCACCTTAGGGATGAAATTGTCAACAGTTTATTGAAGTCTTCTGAGAATTTTAAAATGTCAAACTGACTATGTTGTATTACAAAATCATGTGCTCTCTTTCTTTTAATCTTTTCACTTGATAAAACTTTCGCCCAGAATTTATTGTGGAACCAGAAGAGAAGTAAAAGGTTTATTCACATAGGGTCAGGATGGCCTGAGGCTGGACTGTATAGCTTTTGAGCAAGCCACTGTACTGTGTGTCCAAGATCAGCTTAATTAGGCTGGATGCCAGTTTGCTTTCCTTTAATTTGCTGAGAGGTACAAGTTGTAAGATAATCCCATTATAAATAATTATAATAAAAGTGGTATTTTGATCGCTGCGTGTGCATGATTATGACAAGTTAGTAACATACAACTAGTACAACCATGTTCTTATGCTTGGAAGTTATGTTTACCCTGCCTACATTACAATACAGAAAGAATACTATGCATGAGAAAAGAATCCGATTTTTTAAAATCTTGTTTATTTACCAACTTTGTATTATTACATTCCTTTTATCATCACATTCACATCTTTATATTTTCATATCTAATGCTATAAGTATGATTGTAACATTATATCTTTTCAGCAATGCCACCTATGGTCTTAACCAACAGTTCAACACTCAGCATGGACATCGGGTGATACTTTGAGGGTCAAAACCTTTCAGAAGACTATTAAGTATCAAGCGGTCCACGTTTTCGATCATGAATCCTAATGATCTTGATGATGCGGAATTGAAGTGATTCATATTGATGTGAATTCAACATCTTTATTGACTATGATGAGAAGGGAATTGATGCGTTTGTTAAGCGTCATGGCAAGACTGCTATCGTTTAAGAGATGTTCCTTGCCAAAAACTCTTTTGCTGATTCTATTACTGAGCTTGGTCTCAGTCTCTTTTTCTTGCATCATGTAATGGACTCAGGTCTTCGGGTGACCAGGGCTAATCCCCCTGTACCTCATTACAAATGTATCAGAGATGCAGATCTTAAAGACCCTGAACTGCAACTTCCTCACAAACATAAATATGAAAGTCGGTCTCGTTTTGCACACAGGGCATTGATAATAATAGAAACAGCTAATTCTAAAAACGGGGTGCGGATTCGTAATTTTCTTACATCTTTACGGATTGAGAGTAAAATGGAAACAAAGTCTAGAACCATGCCAACATTGACCAATAGAAAAGCTGGTCGTTTTGCTGTGATCATATTTGAAAACTATCATTCATATTTAAACATGGATAACTGGAATAAGCAGTTACTAAACAAATACTGCCATGATTATGAAGTCAGCATCATTGGCTTTGTAAGTCAACCTGAGAAAGAGACCTTGCCTTTCAGTCATGCTGATGGATTTTTTGACTTTTCAATACAATTTACAACTAGAAGACTACAAATTAAATGCTGATTCTGACATGTGGCGAGTAGTCAAACCAGGAGAAATATGGACAGATTTTCTGCCCAATGATTGGACTGTCTTCCATTTTAACCATTCTACATACCAACCCCTGGCTTTCACTAGGTTGTCATCCGATTTCCTTGAGTTTCAAACAGATGAATCTACTGACTTTTCTTTCAAATATGTTCCTGCCTTATATGATAGTGGTGGAATTGATGGAATTACAAGAGTTCTTTTGGGAAGTGACTTGAATTTTTGGTTACATCGGATGATTTTGATGGATGCATTGTCCTTTGTTTCCTCTGGGAAGTTGGAGCTTAAATTGGAGAGATACATCCAAATCGATGTTGATGATATTTTCGTTGGAAAAGAGGGCATTCGTATGAAGGTGGCTGATGTGGAGGTGAGTGAATATCATTGCTTTGTACTATCTATGTTTTATAGCAGATGAAAGAATTTTCTAATTTTGAGGTTTTAAAAAATAGTCAGACACTTGAATTGCCTTTATTGAGAGAATGAAATTTAAGTCCAACAAGAAAAATCCACCGAAAACCCATCAAACACATGTTTTTAAAATAGATAGTCATTGGCAAGCATGAGAAAAAGAATTATTCTTTTACAATCTAAATACAGATTGCTGCATTAAATAAATGCTGATTCTTTATGTATATATTACTATTAATCTGTTTAATCTTGTTTCACCTTTCAATAAAATCTTAGCTATATTGTGTCTTAATTTGCACACTTTGTATTTTCAGTAATTTAAATATATATTGGCGTTTCAAAGTTAATGAATTATGAGTATGGAATATCTATAATTTATCTTTGTACACTTCTTTTCACGTTTGAATGTGTACTAAAAGGGAAAATTTGACTTAACTTTGATATTTCTGGCCTTTAAAAAGAAAAGAATTATTCCTGATAAATGTCCTTTTTTCATTATAAAAATCCAGTTACAGTAATGTAATTTGGTGATTTTGCAAAATTACACAGCCCAAGCAGTGCCATAGGAATTGTCCAATGATATTAAAATATTTGCAAGATGGTTTTCATTTGATGGTCTTCTGTATTTTGTTTGTTTACCGTTAACATTGAGGATCAGGCAATTTGTATCGGAGAGAAAATCTTGTACATTTAGACAGGAAAATAATACACCTTCTAAAACATTTGAGTGTCATGGGTTGTCTCTTGGCAGTTGGTGGTTGTTACTGGTAGGTCTTACTTCTGTTCTTTCATTCTGTCTTGTGTCTTTCATCTTGCTGATTCCTCTTCATTTGTCCTGAGATTGCGATAATTGGTGGATGGGGTGAATTTCAATCAAAGGTCTCATGGCTTCAAATATTTGGTGGATGGGGCAAATTTCAATCAAAGGTCTCATGGCCTGCGGTATTTGGTGAAGGGGCGAATTTCAATCAAAGGTCTCATGTGTGGACAGTCAGATTTGAGACTGAGATTGTGGGGCTTAAATTTTAAATCCTAGTTTTACTAGGCCTGGTGATGTATTCTAGAACAATTCTTTACATGGTTTTCCTCACTCCAGAGAAACAGGAGTGCAAATGGGCATGTCAATAGCTTGGAGGTAAAGCCTGTGACAGATAAGTGTTCTGTCTATTGGGTTGTGTTATCATTATGATGTTGTCTTTGTTCCACTTGAGGCTACAGATACAAAAATATCGTGCTGCGGCTATCTGATATGAGCTTCAAGGCCTAGAAGGAACTTTGTATGACATTTGATTTATACTTCAACTTGTTTACAAATCTGACAAGACGATTAGTTTTCAAATTCAAACAAAAATTTTGTCAGTGTTTGTACACTCTTTTTCTTCTCTTGTTTTTCATTTTTTTTTTTTTTTTTTTTTGAACATTACCTATTCGAGGGTTTTTTTTCTATTGTCATTGTTGTTTGTGTTTGTCTCCGTTAAATTTATTCTTGTCTTTGCATCTATTTATTTTTATTTTAAAAATAAATGAAATTTGAATGATCACTTTTGATTATTTTTCTCAACAATTTGTCAACTTGAATTTATCTACAGGCTATGGTTGCAGCTCAGGAGAGATTAAAAGAAACCGTCGAAGGTTTCCGTTTCAATTTGGGCTTCTCAGGGGATTTTATATGTACGGCACTGAAGATGAAGATGCTGGAGACAAAAAGCTGATTGGTAAAAATAGCTTTGTTTGCATTGCTTATTTATAATAGTTTAAAATCTATATATAGATATTCAAATCGATGTATGTGATTTATCTTTTTCAATGGAACATTTTGTTGTTCACAATATGTTGATTGTCCATTGATATTTCAAGAGAATTATTAAACATTTTGTCAGTAATGGAACTTGTGAAAGGAAAGGACTTGAAAAAACATTGGCAGAAATTGAGTTGTAGTCAATGCTATTAGTGTATTTGCTAGACATGAGGAATAAGAAATATGTGAATACTTTTATATGTTCAAAAAAATAATTAAAGAATTGATTTTGACATTATCTTTGTCTCCAGAACACCAGCACAAATTCCGTTGGTTCAGTCATATGTTTAAACATGAGCAGCCACACAAAGTTTGATCAGCCTTACATAGAAAAGTCTATGATGCTCAACAAACAATTTGCTGAGGTTAAACTTTTAGAATGATAACTTTGCTTTGATCTTATATGTTGCATATTGTCGCTTACTGTGAAAAGATGGATTTATTCTTCTTTTTTAAAAATTCAATTTTGTTTTTCTTTTGATTATCAATAAGAAGCAGATTCTAAAGCATAGCAGATGAGCGTATTTATGAAATCCTATGCAGCCATGTAGCATCTTGGAGTTTCTCTTTTTTCTTCAAAAAGAGGAGAATGGGGGGGAAAATTGACATACTTATCAATTTGCTGATAAATTTATATAAAGGAACAAAGTGAAGAAAAAACATCTGTCATTTTGCCATTTTTCCTTCCAGAGTAATGGAATTGAGGTGTATGGCCACTATGCTGTTGCCCCCTCATCATTCTGGGGTGTATCCAGTGTATGAGCCACTTTATGCATCCTGGCGCACTGTTTGGGAGTGAAGATCACAAGTACAGAAGAATACCTAAACTTATACTGCTTGGAAACGATGGTTTCATTCACAGGAATTATGGTAATTAAAATTAATTGCTACCAATCATTGAAACTTGTTTTCAAGACATTACAAATGGGATTGATCAGAAGCGATTTTATTCACATAACCTTTTTGTACAGGTATAGGATATTTTTTATTTATTGTGTTTTGTTTTCTTAATTGATGCATGATTTTCACAACATAGATAACTATCATTAAATGATTATATTTTAGTAAGTGTTTACCTTTGACCTTTCTTATTGCTTGTTTTCACTCAATATTTTTGGGATGTTGAGAAGTACCCATCAACAGTCTTATTCTCAGGCATAATTTACCCACCTCTGATTTGAAGTAAGATGAGGATTTCATCATTGATTTCTGAGCATTAATTTCTTCGTTGTTATATTCATATTTTCTACTTCATTGTTATTATTTTTAGTTTTATTATCATTGTTGTTACAACAGTATTGTTGAGACTATTGTTATTAGTATTCTTATTATTATTATTATACTGTTTATATTTTCAGTTATTTTAAATTTAGATTTATATGTTGTGTTTGAAGTATAACCTTAATACATTGTTTTGACAGGTATTGCCTAGACAAACCTGTGGTCTGTTTACAACTACTGTATTTACATCTGATTATAAGTCTGGTCTTGTGGACCTCGATGAAAGTATTCAAGGCGGCGAATTGTTTCAGACTATTCTCACCACTCCTGTAAGTTCTTTTTGTACAATTTGTCATGTCATATAGATTGTTCTTATTTTTCGCATTATAGTATCATTGTATTTTATGGTAATTCATTGAGACATGTTTAAAATGTAATTTCATCAAACATCTCCTCAGCTATCCCATATTGATGATTGATGACAATCAGGCATTGTCCATGCACTACAGGATGTAGCCCTCCTCAGATTCCTTCCAGTGAATTCTGTTCCCTGCTTTCCTCTCTCATGTTGCGCCCATTGACTCATGATTTTTGTTTTATTTCATTCATTCCTTTTCCAGATAAATATTTTTATGACCCACTTGTCAAACTACGGAAATGATCGACTGGCCCTTTATGTGCTTGAAAGCGTGGCTAACTTTGTCAAATGCTGGACAATTTGCGCCTGATTTCACTGCCCCCCTGGAGCTAGGCTTGAAATACTTTGAACTATTTCCTCAGGATAAAGATCCATTGTGGACGGTATGTTGACTTCTCGTTTCTTTGTTTATATTTGGAGTTTGTTTTGCTGTATTTTGGTCAAGTGTTTGGGATGGGGGCACTATGTGTTTATATCCTTTTTTTATTCACTGAACATAAATTTGGGGAGGGTCCAATGTTCTTTGTGTTTGTTTCTCGGGGGGGGGGGGGCTTTGTCTTTGTACCTGTCATATGAAGAAGAGTTGTTGTTTTTTCTATACTTAAGAGGTTTTTTTTATAAGTTTTTCGTAGTTGTTTTTGTTTGTCTCTTTGTTTTTTTCTTTCTTGTCTCTGTACCTGTCTTGTGAGGATTTTTGGGGTTTAAAAAAATCTTCTATACTTTTTCCCTCTTTTAAGAATCCATGTGATTACAGTCGGCATATGAGCATCTGGCCAGTCAACCGGACATGTGATAGGCTGCCTCACTTTCTCGTTGTAGGGCCTCAAAAACAGGTAAAAGTTATTTGTAAAGTTTAATGTATCCTTGTGTCGACGTCGTGAAATTCTTTGTTATTTCATATTTCTCATCATCAGCTAAAAGCTTAATTAGTTTGTTCGTGCTCATGATGTTGATTATTAATCAAGGTATAACCACAATCTGAAAATATTTCACTGAGTTTCAGATGAACAGTGATAGTTTTTGTTCTCCCTTACCCTTTAATTTCTCTTGCGCTATGCTTGTTTCTTCTCACAATATTTGTATTTTCATATTAATGTCTTATTCACATGCTATTGAAAAAGAACTAGCAACTTTCTATTCAGGCTTGTGATCAGGAAATGTGAAAATTGTAGATTTTTTTTCTCTTCATAGTTTCATAGTTATCATATTCTTACAATATATTCTTTATTTTACACAGGAACAACTGCTCTATACTCGTTTTTGTCACAGCACCCATCCATAGTCAGTAATCGTCACAGTGCTAAAAATTTTGAGGAAATCCAGTTTTTTAATTCAAACAACTATCAGTTTGGTCTCAGTTGGTGAGTTTTTCAAGGAAGCTATAGTTTTATTCAACTTCTTGTTCAGCCCAAGCCAATTGCCCAACGATATATATTGATATTTACTTTGTGCTTAAAATATAGTGTGTCATCTGACATTGTTTTGTGATAGTTTTACTTAATGTGAATTAGAAAGATATTTTTCTCCTTCGCAAAGCTACTCAAATGTCTTTCATTTTCTGAACAGCTTGAGATATTCTTTAAGAAAGTTTTAAGGAATGAGAGTTCTAGAAGCAAAAAGAATTCTTCATATTTTCATCATAAATGAAACATCATTTAAGTCAATTGCAGTTTGTCCATTAAAATAAATAGGCTCCCGCAAAATGTGTACAACAGAAAATTACGTTTTATTTTTCTAAACTATAGACGCAGGTAATACATATTATTTAGAAAATATTAATACCTGAAAAGAAAAAAAGAAGAAAAGAATGTGTATATATATAAATATACACACATATTGATGTACACATGTATGTAGATATATATGTAATTGTACATGCATTGTCATATATATCGTTGTTTATTCCTGATGTTCTTGGGTCTTTTTGGTTGTTTCAATATACTTTTCTTCGTTTATCTGGCATAGATACACCCAATATTTGATTCCTTGTTCTATTGTTCGTTCCAAAACAGGTACATGAACTTTTTCCCGTCTCCTAAAGATATGAATGGAACCTTGCTCTTTGAGAAAAGTGCCAATTATTTTGATAGCGAAATCACACCAAAACGTGCAGTAACCTTGCTACCAAGAGCGAAAAATTGTGGTTATTCTCATGAATCCTGCCTTGAGAGCATATTCCTGGTACCAGGTAACAAACATGTTAGAGTGGCTTTCCCTTTGTGTTACAAAATTTATTGACTTAAAAATACCAGGGTGTTCAGCAAGGTCGGAAATATGTCAGATTTTTCATACTCAGGTCGAAGTCGACACAGACAATTATTGACACTGTGAAATAGGAAATGCAAATACATTTTTGGCCAATGAATCAGTTTTTGTCATCCATTTCTGGTCATGCATGCTTTGTTGTCTGGCAATTCTATGATATTGAAACTAACAATTCAGATACCTTCTTTAAAATTGTAAAATATGCCCGGGAATTAGTATCAGTATTCGACACAAAGTCGCATGAAGTTTTAAATACTGCATTTGCATTTATCATGAGCAAAAGTGTGGGTAGGTCTATTCAGATGATTAAGCGTCATCCATTCACTGCAGGATGTAGTCCTCTGCAAATACCTTTCAGTGAGTTCTGTTCCTGTTTTCCTCTGCCATGTTGCGCCCATGTTTTTTTTTATGCCATCTTGTAAGTGGTCTTCCTTGGTTTCTGTGTTCATTTCTTGGCTGCCATTCTGTACATCGTTTTGTCCATTTCTTGGCTGCCATTCTGTATATCGTTTTGTCCATTTCTTGGCTGCCATTCTGTACATCGTTTTGTCCATTTCTTGGCTGCCATTCTGTACATCGTTTTGTCCATTTCTTGGCTGCCATTCTGTACATCTTTTTGTCCATCTATTGTCTTTAAATCTTACTATATGGCCAGCCCATCTCCACTTTTGTCTCATTGAGTGTTTGAGGACATCGGTGACTCTATTCAGACTTGGTAAAAATACACGAGTAAAGTCGGCATGGAAAGCAATTGCAAATTACCACATCATGCCACATGCCTAAACTCTACTCCTGATTACCCTACACTAAAGTATGAATACTTAAAAAAAATTATTTCAACTTTAGTCTACTTAAATAGACACATTATTAAATTCAATTTGATTTATTTTCTTGTGTATGTTACACATTTTGAAGTTTTTGTCACGATAAAGATGTAATCAGTATTTTGCATTTAGTTAAGATTCAAAATATAATACAGTTTTAGGGTTTTTTGTACGCTCGATACTATCCTCTCTCTCATGTCAGATTTTAAAAAAGAAATCATGTATTCTCATCCTTGTATGAATGTCATTTAAACTTTATATTGTAACCTTCTTGTCTTCACAGCACATGCGCTATCACGATGATCCAACAGCCTTGAATCACACATTCTATGAGGTGATCAGTGCCTCTGACATTGCCCCCGCTGATCTGCGAACTCTCAGAAATAGATGTCTCACTCCCGGTCTCTATGCTCAACACCTCATCAAGTGGTTGGATTTTTACTCTGCTAGACAGGTGTGTTCTATGTGTCTCTTATTTTTATACTTACATCACATTAAGAAATGCAGCTCTAAGACATTCATTGTAACCACTCAATTAGATGCATCTTTAAAATATTATCCTGATTATTGAAGGAAATATACCCCTAAAACACTCTCTTTCTCTCCCTCTCTCCCTCTCTCCTCCCTCCCTCTCTCTCTCTCTCTCTCTCTCTCTCTCTCTCTCTCTCTCTCTCTCTCTCTCTCTCTCTCTCTCTCTCTCTCTCTCTCTCTCTCTCTCTCTCTCTCTCTCTCTCTCTCTCTCTCTCTCTCTCTGTCTCTCTCTCTCTCTCTCTCTGTCTCTCTCTCTCTCTCTCTCTCTCTCTCTCTCTCTCTCTCTCTCTCTCTCTCTCTCTCTCTCTCTCTCTCTCTCTCTCTAGCAACCTCTCTTGCTCTGTCTCTCTGAGATAATGGTACCAGTATTCATTGGGATGATCATGTCAATTCTTTGCAGAATCTGTGAATTTGATGAACATATGGTTGATTAATGTCTTTTTTTTTAATACACTTTCAACTTTTTCATACCTGATTTGGGTAGCAAGGAAATATCAAATCCACCAGACAGCTCTGCTGAGGACAGGATGTCATGTACACAATAAAGAACATCTCAAAATTATCTCCTTTGCTCTTAGTTAAACCATATTATGCTATCCTATTTGAGAACAGTTTTATTACTTGTTTATTTATTTATTGACCCAAATCCTTCAAAGGAGGTTGTTAATTGATTTAAATGATTTATTGTCCAATCCCTTAAGGTCTACATGGTCCACAGTGATGAGTTACGCAATGACCCTGTTGATGTGTTGCACAACTTACAAAATTTCTTCGTGTCCAGCCATACATGGACTACAGCCAGCACCTAAGGTTAGTGTTCTCAATTTCAAATAATATTCTTTCAACTGATGAAAGTTCATATAAAGATATGTAATTACGCTCTGGTATGGTCCTAATTCTTTATGTGAATTTAATTACAAGGAGGTAATGTTTTTCATATAAACATTTTTACCGTTGGTCCATTAAAGAGGCTTTATATGAAAACATTGCTTTTGTCTTTTAAAAACATTTTTAAGTCAGTCCTAGCGAATAATTTATATATATATAGTGTTGTAGTAGGATTGACAGTTGTGTGAAACTCTTTTCAATATGAAATTCATGCTCGTGTAATGTGATTTTATCCCCTCACACGAGTGTGGTAAACTTGTCACTTCTTTATACTTTTTTATTCAACATTTATCAGTACATATCTTGATCACATGTATGGATGACAACTTTTCAACAGTCTACACTTCTAACATTTAAGTTGGTTGCACATAAGTAATCTTACTTCCGTATTACAGGTATGATCCTCAGAAAGGATTTTTCTGCCAAGTGCTTCCAAACAACCACCTCAACTGCCTGGGTAAAAGTAAAGGTCGCAACTATGCGCCAATGGACAAAGAATCTGAGCATTACCTACAGATATTTTATCGCAAGCACAATATAAATTTATCAAAGCTGTTGCCCACTTTCAGAACTTCTCTCCCTTCTTGGTTGAAGCATGAATTGGAAGCAGCTGATATAGATACGTAAATGAGAAACTAGATGAAAGTTCAGTAATCCTGCCATTCTCTTTGGATAACATATATATTTTTTCTTCTGATAACATGAAAAATGTGCCACTTTTGATGTTATTGTTATTTTACTTGGAATGAATATTTTATTGATTTGTGATACGATATTTCAAATTTCCAGTTTTGCAATTGTTCTCTTCACTAAATTTTGTGTCTAATGTGATGTGTTTGGAAGATTGTAACTGAATACTGATGCAGTAGTGACTGTATAAATGCTCCCTGGCTATGTGTTTATTTCATCTTGAGTGCCCACTGAAAAAGGAAATTAAACAAAAATACATTTCAATGAATCAAATATTTTCATATATAAAGCCACAAAGTCATAATGGATATTTCCATTCTATAATCATCATAACCTTAACTGTAGCTGTCTGGTGTTCTATCTCATATTCTAGGCTCTGTGAGTGGCCTACATCTGTGAAACCCCACTCCCTTTCACACTCTTAATTACTGAATGAACCATGTTGATTATAAAGAAGTAAGTTAAACCGTTGTTAGGCTAGACTTATTATTTACTGTCAATATTTGCTGGGAGATGATGGCAAAGCATTCAAAATCTATTCAGACGTTCAGTATTAAAGATTTAAAGAGATTATTAATGGGCTAATTTCATTTTTGACACGGTAAACATACTTTTGATGGAATTTAAATGGGATTCTTCTTCCATGTTGTTCTTATAGAACCTGCATCCAATATCAACTTCAGTAAATAGGTTTTGTTCATTGAAAATCACATCATCACTTCACACCTGTAAATTGTAACATGTTTGCGGCTGCAAGTGAATCTCAGTTGTATGCCCAAGCCACTCACGTTTCCGCTTTTCTGCTCTGTTGTCTAACGACTGAGACTTAGACAAAAATTACCTAATTATAAGTCTCAAATGAGACATGCTATAATATCTCTGAAGCAGTAAAAGTGAGCAGTCAGTACGGTGTTTTGCATTTTCATTTGCAATATACCATCTTCTCATTTTCTTATCAATAAAATCAATCATCTGTAATGTTTGAATTGCAAAAAGGCATTTACTATCCTTCCTTGTATTACTATTAGTTATTAATTTGCCCTGAGGCATATAAATTTACTCACAAAGTGTATATATATGCTTCATCAGTGTTGAAGTTGAGCATTTGATGTATCATTATCGCATATCAAGTGCTCAATATAATAGGTGATGAGGAAAGTCCATGGTGAATTTTACAGATTTTGAAATTTGTCTGAAAGCGTCACAATTACTAGAGAGATCACAAAACAGATTTGATATTCAGTTTTTGCTTATTGTGATAATATTCTCAGTGCTTGACTCAGTCAGAGATATGTGCTGTATAAATCCCATTCATTTTATTATTCCCTGATCACATAATTGTTTGATTTTCTTACAACCTTGCAAAATTTTGGATATTTGCAGTAAGAGAACTGGGTTTATTTATGTAAACTTACTTCATATAAATTTGTATTAAACATTTAACACTAGTTTATCCATTTATGATTATAAGGACTTTGGACAACTTTATTCTCTTGTAAGAGTGTCTCGCATCTTTATGTGGGTTGATCACTAAGAATATCAAAATTTTATTACTTAATTTTACTGTTTGTTTTTGTGTGAGGGAGGAGGGTTGAGGTTTATTTCACATTAATTTTTTTTCTGGTTTTGTCTTCCGTTTTTTGTTCCTGACAGAGCCCCACTTTAGTTTTTATATGGTAATGGAAATGATCATGATTAATTTTCAACAGCTCCTTTTAACTTTGTGAAAATGAATTTCATGTAGATACCTTATTGAGACATATTGAAGCTTTTAACATTTATGTCATATAGATACTTAATGATAATGTAAAAAGTAATGAGTTTTGCTAAAAGAAAAGATATGAACCAGCTGTAAAACAGCAGTAATTTTTAAGTGTCCGCTGTTCAGAAACTTGTACTTTAGACAAAACGCCCAGTATTATATACATCTCTCATGTTTCATGAGGAAATATGCCAAAACAGTCGTACCACAGTTTATACGTATTTAAACATTGTTACATAGATCCTGAGAGCAGACTCTTACGATTTGATGAATGCTGAATATTAAGGCAAATCTTTTGTGATTATGTTGCATGAAAAAACAAGATTAAATTATCAGGACCCATCTGCTTACTATTTAGTGAAAAAAGAGTCAGAGGAAGGAAAAGACTCACATAGCAAAGGAAAGAGCAATCTGTTTTATAAGTCTTGTGTTGTGTAGATAGAATAAAGGCATTTGTTCCAACTTCCTTTCTGTCATGTGTTGTGATATTGAAGCGTACTGTAGGTATATCTGATTTCCTTCCCCTTTAATGTTCGTGATGAATTTAGTACAGGAATTAAGTCTAGTCTTAGTTATTTTAAAAACATATTCCAATTGCTTTTTGTCAAAGATATATTACAGTTTTGATATGTAACATACAAAGAATTTGAGGGTTTGTTAAGACTGCAATATTTGATTATTTGTTTAGGTGATGGCATACTAGACACATTTTATTCTTAGCTTGTAGTGTATAGGCTGTGTGATGATTTGTAACAGGAATTGTTTTATCATGGAAAAATCTCAAATATTCATTTTATGATACTGTAAGTACAGTGACAAGATTTTACGCCATCTGGGTTATGAAGAGTGCTGGTATTTTTCTGAAAAGTTATATTTTTCTTTTCTTTTGTCCCCTCAGTTCGATACATTCACCATACATTTAAGATACCTGAGAGTAAGAAAATTGCTGCTTTTATTTATCTATATATATATGTAATCACTACCAACTATGGCATTTTGAGTATTTTCCACTCTGTAGTTAAAGAAAGAAAACAAGCAGTAGGCGAAAAAGTGTACTTTTGGATGGTCTGATGTTTGAATGCAATATAGATGTGCAGGCATTACAGACTTCACATTTTACCCTTTGTAAAAAAGAACTCTGTATTCTCCTAAGAACTTTAAAAAATTTTTATCTATGTATCTCTATGGTCTTTCAGACATCTAAGTGTATTTTCACTTCACTTTATCATTCTAGTAATGATTCACTCATGATTAAAATTTAGATACATCAATGGGTGTCAAACAAATAGACTGATTCCCCTTTATTTCATCAAGCCTGATGATTTTACCCTATTTGGGTTTTTTTTATTTTGTTCCCTTTATAAGCTACATTATAGGATTGGTTGATCAAAGAAGATTCACAATGCAAAGTGATAAGAAAGGCCCTGGTCCCATGAAGAGCATTTAAAGGTTCCTCCTTGACTGAAATGGAATGATTTTTAATGTGTGAAGAAATTTCAAGCTAAAAACAAATATGTGGGTTTTCAGAAACATGAGTATGACTTCTATCGAGTCATGAATTTATTGTCCAGTTCTGAATGTGACAAGATACATGAGCATAGTTTTCCTTGTTGTTCATTGCATGCATTTGATATTCATCCTTCATCTTTTAGCATTGCTGCAGGCTTACTTACATATACATACATAGCTGATGTTATTATTGCACTGTTCATTGGTTTCTTTAGATACACTGTATACATTGTATTGGGGTTGTGCCTCAAGAAGAGTGAGGGTGTTCACATTATCTGCCATATACATGAGTTACAGTTTGGTTGAAAATGATAAGAGGGAGCATAGATTACATGGCGACAAAAATGCCCTTACGTATGTTATTCTCATGTAAATAATATATAACAATTTCTGAATAGTGTTTCAATTGTGTTTATGCAAACATCTTGATTGGATGCTAGGTTAAAAGTGTTTGTTTGACTGGTATGTTGAGCTTTTAATTTTGAGAATCTTTCGTGAGGAATGGATGTCATGAAGGCTGCATTTTTTTGAGTGGTGGATGAAGGAGGTAAATCTTTTTTTAAATTGAGCTGAAACCTATGATCAAAATCTCTGTTAGATGACTTATTTTCATCTTAAATATAATCTACATGAAAAGTATTAAGAATCCATCAACATTTGAATATATTCAAAGTCAACAGGATAAGGTTCCAGAATCTTTGCTATTTCAATCAAGGAATTCACTTCCATTGTTTAGTTCTATATACATGAATGGTGATTTAGTGTTTGTAACAAGCAGTGCTAGTTTTTCATGTTGTGTTCAATTTTGTGCATCTTTCTATGTAAAGAATCGATAAGAAAATTAAACAAAACAACTATAAAATATGTCCATCTATTTATATTCAAACTGTATGCAAATTGATATATCGAAGCAAGAGAGTTCTCCATATTAATCCGATGTGCACTATTGCGATTTTTAAGAGTTCATGCACGTTTTGCATAGTCAAGAAGTTAGAAAATGTCCACAGGAAAACATTTCACCCCAATGACGCCTGAAAATAAAAATATACTGTCCCTTAGATTGCTAAATGCACATACTGATAAATCAGATTTTAATTTGAACAGATGTGGGCTTCAAAATGGAAGAGTTTAAAATGTTAAGAGACAAACTGCAGTAATTAAATTGTACTGAAAGTAAAGATGAGTAATTTTACAATCAAGATATCCTGAAATCTAAATATTGCAAGGATTTTTTCAATTAGACTTTAACTGGGCCTTTGGACGAATCAAGATTACTGAGATTTGATGGGTTTTCTTATGTTAAAATGGTGAAAAGCATTGTACATTTCATGGTTTTTATAAATCATTTAAAAAAACAGCCTAAAACAGATGACAAGTGCTTTTTACCTCTTAAGTCTGACAATGGTTTTTTTTATATCAGATGGCTAATCTTACAAAGAGCTTAGAAAATTATATTTCAGCTTAACTCAATACATAGATGAACGAGGTAAAGCTTGTATCTTTAAAGTAAATCATAGTAGGATAATATCTTAAACAAAACCTTTATAAAGGCTTACGGAATTATGACGTAGATGAGGGTAGGATTTTTTTATATTCTTTGTAAGATTCTGGGTGTATGTATCTGGAAAGAGAGAGACAAAGAGAGAGAAATATGCATCTTTGTTTGTATATATTTTGTGTACTCAATGATACATGTAATGCTTGAGAGAGGGAGAGAGAGAAAGGCGGAGAGAGAGAAAGGCGGAGAGAGAGAGAGAAAGCGTATCTGGGTACAAGTATGCACCTCTTATTAAAATTATATGCATGCTCAATAATACAGCTAATATAACCTCATTATATAATGCTTCAATAAATGCATATTTTTCATAAATATCCAGAACTTAGAAATAGTAAAATGTAAGTGAAGAAAACAACTCTAGTTGTTGTTGTACAAGATGTACATTATGTATTGATTTATGATTGTCTAAGGCAGATTCTTTCACTGTCACATTATTAGAACAGTATTCAAAATTCTCTTCCGCCCACGGATGTGAAAACATTATAATTAAAATAGCATGCTTTAAGAAATTTGTTAAAGATCGATTGTTTACCTCTTTTGGGTAGAAGCATATTTCAAAAAGACATGATTTAAGGCCTTGATGCCACTAAACTGAGACCGATCATTTCCCAACTCACTAAAATATAACTATGATCATATCAGCATTATGGTAAAGTTATGATCCAAATTTGATCTCGGAGTACATTTGGAAATATCCCTATCATTACATTGCCTAGATGGATTTGAAATTACATGTGATCTGATTGATTGAGTTGAGAAGTCTGAAGCTATCAATTTTGAAATGAAAATTTAGTCCATGTGATGTTGAAGATGTAAAAATGTTTTTGTATGATGTCTCAAAAGGCATGACTAATGATGTTCTATGACCATTCTTTTACAAGTATCCGATATTCATTATCATGACTTTTATTGTTGGTTTGTTCAAGACTTTTTTATGATCTTACTTCAGCATTTATTTTAACTTGTTGGTTTTACAACAAATCTTTACTTTTTTCTCTGCTGTTCTTTGTCTCATAATGAGATTAGATCACTGCTTCATTTGTTGAGAAAATGGTATTTAAATTGTTTTGGTATGTTTGTCGTCATGTGTATGAAAAGGTCTAAACATGAATTGATTTGAGTTGAACAGTTTGAAGTCTCTCATTTACTTTATTTTGTTAATAATTTGATAGTGGGTGAAAATTCAAACCCCACACTCAACTGGATGGCAATAGAATTATAAAAAGCAGCATCAGCAAAATGTATGAATGTTTAAGAACTGCTCCGTGCATTTGTGTGTCAACTACTGCGGTTGAATGCCTTGCTTGTACGTTTGATTGTTTTAAACTACATCGTTATTTGCGTCTTGAAAAGACATTCTTATCATTTCTCCAAATGATTGATAAATTGTGTAAAAATGGTATTTATGTAAAAGCAATATCATGGTGCTAGAGATGTGGTCATGATTATTATGAATATTTTCATTACTACAAAAACTAAGAGATTTGCCACATGTAAGGACTGTGTTTCGTGAATTGTGAATAGTACATGTATTTGTTTAAACCTATGACTGCTTAGCGATGGGGATCATCCTGCTTATGACTCATTATCCAGATATTTTTTTCTTAGCTTTCTTTCTTTATCAGTTCCCATTTTACCTTCCGGTGTATGGTTTTAGATGCCCGAACTGATCTTTCTCCAGCCTGCCTCTTAGTTAGCAATCAATCAATCAAATTCTCTGTAGCTTTCATATCCACTGGTATTGTACTGGCTATATCAATACAGGAGATAGTGTGTAAAAACAGAAGTTATTGATAAGAGAATTTACCTTGCTATCAATGTATGCAGTTTGCATTGTATATTATTTATTCTGTTCAATTGCCACGACAGTGGACAGTGTCTCCTCTTATTGATCTCTGACTGTCTTTTTACCTTTACTCAGATTGTGTACTGGGATGGGAATCACACTTTGTAACTTTTGCTTGCATATATATGGGAAATAAAAATTAAGGGATGAAGGAAAAATATATTAGGGAATGCATAAAAAGCATTTCTTTGTTTCAACCAAGCATATTATTATAGCTAATGGTAAGAGAATGGCCTATAGGTGCATATGAAATGGATGTTTATGATGGATCATCAGTGATTCCTTTAGTAGGACCCCCTCATTTTTCACCATATATTTATAACCTGATTTAATATAATATTGACCCGCTTTTCTAATGCTTTAATATGTAGTAGATGCATGCTTTGACTGCAATGCCCACTTGTCTCTGTCATAAAATCTTGTATTGAACTATAACTCACATATATACACGCCATCTTTCCCCTTAATTCAAATGTAAATGCTGTAGTACAATGTAAATTGAATGTGTACATTTCTACATGACTTCCACTTCATAATCTTATCATAATGATATGTGAATCTCATGCTGTGCTTATTTCATGCACTGCCATTGATGGGTAATGATGTTCTTGTTTCACTTAAAACTTTTCTGCTTTGTTTTCTTGGAAGTTTGTTTTGAGGTGATCACTTCCTTATTCACCACTCATTTAAGTCTGTTAATCTCAACACCCTATGGCTTGGCATTTTGTTTAGAAATTGAAATTTATGTAAATAATGCTTTCCCTGTGGTTGAGTTTTTTTAAACCGTCTTTTTTACATGCATAAGTTTGGGGGGAGGGGGAGGGGTAGGCTGGGGTTGCAGGAGTTGATGCCAGCTTTAGTTTATTTACTCATACCTAAAAAGCAAGTCCCATACTCAGAGTTGAGCGTAGGATAATCAGTAGAGTCCTGGTGGGTTTTTTTGGGTGTGTGGCATAATGTGGTAACTGGTAGTTTGCCATTGCTTTTCACGCTACTCAGACCTAGGAACTAGGAATATTTTAGTAAAGAGATTATCAGAAATATTATTTCCACCTAGGAACTAGGAATATTTTAGTAAAGAGATTATCAGAAATATTATTTCCACCTAGGAACTAGGAATATTTTAGTAAAGAGATTATCAGAAATATTATTTCCACCTAGGAACTAGAAATATTTTAGTAAAGAGATTATCAGAAATATTATTTCCACCTAGGAACTAGGAATATTTTAGTAAAGAGATTATCAGAAATATTATTTCCACCTAGGAACTAGGAATATTTTAGTAAAGAGATTATCAGAAATATTATTTCCACCTAGGAACTAGGAATATTTTAGTAAAGAGATTATCAGAAATATTATTTC
Source organism: Doris montereyensis (assembly GCA_037039925.1). Classification (NCBI taxonomy): domain Eukaryota; kingdom Metazoa; phylum Mollusca; class Gastropoda; order Nudibranchia; family Dorididae; genus Doris; species Doris montereyensis. The sequence continues at coordinate 245,483 of JAXRKP010000377.1, read as the reverse complement.
CACCTAGGAACTAGGAATATTTTAGTAAAGAGATTATCAGAAATATTATTTCCACCTTAGGAATATTTTAGTAAAGAGATTATCAGAAATATTATTTCCACTAGGAACTAGGGAATATATTAGTAAAGAGATTATCAGAAATATTATTTCCACCTAGAACTAGGAATATTTTAGTAAAGAGATTATCAGAAATATTATTTCCACCTAGGAACTAGGAATATTTTAGTAAAGAGATTATCAGAAATATTATTTCCACCTAGGAACTAGGAATATTTTAGTAAAGAGATTATCAGAAATATTATTTCCACCTAGGAACTAGGAATATTTTAGTAAAGAGATTATCAGAAATATTATTTCCACCTAGGAACTAGGAATATTTTAGTAAAGAGATTATCAGAAATATTATTTCCACCAGGAACTAGGAATATTTTAGTAAAGAGATTATCAGAAATATTATTTCCACCAAGGAACTAGGAATATTTTAGTAAAGAGATTATCAGAAATATTATTTCCAGCACCGATGGGGATATTATTTTGTTCAAAGAAGATTTTCGTTGAAGTTTGGCCACAGTTTAAGCCCAATTTATTTTTCTTTGTTCAGGAGCAGCATTGTAAGAATGTTTTGAATTAGTGATAGTGATTATAATAGAGACTCTCATATTTTGTTAGCAGGTATGCCCATTTTCCAACTTAAGCTAGAAATTTCAGCTTGTGTAAAAATTTTCAGTTATTTGGCTTATCTGTGTTGATTTCTTCACTTCTGTGATCTTCATTTCACCAAGATTACTAATGTATGCTCAGCACAATTGATACTAGAAGGAGCATAAAATAACTCGCTGGCCATTTGCTTTTCATCTGTACATGAACTATTGGTTTTCCTCACACAGTTACAGCATTTTGTCTTCAACTAATTCCTTCAATCACACATCATTATGCAATCATTGTTGATGTTATGGGATTTAAGTTTTTAGTGAATGTCAAATTTGTATTCTAGTCTTTTTGTTTTTATTTTTGTTTGTTCTGTTGTGTTTGTGTGTTTATATGTGGGTTATTGTTTGTTGCGTTATTGTTGGAATGAGGGGATGGTTTTTCTGAGGGACGGTCTGCAGCTTTATTTAATTATTCATACAGAAAACTTTCTCTCTTTTACATATAAATGTAGGCCTGTAGGTCGTCTTATCGTTACAATTCATTTTAGTGGATTATTCTGTTTTACTGGGCGTTCTGCTTTACTAAGGATGTTTTTTTCTATCCTGCTTTCTTGAAACAGTCTTTGTCTCTATTATTGTTATGGTTTGTATGTTTCTTTGAAGTAATCCTGTCCACCATGGTGGTGATCTCAGGTTTGGCTATGGTCAAGAGTCCCAATTTTCTCATTTACAGTCTGTATTGAGCTGTGTGGTTGTATATCTACATTTAATGTATAGAAAACTTTATTTTCATTCATTTATTCCTTTATGTGATTTGACACCGCTTTTCATTGTCAAATGCTGAAAGGCCTCTTGTCCTCTGTGTTACCGCTTAAATCTTTTAACATAAATTTTGCTAATACAACTTGTTCATCTTGAGATGTTATTTAAATATTCTTTTACTGTTTTAGCTGAAACAACGGGAAATAAAGAATTCATATGAATTGATTCCGTGGTATAATAGTTTAGCAGTATCCTGTCCATTTGTTTTGGTCAGATATTATTTCTGGGGATCTTATTGAATTTTGCATGAAATTGTTATTGGTAATAATAGTAATATAGTCTATAGGGGGAACACTAATGGCTGTGCTTTTCATAATTACACGTTTATACTCAAGTGCTGTTTCTGTTTTGTGGTATTGTTTTTTACTTCACATTATTTCCTTTGTATGATTGAATATGTGGAAACGGAGATGTGTGAGGCAATGACGCCAGCATTTGTTTTCCTGCAGCCGTTATGTCAATAAACATTTTATCTATAAAATATCATTTATAAGTTGTTTCTATATCCACTATTTTCCTTGTTCAAGTTGGTTTGGTTTGAAGTTATTAATATTTGGGGTCTGGATGTTTCTTTCTATTTTATTTTGTCTTGTGATTGCTTTATTCTTTTGATTTTTATTTGGTATTGGGCGGGGGGGGGTGTTCTTTTTGAAGGTTCTTTTTTTTAGGGAGGAAAAGTTTACGAATGGGCTCACATAGGAAAAGTTTACGTATGGGTTCCCATAGGAAAGGTTTACGTATGGGTTCACATAGTTTGTGTTTACTTTGTTTTTCATTGATTGACTGTCATGACCAAATGACGTTCATGGCTTGTTTAGTTGTTGGACCACATGCTAGAATTTGATCCAGAAACTTGACCAAGTTCCAAGCACAAACGTGTAGACTGTTGATGGCATTACTCATAAGATCTTAAAAGTTTTCCGTATTCTTATCCAATAGAATTTGATGGTGGGTCACGCCTACCAGTGGGCTTTTAGAGAGAAAGGGGGAAGAATAGTGAGGGATGGAGAGAGAGAAAGAGAGAGGGGGAGGGACAGAGAAAGGGAGGGACATACATATGTCCATTTCAGACACATTCAAATATTTGGAAAGATTCCTTTCATTTTTCTTCTGTCGAAGGTTAGATATGAATCGCAAAACCCATGACACTATTTTCATGGCTTTCATGAATTCTCCCTACCGCTCAGTAGGAAGAACGGGCTTCTCCATTCTCTGAAGGATTTGCCCCATAGTCTGGTGCTCGGAAGAGCAAATCAAATTTGTTTCTCCTGAAGATTCTATGTCTTCGCTTATGACCTCCTGTCGCTATCATTTATCAAGCAGAGAAATAAGGGCATGCATCCAATCAAAGGAGGTCATCAATGCCCTTGCGGTGAGTCCTCAGATGTCCCATATCAGCCGGGTTCTTTAATCCAGGACAGTGCTTCCATCTAGAGGGACACGTCAATGCTTGGATATCTGCGACTTTATTGGCAACGCATGTTTTTCATTTGGAGGAATCATTCCGAATCCAATGTAAGGCAACCATCGAGTCTGTCCAATAGACGTATGGAGTATCTTCTGGCTACGATAACGCCTTGATCACAACCCTAGCGTAGTATGCACTTAGTAGACATCCCAACAACTATAAACGTGGCACGGTTACGGTTTTCACCGGGACGACTCTAGCCTTCGCTATAACCATTGAAATACTTTGGCTGCCATCATCAATTTCAATTATCTTTACATATATTACAACACAATAAGCTGCTTCTGATGCATCACTGAACCCTTGTAGCTCAACAAATTTGCTATTCGTCCATGATTGGGTTACAAAACATCTCGGGATCTTTAAGGCCTTAAGTTCACCAAGACATTTGATCCAAGAGCCAAAGTGGAAACTAAGTTCACTGGGAACCTCTTCATACTAATCCAATCCCAATTTCCAGATCTCCTGGAAAAGCAGTTTAGCAACAACAGTGAAATGGGTCAGAAAACCCAAAGAATCAAAGATTCTCGAAAGCAAACTCAAGATCAAGCGTTTAGTCACTACAACATCTGGTGACACAGGAAAACAACTGAATTCAAAATGGTCTGAAGAAGAATCCCATTTCAGATCCACAATCTTAATTACGTTCACCTGAACTGTGGCGTGCCCTTAACTTGACCACTTCACTATTCGATCCCTGAAAACCTTTCTATAATCTTTCCGCAAGTGACCTCATATCGTCCTTCATGGCATGTGATGGTCTGATTGAAGGCCTCCAACACATAGTTTGGGCCTGTGGGTTCATTGTTGCTACACTCAGCAATCCCAAGGGATTCAAGTTCCCAAAATCTTTTAAAGGTCTCACCTCTATTGACAAATACTGATCGTGACTTACCTTCTTTTGAGACTGGTAATTGGTTAAGTGCCACGGACCTGAAAAGATCAACTTACCAAATATGGTTTCGTGTGCCACAAGTCCCCCGGGCCCTCAGTGACCTTGCTTGGCTTGATCAATCTCCAATAATAATCTAGGCCTATCAAAGTGTCTAGCCTCACTTGTTTCCCTTCCTCCATCTCATCTCCCCACTCTGATTTATGAATGTCAAAGGAGGCCAGGGTTCTCTGAGGACTTTAGGCTTAAAAATGGGTTTACAAATTTGGGGCATTTCTGTCAAACATAACTTTTTACTCATACCTTCCTTTCCAATCACAATCACCTCAAAGACATTCCATTTAACTACCCTAGAGGATTTGGAACTGCCAAACGAATAAAATGAGGTTTCTTACCTTCAAAAAAAATGGGTCTAAGGGACCTTACCAGAGATGAGGAAATGCAGCTTTCATCTGTTGCATTGTCAGACAAAATACAAACCCATTAACCTCCCAACTGAACATTGCATGTTTACACATTAAATAAGAGTTCGTGTAGATCACGGTTTCATTGGTGTTTGAAGATTGTTCATTTGTGCTTGAGCCCATCTTGACAGAAAATTGTGTTGTGTCCCTTTGAACAATTTGAACACCTAAAACTACAGTTCCTTGCCAAATGCGAAGGCCGAAAACACTTAAAACACAATTTGTTTATTTTCAGCTTTTCTTTCACCTCATCTGCATGTCGTTTCGAAATATCTGGATATTTGTCACTATAATGTCCTCTGGAACAAAAGACACATTTTGGTCCTGGTCTAGAATAGGGCAGATGCAGTGCCATTTCGTTTCTCCACGTTGGCTTTCTCATTGATAACGGGGATACCAAAGCTGTGACATCTCCCTCCTCAGAATATCACCGTGTAAAAACTCCATAAGAAAGGAGATCTGATTCCCTCTTGTCAATGTCACTGGAACGTGCCCATTTGAGGCAAATATCGTTGGGAGACAGCTGATTATCAATGGAGTGAGGATGACTCCATATTGTTCTCCTGTGATGCCGGAGTTCTTGAGACAACGGGCATGAGACGAGCTGGTTCGTTGTGTAGCGACCACAGATCTCGCACGTTTCTGGCACTGCCGACATGGACGGAAAGCAACTATTGAATGTGTTCGTATATAATTTTGTCCTTTCTGCCGAATCGTTCTTTCAAAACCACTAGAGCGTGATTATAGTTATCAGCTATAAGGCCCAAACCCTCTATACACGCCAACGCATCGCTGGACAAAAGTGACTGAGGTAACTGAATTGTGTTACCTGACGCAACTTGGACTTGCCAATGATAGCAATGTATTTATCAATGAATACGATGGCCATTCAGTTTGTTCGCCTCTAAACTTCTCAATCTGTAATTTGGGAAGATGAGCGCTTTTTGGCAAATGCCTCATTGGGATTGTTTGCTGTCTCCTGATTACTTGTGGGAAAAACGTCACCTACTTGTGACTTGTCACCATCAGTATCACCCTTCAACTTCTCCAATAGGTCGACTGCTTTCGTTTCTATTATTCTACAAACTACAAGAAAAGAATGCTCTGTCTCTATATCAGCATCAAGTTCTTCTTCACTTAAAAGGAGCTCCATCTCTTTTTGAATTATGAGAAACTTACTTTGCCTCCTACGATACTCTGAGACGGTCCCTGTCAGTTCTGTTTCGTTTAACTCTGTCTTTGCCAACAAACGGTCTAAATTCATCACCCCGTGTGAAAGCCACCCTTTTGCTGCGGTTCATCTCCTTTTGGTACTCGCCACGCTTTCGGCCATGCTCTCGATACCGTGCTGTTGACCTGTCTCCGTCCAGGTAACAAAAAAAAAACAATGAAAGACACTGACTCTATCCTTGATCTAAAATTCCGCTAATGTTTTCACTCACAACCACTGTGAAACATACATTAAAACGACACTGATATTACTCCAAACATACGAAGTATATCGTCCCGAGTTTCGGCACCAAATCTTAAGTAACACAAAGGAAATAGGACACTTTACAACACATATTTTGAAAGCCAAATAAAGGAGCCGTCTTGTCTTCCAGGTCTTTATTCCAACTAACTTGCTAACAGCTCACACCATCTAGCTAGCTTCTCTTTACTGTAAATACCTTAAATTGAGTGTACCCTTAAGTTTCGTTACTCTTAGTTTCTTAACACATTTGATGCCCTTCAGTTCAACGTTAATTTTCAAACCCAGTGTGTCTTTATCAGTTCATTTCTGGTTCGTACAAATACAAAATCATGGCGTTTCTTTTGTTCATAGGTACGGTTTATAAAACAAAAGGAATAGGCTTATGCAACTCTACACTTTATTATGAGAGAGTATACATATTTTCAAGACTTTCGGTTGCCGCATAAATATCTGATTCAACGTTACATGATCCAACTTTACGTCCATTTTATATATATATATATATATATATATATATATATATATATATATATATATATATATATATATATATATATATATATATATATATATATATATATATACAGAGAGAGAGAGAGAGAGAGAGAGAGAGAGAGAGAGAGAGAGAGAGAGAGAGAGAGAGAGAGAGAGAGAGAGAGAGAGAGAGAGAGAGAGAGAGAGAGAGAGAGAGAGAGAGAGAGAGAGAGAGAGAGAGAGAGAGAGAGAGAGAGAGAGAGAGAGAGAGAGAGAGAGAGAGAGAGAGAGAGAGAGAGAGAGAGAGAGAGAGAGAGATAATTACCGCACTACAATACAATACTACAATATCAATATCAATTTAGGGCTGAACAGGTATGTGTCTTTAAATGCCCTGTGAAATTAAATAGTATATCTTTGAAATATAGAATACGTATTAGGAACATGTAATTTAAAACAAAAACACTACGCAAAATACAACTATTCAATCAATTAACATATAGTAATGCCTTTTAAAGAAAATATTACCAATCAAACATATATCTTAAGTCAAGAAACTCTTCATCTACAGAAATTTTGAAATCATTCAATGATTTTACTTTTTTTATTAATTTAATTTAAGATCGTTTCATGTATTAATCGTGCGACATATACAAGAATTTCGTCTGGTTGTTGTTGAACACATAGTGACATATATTTTAAATGCATCACCTTCTGTAAACGTGTTAGGTGAATACGTTAAATAAATGAGATGATGTTATATCATCAATTTCTTTGACAATTTTGAATAGTTGAATAAGATCTCCACGTTTACGTCCATATTTCAATGGTGGAAGGTCTAAATATTTTCATCTTTCATCATTTGGAAGATTTGCTTATTGGGGTAACAATCCTGTTGCATGCCTTTGCACATTTTCATAGACTGCCTTATTAGCAAGGGATTCCAAATCCGTATTCAAGCGCAGGCAGAACAACATAAAACTATGTATACAAAGTCAAAAATAAATTTACGTCCATAAATTCAAAACTTTGGTAAATCACATCCAACACCCTGTTTATCTTATTGTTGCATTCATTAATTCTTTCTTTCTTTCTTTATCAGTTCCCATTCTACCTTTCGGTGTATGGGTTCAGATGCCCGAGATGATCTTTTTCCCAAGATGCCCTGTCCTGACATTTTCTGTTTCCTTCCAAAAATGTTAAATTCCTATGCTTCAATACCTTTTTTATATCTTCTTCCCACTTTCTCTGAGGTCTGCCTTTTGATCTTTTTACCTTGGGCTTTAGCACTGTGTACTGATTTAGCTATTCTATTGTTTACATGCCCAAACCATCTCAATTGATTTGTTTCTATCTTAGTTTTATGCTATCTGCTTTGGTTTGATCTCTTATTGTTGTGTATCTGATTTTGTCTATTTTAGTTTTCTCTACTACTCTTCTTAGATAATTCATTTCAGTTGCCTGTACTCTATTGTATTCTCTACTGTCTAAGAGCCAGGTTTTGCTGCCATAGAGGAGAGTAGGACAATAAACTGTATTGTATACTGCCATTTTGATTGTTGTTGACATTTCTTGTTTACCTACAAATGCCCTTCCTAGATGATTATATATTGCACTTGCCTTTGATTCTGTGGATGATTTCTTCTCTTAGTTTTCCCTCAGAGTTAATCATTACTCCTAGATAATTGTAGTTAAAAACTTGTTCTAAATTATCCCTGCCCAATTTAAGATTTTGTATTTTAGCTTCCCTAGTTACTAGCATTGTTTTGGTTTTCTTTGCATTTACTTTCATTCCTCTTTTATTTAGTTCATTGTTCATAATGGTGATATTCGACTGAAGGTCACTTTCTGATTTCCCAAACAGAACTAAATCATCGGCAAATGAAAACATTGATACATTTACTGGTTTGAGCTTCCACATACCTACATTCGTTTACTTCATTTTTGAGAATGCCTTTGCGACTGAATCCATAAATGTGATAAACAAAAGAGGACTTAGGATACAACCCTGTCTTACTCCTAAATCTACATTAAATTCTGCAGATATGTTTCCACCTACTCTTACTGCACATGTTGGTTTATTGTAAAAACTTTTAATGGCTTCTATTAAATTTTGCTCTACATTGTGTTCTTTTAAGGAATGTCATAGTTCGTCCCTCCTTACAGCGTCAAATGCCTTTTCTAAATCAATAAAACACAGGTGCAAGTCAATGTTTCTCTCAAGGAATTTTTCTATTATTTGTCTAATTGTAAATATGTGGTCTTGTACACTTCTTCCTGGTCTAAATCCACTCTGATGCTCTTCAATCTGATCCTCTACTCTTTTCCTTAGTCTCATTTCCAGTATCCTAGCATATACTTTTCCTGGAACGCTAAGAAGGATATCCCTCTATAGTTTGAGCATTCCATAGTTGATCCTTTCTTATGTATTGATACTACCGTTCCCCTTTTCCAGTCGTCTGGCACCTGTTTGGACTTTCATGCTTGTTGGTATATTGCATGTAGTAGTTTGTCTGCCTCTCTCCCTTGGTTTTTAATCATTTCTGGATAAACTTGATCTGCTCCTGGGGCTTTTCCTAATTTCACTTTTCTTATAGCTGTTTGGATTTCTTCCATTGATACATCTACATTTTCAGCTGTCTCCTCTGGATTACTTGTTACTCTTACTAATTGATATTTACTCCTTGTTTCATATATTCTGGAGGGATTATGTAATTGTTGAAAATACTTTCTCCATGTTTCCAGGATTTCGCTGTCTTCTTTCATTATTCCTCCTTTGGTATTCTTAATTTGTCGTATTGAGCATGCTTTGGTCTTTCTCATGCTCTTCATTGCCCCCAGAACAGCTTTTGATTTCCTTGATAGCTTTCTTGAAGTCTTTGCCCAAACTCTTCCCATTGTTCCTGTTTTGCTTTCCTTACTTACTCTGTGGCAATAGTTCTTTTATTCACGTAATCTATCCTATCCTCTGGTCCCTTTTTGTTTGCAAGTATGTCTTCCAATCAGTCTTCTTTTCTTTGATCTTAGTCTTGACATTCTCATTCCACCATGCTGTTCTTTTCCTATCTCCTTTAATTTGTTTCCTACCACATACCTCTTCAGTACAACTGAGGAGTGTTTCTTTATACATCTGCCCCTTTTCTTCTATTGTGCTATCATTCAGATCCATCTGTCTTTCACTGGCAAATCGTTTTATCCTAGATTGGTATATCTGTTTTACTACTGGTTTATTTAGCTCTATTTTAAGTTTAGTAGCTTTCTTCTCTTTCCTTTTCTGTTCGTTTTCTTCACTCAATAATCTCATTTTGGCAATCACTAAGTGATGATCACTAAATAGTTCTGCTCCTCTGTTTACTCTTGCACGCAATGTACTGTAAAAAAAAGGGAGCTGCTAACTACTATGTAGTCTATGATTGACTTTTCACACCTGTCTTCGTTTACTCCTGTATACTTGTGGATATCTTTATGAGGAAAAAAGGTGTTGGCTATTTTCATGTTATTCTTTAGGCAAAAATCTATAAGTCCCTCTACATTTGGAGAAGTTGTTGTCTCTCCTTCTTTACCTATTACTCCTGGCGTTTCTAAGTTTACATTGTTGCCTACTCTAGCGTTTAAATCTCCTAAAAGTTCCTGTTTATTTAAGATTCTCTGCAGCTGTTTGTAAATCGTTTTCGAAGATATGTTTTTCTCCTTTAGTTGCGTCTTCGTTTGGTCCATAAGCAATTAATAATTAAATTTCTCGTCCTTTTGGTTTAATATTTACCTCTAATAGCCGTGGGCTTATAAATTTCCAACTGTCTAGTAGCTTTTCATGCCTTTTATGCACTAGGAGGCCTACTCTTGCTCTAGCCCTATCTTTGACATCTACTCCTGAGAAGATTATAATATGATTCGGTCCTACATTTTCTATTCCTTGTCCTTTTGTCTTTAATATATACTTTGAATTTTTCAATTTCTTCAACTAATTCCAACTCTTTTCCATTTTTTGCCCTAACATTCCATGTTCCAAAAATCACAGTCCGTTTTTCGTTTCCAAGTTCGTCTTCGAAGATCAAGCCAGTTATATTATATTTATTTTTCTGAATCTGTTTAGTTTTGGATAAGCATGGGATTAGCCCACTGTACCCTAGATAGATGGTGGACCTGCCACCTTGAGGCCCCCTACTAGACCTTGTTATTTTCTGTCAGGGTTAACTCCCTTAGCCTTTAGTCATTCAAGACCAGCCTACAAGGCAGCAG
>JAXRKP010000377.1:205000-230000 GCA_037039925.1 Doris montereyensis | reverse complement strand
GAATGCTTAAACTATACAGGGATATCACTGCTTAGCATACCAGGAAAAGTATATGCCAGGATACTAGAAATGAGACTAAGGAAAAGAGTAGAGCATTGAAGAGCATCAGAGTGGATTTAGACCAGGAAGAAGTGTGCAAGACTACATATTTACAATAATAAGACAAATAATAGAAACATTCTTTGAGAGAATAAATGACTTGCACCTGTGTTTTATTGATTTATAAAAGGCATTGGAAACTGAGGAGGGACGAACTACGGCATTCCTTAAAAGAATGCAATACAGAGCAAGACTTTATAAAAGGCGTTAAAAGTTTTTACAATAGACCAACATGTGCAGTGAGAGTAGGTGGAAACATATCTGAAGATTTTATGTAGATATAGGAGTAAGACAGGCCTGTATCTTAAGTCCTCTTTTGTTTATCACATTTATGGATTCAGTCCAACGGCATCTTTAAAAATGAAGAACTGAATTTAGGTATGTCAAGCTCAAACCAGTAAATGTATCAATGCTTTTATTTGCTGATGATTTAGTTCCATTTTGTGACCTTCAGTCTAATATCAATATGCTGAATAATGAACTAAAAAGGAGAGGAATGAGAATAAATACAAAGGAAACAAAAATGCTAGTAACTAGGGAAGCTAAAACACAAAATCTTAAATTGGGCAGAGAAAGTTTGAATAAATTCAAAGCTCTAATTACCTTGGAGTAATGATTAACTCAGAGGAAAACCTAGAGAAGAAATCAGCCAGAGAATCCAAAAGACAATGGCAATATATAACCATCTAAGAAAGGCATTTATAGGTGAACAAGAATTGTCAACACAAATCAAAATTGCAGTATACAACACAGTTTATTGCCCATCTCTCCTCTATGGCAGTGAGAACAAGAATTCTATCTTTATTGGTAGAATTGCCACTTTTTGTCGTTTTCACTTTTGACTTTACTCACCTGCGGCTCCTTTGTGCTGTCTTTCCCAAGGAACACAAATTTGGACCTAGCATTAATAGGATTCAAACCCAGGACCTCATGATCTTAAGTTTGACATTTTGACCATAGACTAGGGATTCACATTGTTTTTTCATATCTTCCCCTAATAGTAAAAATGTTTATTTTATTCATTAATTATGTAGAGTCCAGTGCATAATCTCATTTTACTTGGACAGTAGGTCATCAATGGCCTTATTATTCTCCCTGAATTGAAAACACAAGTTTGTTTAGCAATAGACACCATCAAATATTTTGTTGATTTTGTCTTTTCAAATAGAGATCTGTACTGATTGTTTTGATGGAAATTATGTCTGATGCCTTTTATATTATTTATTTTCTCATAGTCTTTGTTTCCTCTCTTCTGTAAATAATGACATATATGAATCCTATTTTCTCAGGTAAAATGGACACAGGGGAACAGAATGATAAGGATAAAAAGATAATACATATGGACACACAGGGTGTTATTGGTATGTTGGAAGCCTGAAGTTCTCCTTTCTTTTTTTTGTGCTTGTTTGTTTTAAATGATACATATGAGCTATAGGTGGTCTGGCTTTACCCCAGTTGACTGATCTTTTTAAAAAAACTAAATTTTTGTTTCTTTTTTTGCACCTTAGGGTCGAAGGGTAGATACCGTTAATTGGATTGCTCTTGTAAGTTCATCCTGGTAAACTTTGTGTTCCTACTTTGGCATATGAATTATTTTTTTCACAAAATTTGAGAGTGAAATCATGATAAACCAAAAGATTTAAAAAACTTTTTTTTTTTTTTTAAAGTACATAGACATTGCCTTAACCACCACGCCACAAAGACTGCTTGCTGTTTGTTGCTCATGAAGGATTATATTTATAGTGACTCTAGAGATAGTATATTATCTGGATCAAGATCTAATGTTGTATGTATATCTTTGGTCGGTAATGTAAAATGAAATTCGATAGTATTAGTATTAACTATGTTGCTCTGCTCGCTGGTGGAGAACTCCAGGAGTATTACTATCAAAGTCGAGGAGGACTAAGATCATTGAAGCGTTTTAGACAAACCTTGGTTTATAAAAAACAAGAAAGTCAGTTGTCAGGGAAACAATACAATAATTAATTAATAAATATGTTTCATTATTCTAAATGCCAAAAGCATATCTATAGGCCGTGTGTAACCTTTACAGAAAATTTTAACCTTATCGGTTGAGAAATAATGAGTCTAGAAATAAAGATCGCATTCTTGGCTTATTTGTTTTTATTTATATACACATAGATATAATCTGAAATCAATGCAAACAATTTGCACTTTCTACTGTTGTGCGTTTGAGGATGAAAGAAACAAAACGTGTTTCGTAAAATTTAATTTATGCATATCTAGATGAGAGGTAATGTAAACTATTTGAAACATAGAATGATGATTATCTTTGATGACAAATTGTGTTTAAGGAAAGATAGAACATTTTACACAGGTGTTGAATAATCTAAGAATGAATAATCATTTTAAAGATTGCCAATTATTTTAAGGGCTCTCACATGTGCTCATGATGAAGATGGATTTGTATTGATACTCTGATATCATAAAAATGTAATATGAATAGTATCAGTATTGAATCACTAAAAACAATATTGTTTACCTTCACAATATCATTTACATTTGCAATATCATTCACGTTCACAATATCAATTTTCAGAGAGAGAAAAGACTGATTTTTTAAAGAAATTGAAAGATGAAAAAGGTAATCATTTATTCCCAGAAGTTCATGTCTTCAGCCAAAAGATAAACAGCAGTTGGATGTTTGCATTCTCTTTTTTTCAGAGAATTTTTAATCTGTCTCAGGATGAAATATGTTTGACCAGGAAATGTGTAATTGAGAAACTAAGCAAAATTCTCAATTCCAAGATGCAACTCATTCTCTGTCATTTAGCGCTAGTGTAGTAGCCTTCTCTTATTTCATTTGTTCACTCTTTTTATGTTTTTCAGTGGAGAGCCACGGAAGATAGGAACTCCTGAGTTTCAGTGTGCAAGTTGTGCGACTTGGTTTCATGATCCATGCATCAATATTCAAGCAGGGTATAGTTAATTAAATAATTTTTATGAGTTGTAAAGCAATAAAGAAAAATATTTATGAGACTAAATACAGATCAGTTGCAAACAAATAATAAGAAGACCCAGTATAATTCAGATAAAACATCCATTGAATTCGATGAAGTATCATTCCAAATTCAATCATGCATTTTAAAGTAAGAACAAATCTTACAGCAACTTTCAGAAGTACATGGTTTGCTTTATACCCTTAAGATAAATCTGCATGTTACTTTATGCAAATACTGGTATGTGTTATTCTTTTTAAAAAATGCATGTCTTCACAGTTGGGATGTTTTTTATATCAATGAAGAATCGTTAATACTTTGGTTACATAGGGATCATTGTTTAAGTAGGAAACTATCTAGATATTCTTTATTACAAGTGTCTTATTGTTTATGATTTAATACAAAAGCAACATACTGTCAAAGTCCTAAATAGATTTGATTTGTTTTTAATAGAGTCTCTCTGACCGACAAACAGTGAAAAAATTTTGGTATTAAGGTTATGTTTTCCTTTGGATATTATTTACCTTTAACTTTTTCGCCTGTTTAATTCACAGCAAATGCTTGCCTTTCATGATAAGCTACCATTTGCTATGCAAAAAATGTAGCGGAATTGGTCATGAGACTTTTCAGAAAAGACAGGCCAGTAAGTCCTTCAATACAATGAAATTGAATATATTTTTTATGCTGAAATGTGGATTTTACTATTTATATTTGAGGGGAAATGAAAGTTGTGGATTCAGATATGATAGTTTATTGTACCGGAATTGGTAAAAAGAAATCTATCTCTAACATTAAAAAGTGAGATAATCACTTAAATTAAGAACTTATGACTAAAAATTAAATGCAATCAAGATGATTTATGACCGCTTAAAAAGAAATATTTATATAATATTAAAAAAAAGATATTATTGACTTTTTCACTGGCTCAATTAAATGCTATGTATTTTCATCATACATGAAATGGTTAAATTTTGTCTTTTCTTTCTTTAGCATTTATACACATTTGTCAGATGACACTGGCCAATTTGACGTTTAATGCGGAAGGTGAAGGAGAGAACTCCAAAACAATGTTCTCGAAGGACAAGGTACTTTAAAACTTTAAAAAGGCTTTTCATCATAAAAATCCAAAATGAGTTAAAACAGCCATAAAACATTAAACAATTTTGGTCATTCAATCTTCAGCAACATGTATTTTTGAGCATCGTTCACAACGGATATGGCCAATGTGAGACAGGAGAACAATAAAACTTATTGAAACTGTTCACATGCGATGAGTGCCGGGCCAATTAAAACGCCAGGTAATTTCGTACCACTGATGACATCAAGGAAGGAGCCATGGGCAGAGTCCGAAAAATTGTTCAATTTTAATTGCCTAGTAATAATTTGGAGAACATTATACCTATAGTTGTCATTGAGATCGGACATTTAGGGAAAATCTTCATTTTGAAATGGGCATTTATATATTCCTTAACTGAGGGACCATCCTCGAAGCAGATTGATAGACGTTTTCAATGATTATGGATTGCCTTTGGAACAAGGGACTCCAAATGCAATGGCCATATTCTAGAATTGGCCGGACAATAGATTTAAAGAGATTGAAAAAGGAAGCATTTATGTACTCAAACTTCTAAAAATGATTCCTACAATTCTATTTGCTCTGCCTATGCAATCATCAATATGTGTATCAATACCAGCCTCTGATAAAAAAATTATACCGATGCCTTTTTCTGATTTAGTCACAGGAAGAGGAATTTTTGCCAGAGTCAAAATAATAAGCTTTAGGAAGATGTCTATCACCAATATGCAAAATTTTACATTTGGAGACATTCCAAAAATAACAATAAATCCTCCTGAATAACATTATGATGACTTGCAGAGCCATGTATCTTTTTGTTGTCAGCAAATATGTGACAGGTAGAGTGGACAATATTTTAAAAAAAATCATTGATGAATAAGAGAAAAAGCAATGGGCCAAATACACTGTCCTGAGGGTCACTACTAATTACATCTTTATAGATTGAAACCACCCTTTAACAGCAACCCTTTAATTACGTCCAGTAAGAAATGATCTTATTCAGTTGAACAAAGCACCTGTAATACCATAAGCCTTTAGTTTGATGAATAATTTCTCATAAGGAATTGAATCAAAGGCCTTCAGGAAGTCAAGATAAATTTCTTGATACAATCCCTTTCATCAACCAATCGTGTAAGATCTTCCATGACATTCAGTAATTGCATAATACACGATCTTATTTTTAAAAACCCATGTTGATAGTTATTTAGCATATTATGAGATTTGAAGTATTTCCTTAAAATTGATTCCAAAAACTTACATAACATACATGTAAGACTTATAGGCCTATAATTACCGGCATCACTCCTATGGCCTTTTTTGAATATAGCTGAAACATTAGCTAATGTCTGATCATTTGGGATTTCTTTGAGTTTCTAAAAATAATGCCAATTGGAAAACATATCTCCCTGGCTACTTCTTTCAGTAAATGTCGATGTAGGCCATCAAATCCCATACTTTTGGTTGTATCAACTTCATTTGTTTAGGAAAAATGGATATAATGGTGGTGGGCATTTAGGCTGTAACTACTCTATCGGTTTCAATAATTCATCCCTTCTTCTTTTTTGCTAGGAAATTATCCCTTTTATTGACAAAAATTGGGAACTTCTCACCACAATGCCGAGGAGAGTGAAAATCACATGGCATACAACAGTGTACAAAACTATGGTGAGTTCCATTCTTGATTTCTTGACAGACGTGTCATGGACATGCTGAGAGTCTGTAGAAAAAATGTGTGGTTCTCATGCAGTATTTTGAAGACATAGTGCCCATGCACAAAGTACATACTATTATTATGGATTTTCCTCCTTTTTTTATTGTTCATTAAGGATATGATTTGTTTTTATTTGCTTTGCCTTTTTTTTTTTTTCTTTTTCAGGCTAAAGAAACTGACATGTTCGTTTATTCAGAAGAAACACCTGGTGATGCATTTTTTGGATTAGTGACTCAGGTATGCCTTTTGGAGCTTTCTGTATCAATCTTAGAGAAATTGTTGGATGTTTTTGTCATGAAATATGAATACCTAATATGTACTAATGTTTGTACCCTATTTTTCTTTACACAGGACTTGTCTAAAATTGGACCGGTCTCAGATGCTCTCAGAATGGCAGCCCTTCCTACTCAGGGCATGAAACCCCATTCCATGCCATTGGAGACAGGACCAGGTTCGTTTAGAACTTTTTAGATTTTATATGAACAAAGCTATCATAAAAAACGTGTTGCAGCTATAAGCACTACCTGCAGTGACAAGCTATCACTAAATTGAGTTTTACATTCAACATTTAAGAACGGCAGTAAGTTCAGATAAATAAACTATCGTGTCTATAGTGTGAAATGTTTCTTTTTAAATAATTCTGGTCTACAGCATTGCTCCAGGGTAGCGCTGAAACTGGATATGTTTGTAATACAGTCTGTTTCATAGACGGTTCATTTAGATTGTTTGTAAAAGGGTGTTTCGTTATGTTTTAATAAGTCTCCATGTATGTTTTTTCATTAACACTATTTGAGGACTTGACTCATTAAAAATGGTCCTGAGGTGAAGGGGAATGAGATGGTCCAGTGGTTACAAGGCATTGCACTGTGACCTAGAGATACTGGGTTTGAACCCCACTTCAGGCATTTTGTGTTTTTCCTTGGGCAAGAAAATTTACCCTTATTGCTGACTTGGTCAACATGGATGACTCCTGTTGCATTGAGCGTAAGCTCTATGAAAGTCTATATTCCTTTCTAGCGTAAGCTGGATGAAAAGTCTATATTCCTTTCTAGCGTAAGCTCTATGAAAGTCCATATTCCTTTCTAGCGTAAGCTGGATGAAAGTCTATATCCCTTTCTAGCGTAAGCTCTATGAAAGTCTATATTCCTTTCTAGCGTAAGCTCTATGAAAGTCTATATTCCTTTCTAGCGTAAGCTCTATGAAAGTCTATATTCCTTTCTAGCGTAAGCTCGATGAAAGTCTATATTCCTTTCTAGCGTAAGCTCTATGAAAGTCTATATCCCTTTCTAGCGTAAGCTCTATGAAAGTCTATATCCCTTTCTAGCGTAAGCTCTATGAAGTCTATATCCCTTTCTAGCGTAAGCTCTATGAAAGTCTATATTCCTTTCTAGCGTAAGCTCTATGAAAGTCTATATCCCTTTCTAGCGTAAGCTCGATGAAAGTCTATATTCCTTTCTAGCGTAAGCTCTATGAAAGCTATATTCCTTTCTAGCGTAAGCTCTATGAAAGTCTATATCCCTTTCTAGCGTAAGCTCTATGAAAGTCTATATTCCTTTCTAGCGTAAGCTCTATGAAAGTCTATATTCCTTTCTAGCGTAAGCTCTATGAAAGTCTATATTCCTTTGTAGCGTAAGCTCTATGAAAGTCTATATCCCTTTCTCTGAAGAAATTGGAATGCCAGGCGCAACACCAGTTTGTGCCTGTGCGGATGGCACTAATTTTTATTATTTCTTCTAGGCGAAGTTGCCTGAATGGTACTCATAGGATTTTATGTACGTTACGTATTTGATAATTGTTTAGCCTAATGGTGTTTCCCTTTAGGAGTCAATGTTTTTACTTTGCAGTGGTATCATTGATTTAAATGACATTGATTTTCTTAATGCAAGTGGATGCTTAAAACTGGCTAAAAGGGGACACGTCTATTATAACTGCTATTGCACCGACATAAGTGATGGCAAAAATTATGTAAAATTAAACATACAGAATTCCTTCCTTTCTAGGAAACTTATTTGTTTGGTTGATATTTTTCCCCATAGATCGAAAATAATGTGCATTATCATGCAAATGGATTTGTTACTAAACCGATTTATTTATTAATATCATTATAACTTAGGTTAAAACCACACTGCCTTAGGCTGAACTTTAATATACATGTTCAAAGCTAATGATAGTTTTTTTGCCTTATAAAATCTTGTAAAATATTTACTAGAATACAGAAATACTAATCACTATACTAATATCTGTAATATCTATACAATTCTCCATGTATAGATATGTTTATATATTGAAATAAATTTCTTGACATATTCACCATCATACAATGAGATGGGTATTGATCAAATTGAACTTTGTCTTTGTGTCCTTGTCAGGTAAAAGAACCAGCAAGAGAAAAGCCCCTGTTGACAATCAGCAAAGTTCTGGGGTTAAGCAGAAAAAGAGGTTGGTTAGCCTGTATGGTGATCACTGATCACTTGATTTGTGTTTCTTCATATCCCAACTTTTAATTCATAACTTTAAAATAGCTTTAGTACTTGTTATATCTTAAGTGGTGCTGTCCCTTTACTACACCATTGATGTTATATTTGAATAGTGAATGAATGATCATTTTGGTTAGTTTCTTTTTTAAATTTTACATATCTTTTTTTGATATTTTACATTAATTATTCAAAGTGTTACCTATCTTGGACAGAGTTTGCGTCTCCTTGGATTTTAGGTAGAAAGAGGTGCATTTTTGGCAATTGAATGTCCCTACTATCACATACACAAAATTGAGGTTTCCTCAGTTATCTTTCACAACAATGCATTACTTTACATTTTCACATTTGTGAATTTTAAAACTGTTTTACTCATAAATTATTTACTGTCTTTTTGTGTCTCGTCTTGCTTCTTTTGGGATAATGTGCATATTTCCTATTTACAGGGTGAAATTAACTTCTGTTTGAGTCTTTCTTGCAAATTTTCATAAAATGTTACTGTTTAACATTCTTTTACTACAATTGCAGTGAAAGCTCAACTTCACTAAAGCTCCCACCCCATGGCTATCCTCTGGAACATCCCTTTAACAAAGACGGCTATCGGTACATTCTGGCTGAAACAGACCCTCATGCTCCAAATAGGCAGGCATTCGATGAGAGTGTTGAATGGGCTGGAAAACCTATTCCAGGTTACCTTTACCGTTGCATGCAGGAAATGATGTGTTATTGGCCTTACATGACAGAGGTAAGCAGATATTAAAACGAGATATCAAGATCATTGTAATTCTCTGTCATAAAATATAATATTTCAAAGTATGAATTAATTAACATTTTGTCAACCATAAGTGGCGTTGGTGGCGAGTGGTTAGGCTGCCGGACTGGGAATTATGACGTGCTGGGTTCATATCCTGGCAAAAGCCAGACCCGACATTGTGTTCCTTGAGAGAGACAGCTAACACACATTTTTCCCACTTGACCCAGCTGCAAAATAGGTACAAGCACTAGCTTGGGAGTAAAGACCTGAATCAGACCACCTGTTCCACTTCACGCTATAGAAACTGGGATACGCTGTAATGGGCTGTAATGGCCTTAAAGGAACTGTATTTACTTTACCTGTCAACTATAGGAAGTTTGGCCATCAGTCTTCCCTTTCCTCATCAGTTTGAGGTAGTAAAACCGGTCTTATGGTGGACAATTGGACGTAAGACCGTGATGATAAGGTTTGAATTCTAATTGCAACATCCAATGTTGTGTCCTGGAACTGAACAGATGCAAATGTGTACCAGCTAGAAGTAGGTAGTGGAATTTTGATAGACCAGCATCCTATCTAGGGGATGACCCCCATATCGTCTCTTCCACCTATTGCAACAGGAACTAGGATAGTTTTTTGCATGGCATTAGACTTTTCTTTTAATGTTGTTTTTTTCAATGTGCAGCTGTAGAGTTGTGAGTCATAAACAATGTTTTTCAGTGGTCAAAATGAATAATAATTCCCTTTTCACATGTATCTATTTCAATGAGTGGAGGACAAAAATAATTTTATTGCAAAAAAACCCAAATACCTGGCACACTGTTTTAAATTTACATTTAAAGTTACAGTCGGCTATGTTTCTTTTTATTATCATAAATAGATAACAAATCACGTCCATGAGTTGCATCTTGTTATTTTTGATAGGTTTATGTGTATGTTACCTTTCCCAGGAAAGAATAGATAGTTGCTCTTTCTGACAAATGACTTTTTATGAAAGAAAAGTTATTCATGAAAAAAATTAACTCCACAGCTCCACAGCTGAAGGTGTCAGATGATCGCCGCACGGTGACAGGGGAGAAAGGCTACAGTATGATTAGAGCCTCTCATGGTGAGTGATATTAGTAGGAATATACTCCTCTTACCTCTTATTTCCCTTCTCATATGATTTTGTCATCTCACTGACATTAGAAATCAACCCGGTGCCCCTGTGCCGACAACTTTGTCTAATTGTGATATAATTTAGCTGAATGAGTTACAGATCTTGTTTAAATTTAAGCTATGCTTATTTTGCTCAAATTAAGAAGAGAGGGATATTGCTATGACGCTAGTGGGATACAACTAGCACGCTGTGCAAATGCATTGACGGTATGGAAATATCTGGACAGGGGGTGCACAAGAAAAAGTCTGGGAGCTTATAAATAGAAGAAAATTAAATCTAGTCTTACTACTTAACTCAAGTGAAGCATTGTCACTGAATGTTAAATGTTTTGACTTCCTACGCAATGTAATTTAGTGGGGCTCACCCGGTCGCCAAAGGTGGATTAAGCCGCAATTACCCACAACTGGCCCCGAGCCAGCTGAGGCCATAAGAGAAAGAGAGAGAGAGATGGCATAGTCATGAGTTAACTGATATGAAAGGTGACTTGCGAAAGAGATATCCAGGAGGGAGTTGTTCTTATGTTTTTCTGACTTCAGCCAGCTGAAGATGAATATCAATGTACACGCAAAGAAAGACAAATTTTTTTTATGCTTGTGTGTTATGTCTGACTGTATGTATCTTTCTCTTGAAACAGACTTTGCATAGTGTTTTGTCTTTTAAGGGTATTGCTAATTTTTAGTAGTGGAACTTATTGGAAGGCATATGAGCTATTTGATTTTAAGGGTATTGCTAATTTTTAGTAGTGGAACTTATTGGAAGGCATATGAGCTATTTGATTTTAAGGGTATTGATAAGTTTTAGTAGTGGAACTTAGTGGAAGGCATATGAGCTATTTGATTTTAAGCCATTGAAAAAGAGAAAACTTCCTGTCCCTTGATCTTTGAATGAAGGAAACAAAAATGGATTTTTATTAATAAGACAAAATATTGCTGTGATAATATTATGGACCACCCCACCCACCTCCCTCTCTCTCTCTCTTTTTTTTTGCTCCCATCCCTGCCCTCAGAAAGAAATTAAGCCCTCTATTGATTTATTGTCTTTCAGGAGTGAATCACGGCAAATGGTATTTTGAGGTCCACATTGATGATATGTCAGATGACTGTGCTGTTCGTATAGGATGGTCCCTGTCTTTAGGTAAGTGCCATCAAAAGCGGAACCATTGATCAGTAATATGGATTGAAAAGAAGGAAGCGTTCATAACTTGACCTCAAATGTACATCTTACTGTCTTTGGTTTGAATATTTATATATGTATATTTTTATTTAAAATTCCAGTAAGATAACATTTATACAGTATTACTGTTAATGGTTTATGTGGTGTTGGTAGCCCAGTGGTTAGACTGCAAGACTGGAGGTTGTTAGGTCCCAGGTTCAAATCCTGACATTGCTAGGTCTAATTTTGTGTTCAATGGGAAAGACACTTAACATGCATGTCTCCACTTGATCCCAGGTGCAAATACTTATCAGCATCAATTGGGGAGTAAAATCTGTGACAGTTTTACGCTACAAAAACATGATGGGTTCCAGCTCTCGAGGCCAACATGGTCTTTCGAAGAAATTTTATTTCGCCTCTTTCTGTTAAAGGTCAAAGGTTAAGGAAAATGTAAAGCCACTCACTAAAGTAAACACCTTCCTTGTAAATTTTTGCTTATGTCAACTATTGATAATATTTTCTTCTTCCATCATTCAATTTTATTTTTTAAATTGATTTATGGCTGCTGTGTTCACCGGATCGTTTTCTTTTATTTTACCAGGTAACTTGCAAGCTCCCTGTGGATATGATAAGTTCAGTTATTCATGGCGCTCAAGAAAAGGAACAGCGTTCCATCAGTCCAAGGGTCATCACTACCACGACGGTGGTTTCAAAGAAGGAGATGTCCTTGGATTTTACATCAGCCTGCCAAAACCAGCCGACACAGAGCTAATGCTCCCACAGACTTACAAGGACAGAGTGAGTATTCATTCTTTCTATTCTTATTCATTGGCATCGCATGCTATTCATGCCTTTCCTTTGCATCGGCTTCTTGGCTTGTCTTGTTTCCCTCGTTGTAGAAAGTCTTCCTGTTGCAACTTTTCAGTTCTTTTTTTCATGAAAGATAAAAGATAAAGATGGATCTATAGTCCATATCCCTGCACAAGTGCAGACTCACCGACTGTAGGCCTTACATCATTTATCCCCCAGCAGGCCATTTCATTTAAAATCCTTCTCAACTGCATGAGGAGCATACAGTACATCAGCCTGTAAGGTAAGATCTTTCTCTACCTACTGCTGGGTATTCATTCACACCTGAGTCAAGGAAAGAAAGTAGAGTGAAGTACCTTTTCTAAGAGTACAGCATTGTGAAAAAAACCCACTTGTGCCAGCCATGGGGTTTGAACCAGCATAGTCATGATTACAAGCTCACAACACAACTTCACGATCCAGAAATCATGTTTGCCATCCCCTTTCCAAATCACATCCAACATGTAAATGTACATGACATCACAAAAATCGAATCAACCACATTTCAAATAAATCATCTTTTCTATCAATTTTATTCATGATATATCTTTATAAAGAACATGTATTGTATAGAAGGCATAACTTGTGAAAAAAAAATCAGATAAAAAAAGAATGCTGCTAGTACATAAAGCAAATATGGTTGAATTAGAGATTATCTTGCATTTATGCTGAAGATGAATAATACAGAAAAAATGTATAAGATATGAAAAATACAATATTTTCTTAGTCTCTGTGAAGACTCATGTAGAGTTTGTATAACGCACCAAATGGTTAAACGTATATAATATTAAAAATGCATAAATTACAACACTCATAGGCTTTCTCCTACCAGTGGATATTATGGTATCCCTTTCAGAGACATTTAGTGAAAGGCACTCAAAATTAAAATCAACAATATGAAAGTAAGATGAAAAAATGTATTTTTCTCAGAATACAAATAGAATATAGGGATGGGAACAAAGCTGGTGTGATACATCATAAAATAAACAAAATGAATGTTCAATTGCTCCATGACATTACATATGCCTATTTTAAGTAATAAGTTTCCAAAGATAAGTAAAACCTAAACTAAAAAATTCAAATCAAACATGTAATGCTTTAATGAATGGATGGGGGTGAGAGAGAAACATTCATAATGAATGAGAAGAGAGCTTCAACGCAGCTAGCTGTGATCTGCGGACAATACGAGAAAGTAAAAATAAATAAAAGAGTGTATTCGATAATCAATTTATTCACCAATAGAGTCATTTGTAGGAACATATTCCTGGAACCTAAATTTCTTCCTCTTCTTGTTATCTAAAAACTATGTGAGGGACGAGATGAGCATGAGGCCGTTAAGGCCCATAGAGCCTAAGCTCATCCTGGTTTCTATAACATGAAGCGGAACTGGTGACAATAATCACCTCCTGGCCAGGATGCTAGTTTGTCGCAGGTTCTTACTCCCAAGCTACTTCATTTACACCTGGGTAGAGTGGGGGCGGGGGGGGGGGGTGCATGTCAAGAGTCTTTCCCTAAGGAACACACCGTCAAACCTGGCTTTGCTAGGATTCAAACTCAGGATTTCATGATCCCCATTCCGGTAGCCTAACCGCTCGGCCACTGATGCCACATGCCTGTCAGGATCTAAAAAGCTATGTGAGGGCTGAGATGAGCATGAGGGAACTGTCACTAATTGCATTGTACCGGTAGTATCACTTACTGCAATGAATGATATAATGCTTTGTTCCTCGCTCAATTATAACTTTATTGATTTGACACAGCAACGTTATTGAGGTTGAGGCTTTGATTGCTATGAGAAACAGATATTTATTACTTGACAGAAATTTCATAACATATCTGTTACGGTATATCCAAATTGATTGTGATAATACATATGTATTTACTGGAACTTAAACATGCTGGAAGTGTAAGGTTTTGATTGTATCGGGGTTTTTTTTGTCCCACCCTGCAAAAAGTGTTTACTTCTAGATCATGAAGCTTATTTAAAAACTATTTTAAAACTCTATGTGGGCGAAATATGACAAGATAATTGGCTAGTTACCTGTATGTAATGAGGTGTATCAAATTCACACTGAAAGAAAACTGCTTGAATTCAGTTTAACGACATAGCACATTTCAAGATAATAATATGTTCTGTAGATTCCGTGTATAACAGGTATCTACTCACCAAAGAGGAGAAACAAAAAGATAAACAATAAAAAGAAAAGAAAAAAAAAAAAAGAAAACAGAATAGGAAACATCAAGAACAATCACTCTGAAGTACACAGAAATGGATGTAAAATATGATTAGCAGTGAAACACAAACATATCAGTAAGGTGCTGGTTGATGTACCCAGGTGTTTGCACAAATTCACAGAGGTAGCTGCAACCTGTGACTGTAACAGGTGGTGGTGTCGGTGACAACAGGTGACATCATCACTCGTCACATCTTAATTTTCCCTTTCACAAATACCTCTTACAATCCAAGTTTTTGAGTAACTGATGTTAAAAGGTTTACTGCTCAGTTTTCTTTTAATCAAAAGAATTAAGTTATGACCCACATCTGTATCTATTCATCGGATACAAAGACACTAGTATTTTAGTAATAAAGACGGTGTAGTTGTTCAATATCAACTCGGACAGATTGTCTTTCAAATTGTAACAAGTGGAATCTAGTTACAGTGATGACAGTTTTGACATCATTGTTTGTGCAATACCAGCTGCTTCCCTTGTTGAACATGTAACCAGCAATCTTCATCAGAAAAAGAAAATTCAGGTTAACTGTAAATGAGACAGGAATGGAGACTAATTTGAGCTGTTTCTTGCCAGGGTTTCATTAATTAAAAGTTGAAAGAAGGACTAGACTGAAACAGCTTTGTCTATGACAACATGGCTTTTACAAGCACATCTTCGATTGTACCCTGTTGTGCGACCAGTTACTGTACACCTTGCACTTTCATTTAAGCTTGTGGCCACTTTCTACTGATTTCAGAGGTGTTCCGTGTGTGTGTGCTTGTGTATCTGTCTGTCTCTCTGTCTCTGTCTCTGTGTCTGTCTGTCTGTCTGTCTGTCTGTCTGTCTCTCTCTCTCTCTCTCTCTGTCTCTCTCTCTCTCTCTCTCTCTCTCTGTCTCTCACACACACACACATACACACATACACACACACACAATTGTACACACATAAGCAAATACAGTAACAACTGAACTTAGACCACAGAGCAAATCTTTTGTTTTATGTTATTATAATATATAGATATATCCAGAAACAAAGTTGCGGCAGCTCTGTAGGATTGGTGCAAACTTCTGGTTGCCGTCATCCCTTTGAAAATCCCTTCATTCAACTCCTTCTTCAAAAGTTAAACAAGAGCAATGAAATGGACAAGCAATCAATGTTAGAAGAAATACCCACCCAACCCCTTTTCCCCTAAAAAGAATGATGACAAATCTTAAGATGTCAAAGGGACACAGGTACATGTATTCGATGTAATCACTGGTCATCTTAGATCAGTCTTGGTATTTACATATATTTATATATATATATAATAGTGTAATCTTTTCATAATCGGTAAAGACAACCATGTATGTTTTAGTGAACTTGCCTTAAATCTTAAAATTTAATGATGTAATTGTTAATATATTTACTAAGATGGGTTCAAAACTAATTGCCAAATTGAAGTAATAATTCGCATAAGATCAAAAATTTCCTGTTTTGTTTTGAAAGTTTGAATGACTCCTCTGGCTCTTGGCTCTTGTCAAATAGTTCACTTTTGGGTACAATTTCATCTTGATGTGATAACAATGGCTAGAGATCCATCCTCTTTCACTCTCCCAGGGACTTTGGAGGACTAGATCTCGGTTTAGAACCTGTCGATGAATGAAAAATATCTGCTGTGTATTTCTGCATATGTCTTTATATTTCAAAATGTATTTTCCAGTAAGCGATTAACTAAAGCTTTGTATAAATAAGCATGTTAACATGTTTGATCATTTCTGATGATAGGTTTTACAGCAAATCTTATATTATATATATATATATATATATATATATATATATATATATATATATATATATATATATATATATATATATATATATATATATATATATATATATATATATATATATATATATATATATATATATATATATATATATATATATATATATACACACACACACAATACATCTCACATCCCCTTTTAAGCCTAGTAATAATTGTTATTTGAGTGATGCTTGCGATGAGAGGATTCAGATGGGTCTATCATACAAGTCTTAAAGTTATTGATGAAATGGTAAGATTTATTATTAATAACATACAGAAGTTATTCATGAAATAGTTCTCCAAAGGTCATAACAGGAAATTGAACAGCTTTATTCTTTACAAACTCATGACGAGCGTGTGGAGCTTTATTGCTATGGGATCATGAAGGAAAATGTGTGGCTGTATCATGTATCAAGTCATTGGAGACATCACTCACCTTTATGTTATTTATAGGATGGCTAAAGATATTGTTTGATCGTAGTGACTGAGAAATATGTATACAGTTTTAGACTGTTGTTTTGATGGTGATTCAGAAACTGTTCTGCTTTAAATAATTGTTGTAGGCTGATTGAGTAAACTACACTGTTTGCATTGTCCTGCTAGAGGGCTCACCTGCTCGAACAGGAATCCTGCTTGATTTGTCTTGTTCTGACAGATCTTCTGTCATCTTCTTGTCGTCCTCTGACTTAGCTTCAGATCCAGCACGAGAGCCTCTTTCTGATCCAGATTCGTCTGACTTGCTGTCTGCAGATTTTCTGCCGCTGTAGCGCAGTTTTGTGAGCCGGCTTTTAGAACCTCTACTTTCTCTTTGAAAGGGAGAGCCATTTTTATCTGGTTCTGGGCTTTTTTCTTTAGACTCTCTCCCTTCTGCCTCATGACTGTTATGTGTGAGATCATCTGCCGCTTTGTCTGCTAGTTCTTTAGCCTTGTCCAAAATGTGTTCTCCTTCGTTTTGAATACTTGTAGGAATTTGGCCAATCTTTTTAGCAGCGGCTGAGTCTGGCGATGACAGAGGTGAAACGCTGGAGCTTTTGTTGGAGCTCAGTGAGAGTTTCGGGATGGCGCTTGTCTTCTTGGACATTGGAATTTTTGACTGCGACTTTGTCTGAGTGGGTGAGGCGGGGGACGTTGGAGAGGCAGGCGTATCCTTTGCCTCTGAAGCTGAATTCATATCTTCTTTAGCAGTATTGGACTCTTGACTTGAAGAGTCATGGATGACCAGAATCTTGGTTAAACCTGGCCTGGGACCCATTTTGGGACTTGGTTTAGGACTTACTTTAGGCGGTATTTTGACCTCAGTCTTCGGACTGGTGAAGTCTCTTTTAGAGGATGCAAAGTCTTGGAGGAGGCTAGATGCCTTTTCTAAGTCATTTATCGTTCCATTTACTTTAGTTTCTTCTTCTTTCGCCTTTTCTTCCACATTATTCGCTCCTTTAAAACCAATGGCTTCCTTCGCATCGTTAGCTGCACCTTCCAATTTAATCTGAACTGTTTCCCGAACCTGATCAACGGCAGCTGTAACTTTCGGTTTAATCTCGTCGCTGACAAATGCTGAGACGGACGAGCGGTCATCAATTTTTTCTTGCTTTTCTTCGGGGCTCTACAGGTGTTATTTCTTTCTTTTCATTTATATCAATTACAGGTGAGCTCAATGCAATGGCGTCTTTCTTTTCTGACTCAGGAGGTACGTCTGGTTTAGAAATAGCAGCATTGACAATTGAAACTGTTTTCTTTTCAATATCCTCTTTGACTTCTGACACACTAGATATGGTTTTCTTCTCAAAATCCGCTTTTGGTTTCTTTCATTCCAACTGATACTGACTCTAACGTGACGGGAGGCAAAGCTGTCTCCTTGGTTTCTTCCTTAATTGTCGTTGCAGAATGACTAATTGCAGGAGCCACGTTAAGTTCAATTTTCGCTTCATTTTTCTTAAATTCCTTCTCAACGACTTCTTTCCGTTGGCCAAATCCTCTGCAGCTTTTTCTGTCACCGACACCACTTTCTTTTCGGACGTGTCTATGGTGTGCAAGACCCCAGAGTGGACATCCGTGACTTCTTTTTTCGTGTCCGTGCTTAGAGTGGCCAGGGTCAACTCGATGTCATCCAGCATGGAGGATCGACCTGTCTTGTGGCTTGTTGGAAGTGGGAGACTGCACATCTTCAGGTTGTGCCAACTTGGCTTTTGGCTGCTCCACTTCTCTCTCTGTTGTGTCTTGTTGTGAGGTATAGGAAAGTTGAAGGCTCGCTTAAGCCGTTTATCTCCTGATGAAAAGAGGGACAAAAGCAAATACACAAAGATGAAAACACAATCCGTGTCATTCTCTTGGTTAGAATATTTCTTTCAACAACAACAAAAAAGAAAAAAAAGAAACAAAAAGCTTTATTTACTCTCTCTCTCTCTCTCTCTCTCTCTCTCTCTCTCTCTCTCTCTCTCTCTCTCTCTCTCTGTCTCTCTCTTGTCTCTCTCTCTCTCTCTCTCTCTCTCTCTCTCTCTCTCTCTCTCTCTCTCTCTCTCTCTCTCTCTCTCTCTCTCTCTCTCTCTCTCTCTCTCTCTCTCTCTCTCTCTCTCTCTCTCTCTCTCTCTCTCTCTCTCTCTCTCTCTCTCTTCTCTCTCTCTCTCTCTCTCTCTCTCTCTCTCTCTCTCTCTCTCTCTCTCTCTCTCTCTCTCTCTCTCTCTCTCTCTCTCTCTCTCTCTCTCTCTCTCTCTCTCTCTCTCTCTCTCTCTCTCTCTCTCTCTCTCTCTCTCTCTCTCTCTCTCTCTCTCTCTCTCTCTCTCTCTTTCATACACATGACAATAGCACATGTAAATATGTAAAATACAAGTACCTTACCATTAAGTTTAGCTATAAGTATAAGATATCGAAAAAAAAAAAAAACCCATTTACAACGTTTAATCTTTTTACCTCAATGATACCAATCTTGTTCAATCTGGTGAAGCGAATCTGACAAGGGTGTTAAATGCATTCCTACAAGCCTTTTGTGGCTTTCTGTAATAAGTTACTACCGGTATTCATGTACTTCCAGTTTATTATCCTGTGCATAAAACCGAGTTTTACAATCTCTTATTACAATCGTATTCGTTTGTGCATCCCCACATTTGGGTTTAATATTTATGGGGGAAATACTTAATATCAAGTATTATCATTTATATTTAGAGGCATGCATTATACAAGTATGGGTACATAATTCAATAACATACGCACTCAACACCAAATGAATTTTACCGTATTTTATACACATTATGAGAGTCAAGCTTGTCTTTCGATCCATACGACATGCATAATAGCTAATCACCATCATGCTACTTATGTTGGCTATGATAAAAGCGATTCTACAAGTCCAAGCTTGGTTTCAAATTATGAAAAAAAGATAAGATAGTTTACCATTGTCACACCATTACAGGAGTTTAACATTGTCACACCATTACAAGCTATTCATTAAACCAGCCTAATTCTACAGTGCAATATATTACAAACATGACAGAAAGTAAGCACAAAAAGCAACAACACTCGCACATGCAATATCAGCTGAATTTATTCTTTTTATTCACTCTTTATCTTGAAAGTCTAAATTGATTTCGTTGAACATACTTTTGCGGACAAGAGGTATTGTTTTAATTCATTTGTAGATACATAGATGGCAACCAACAAAACCTATCACATTTACAAGGCTAGACCGCGTTGTTTTCGATTGAATTTTCACAATAAAGTTCTGGGTGCTTTCAGGCCGTTACAGCACTTAAACAGTGCACGAATCAGAATCTGACCATAAGTAAGAAGCTAGGTGAAGTTATTTTGTGTGTTTTGTTTGCAATTGTATTTTTCTTGTTTTGTGTATCGATCTTCTTAATGTGAAGAAAGTAAACTGTGTTACAACGAACTTCACGATTTCAGGAGAGAGAAAAGTGTACAACAATTAATTATCCAAATCGAGATAAAGACATAGGCTAGCCCTTCACGAGCTGCAGCATTAGCACTAAGCAGCAGCGGCAGCAGCAACAGCAATGGCGGTGGTGGCAGTAGTTGTAATGGCAGATGTAGCTAGTGTGTAGAGGCAGAAGCAGCGGTAGCAGCAGAAGTTTGTTTGTTGGTCCATGTCCATCATTAGAAGTGTTTTCATGATTTGCGGGCTAGTTTTGAGTTTTGCCTTTTTGACTTTTCAAACTGCCAACAACCTTCATAAACCAGACAGTTATATTTACTACACTGGGCATTGGAAGTGGGTTTTTGTGTGTGGGTTGTTGTTTTTTTTACATTGGAGGTGGGTTTTTGTATGTGTTGGGGTTTTTTTACACTGGAGGTGGGTTTTTATATGTGTTGGGTTTTTTTACACTGGAGGTGGGTTTTTGTATGTGTTTTTTTTTAAAATATTCTTCTACAAAATGACTAGATCTAGTTGCTAAAACCAGTCTGTCTAAGTTTGAGGCCGGGTGGCTTTGGCGTTTTTCAATATCTGGAGGTGGATTGCCCGAAAAAAAAATATGGTTAGCGTATGTGCATGTCTTGCTGGGATTCAGGCAAGGCCGTCTATATAGTGTAGACGGCCTTGATTCAGGGCGTAGGCTTTCAGCTTGAGAAACTAGGGCCGTACTGTGCAACCATCTGGCCGCGCCGCCGTAGAGAAAATGGTACCAACAGCGCATGGATTGAAATCCACTGTGGACCTAGTTTACATATAAAATATATTCAAGGATGAAAACTATAGCACAATACTAAATTAACCACACCTCCCGTTCTTTTTTTCTCTCTCATTCCTCATTAAACTCCTAGGCAACTTGACAGTCGGTTCAGTCCGTTTATAGAACCTTAAAACATTGGTGCTTTTCTGTTTAGAGACCAAGGTATAGAGGGGATCGTTTAATATATTATTTTCACTATACACACGGAGGCCAGGGAAGATTTTTTTAAAGACTCAGAAGAGCCCCTTCCATTCCATAAAAACCACTAATATTACGATACAGAGGTGCATTGGGACCAAAGAGAAAATAGAGTGTATCTATGACATCATTGGATGAGGTGTAGCGTTGCACACAAAAAGTGCAATTTTGTCTTACTCATCCGCCATTGGAAGTCATTGAGCACACTTTAAGAATGATTAATGACTGCCTGATAAAAAGAAAATAATGCTTGAGTTCACCTTGGAAGGTGACATAATATTAATGATAATGCAGAGTAGATTACATCATGTATGTGTACAAAAATCAAATGATCAATGCAAAGTGCATGCGACCTATTAACTCTATGATTGTTAGCATACAGGGTGTCAGTGCTGATAATGTATTAGATATATGTAAAGAGTATTTCAATGCCGTCCTTATGTTATAGTCATGCATATTTTCATGTAGTGATGTGTCAGTGTGCTACATGGCATATCATCTAGAGAAGAATTGTGTCACGTCCGCAGCGATGAAAGAAGTGAGGGCTGTTATCATTACAAGCTCTTTGTGTCAATTGATTGTTGAAGAACGTAATGCTAAATCTAGTACAACACGACAAGAGCAACTACAGTCATGTGCTACAACATGAAACAATAAAGCAACTCAGGCTAACAGAAGTGTCAGCGCTTTGTGTCCGTCACCATTACTACATGATACCAACAACAAAAAACTCAAAGGAAATCGGGGAGACGATAGCGGAAAAGCAAGAAACGAGACACACATACACACACACACACACACACACACACAAACGTACATACATAAACGACATGTAGAAAGTGGCATCGAAGTATAAACACACTAGATCTATATTCATACTTCGTTGTAAGATTAGAATGATACGGGAGCGTTTGCATCGCCACGAATTAATTGTTGTAGTAGAGCAGAGATAGTAGTATACACAGGTACAAAATACACACACACACACACAGACACACACGGTACATCCTTTGCACTACGTTGCTGCTGCAGGCAAGACAGAAAGACACACCAACACATGCGGTGACAAAGAGAGAATTAAAGTCAGACTACATGATAGGGGGTGTCCGATTGATTTACTCACAGAGAAAATGTCAAGATTTTCTTGAGAACTCTTGAAAGCTCTGGGGCCCTGCTTTGTCTGGCTCGGTTTTTAGGGGTGGGGTTTGCGATACTTTAATGGATGAGATGAGGAACGGGGTGAGTGTGATCGTGGAAGGGGTAGGAGAAGGAGGAGTGATTTGATAACAAAAACATAGACCGACTGGAGTCGAGTCAATCAAAGGTAAATGTAATACCTGGCTTCTGGCTTCTGCTCCCAGTAAGCCGATAGCCCCGTAGTGTAAGCAATGTGAAATGCAGATCATATTACCGTAGCCACGACCGTAGATTACTTTACTTTATGAAGCAAAACTAGGCTTTTATATTTTATATAAACTAGAATGACTCATCTCCTGTCAAAACGAAGTCTGTGTGATATGTATTTATGATTACACTAATTACCGTTACTTGGGGACTTTCTTTCATGATCATAAAAGAGTTTTAAGGAACAGAGAAGTCACGTTATGTAAATATCTCGCACACGAAATCCACCTCATCTGCATACAATAATGTACGTATACATCATGATACCATTTTCCATAATGTGGAAAAAAGAAGAATTGATGATAGTCTATTTCTTCAGCAGTGTTCATTGTGAACCTTGGAAGTGTTTGCTTTGCAAATTAAAGAAAACAAAAAAGGCAGATAAATAAAACAATAAATAGGTACATAAATGAATAAACAAATGGATTCTTATCTTAAAATAACAGACAGTAGGTGGAGCTCTAGCAATCTCTTCAAAAGGCTATCCGACTTGTGTGGTGGTCATTGTGATTTAGTTACTTTCGATTCCACTGCTCAATGGATTCAAAGACTCTTCAGAATACGAGTACATACATGATACTACACTTGGTTGGCATGTTGTAATCGTATCAATTTGATGATCTGCTTCTCCTCTCAACCGTACCGCAATCCCTTCCCTCTTAATTCTTATCTCCTTCTATGACATTGTTATCATATTCTATGTGGCTGAGACAATCGTTTTGAAAAGATCTTCTCCTATTCAGAATGATGCTATACAGATAATGCTCTATTTATTATAGTGTGCCACCCTGTAAGGCTGCTGATCATAATATAATGTTTACCAGTATACACTCCCACACTCCCCCCCTCCTCCCCCTACCTTTCAATAAGTGGCGCAAGTAAGGGGGGGGGGGGTAACACTTGAATTAACACCGAAACAGGAACTCCTGCAGATAGTGGGACGTTATTTCCTGGCATAGGGCCATCCATACCATTGTTGACCCACTTCTACATTCATTACCATCGTGGGTTTACGGTGCATCCGTGCGTTTCTGGCGTCATGCTCAGGTAGCCATACAATAATAAAGTCTTAATACTAATAGACTTTTTATTACTTTGGAGAAAATGGAGGCACATTTAGGCTT
This sequence comes from Doris montereyensis, assembly GCA_037039925.1. Lineage (NCBI taxonomy): Eukaryota > Metazoa > Mollusca > Gastropoda > Nudibranchia > Dorididae > Doris > Doris montereyensis. Next base: position 206,343 of record JAXRKP010000377.1, on the reverse strand, counting down.
AGTGGACGCTTTTGCCTGCCCAATTTGATTTTTTTATTTGTTGTTTAAAGAAGAAAACAGGTATATTTCATGCCTGTATTGTTACGTTTTTCTGTAAGTTAGACAATTTATTCCATGGTGTAATATATGTTATGTTTTTTCTGTAAGTATTATGGTTTTTTAGACAATTTATTCCATGGTAATATATGTTATGTTTTCTGACAATTTATTCCATGGTGTAATATATGTTATGTTTTTCTGTAAGTTAGACAATTTATTCCATGGTGTAATATATAAATATCCCTTGCAATTTGTTTTGATATAGACAATTTGTTCCACGTTGTATTTTATACGTCCCCAACAATTTTTTTAAGTTTCAACAATTTGTTTCACGTTGTATTCTATACGTCCCCAACATTTTATTAAAGTTAAGACAATTTGTACCACGTTGATATATTATATACATCCCTTGCAATGTTTTAAAGAACTTGTAATAGGACGATGGACTTACCGAACGCAGGATTTCTGTTTCTCTTTGGACAGCTGAGAAATCGCCTAAGTCGTCAACCTCTGCAGTGACTTTGACTTCAGAACTGAAAAAAGAAAATAAATGCAAACATTTTCATGTAGATGTACTGTATAGGGGTTAGACAGCTTTTTGTACGCCCCTGCTCATTCAGAGTAAACGTCAATTTCCTGACCACAGATGAAATCTCACCCATTTACACATTCAAGTCACCATATTATTATTTTGTTTTAAGCTTTAAAATGTTTTGATGAATGTTTGTTAGATTTTATGTCATTTAAAAAAAAATATTTGGATTTCTTCTCCGTTTTTGTAAAGTTTCATAAAGTTGGTTTTTTGTTTGTTTGTTTGTTCTTTTGAAAACAATGTTTTTGTTGTTGTTACACAATTTAATGTCTCATTTGTAGACCGCAGACGGCGACCAAATTCTGTCGTCAAAGTAAACCAAATGACTATTTAAAAATCTTCGAGTACAAAAAGAGCAAATAGTAATATCTTTTCAATTCAATTCAATATTTTTTATTGTCCAAATAGGCACATCGTTTTGTCGGTTACAGAAACAAGACCTGTAGTATCAGATTTATACGCACCTCAGTGTAGCTACTGCTTATTACAAATTGTATACTTTGTAGAAACAATTTAACCGTGTTATTTATATCTATATCTCAGGCACCGGTAGTGATACATTAATGACGTAACTTTGACCAGAGATTGGTCACTGTATTTTACCTGAAGAAAGCAGCAGTTATCCGTGTTATTTATATCTAAATCTCCGGCACCTGTAGTGATACATTAATGACGTAACTTTGACCAGAGATTGGTCACTGTATTTTACCTG
>JAXRKP010000377.1:170000-200000 GCA_037039925.1 Doris montereyensis | reverse complement strand
GTTGTATGATAAATGCTCCATAGAAACAATCACATCACAGCTTGAAATTTGAATTTGTATCCAATCACGGGAAATAAGAATTACAGGCTCTCCTCTGAGTCAGATTTAGTCGGCTCTTTCTGGTGTAAAAGGAGAAATGGTCAATAGAATCATTAAAGACGAGCCTGGTTGTAACAAGAAATATTCTGTTGAGGAATGATAGATGATCAGATAGATTTGACTATAATATAACGAGTGTGAATTCGTTATGAAACTCTATATTCGGTATAAACTATAAACATGACTAAACTTGCAGTATATTTTGATTTCAAATGGTGAATTTATGATTGACTACGACCATCGCTAGACCATAAATCTGTAATAACAATCAACGATAGTTACGTAATATATCAGAAATTAATCCCGGTATGACCGGATGGTCGATGATAATGAATACTGCTATGTCAATTGCTAAATATGGCACGAGGGTAGGCACAGTGTACAATGACATAACAACAGCGGTTGGTTTTTTACCATTGAAGTTTTCTGACTTTGATCTCTTTTCAGATCCCTTTCCTTCCCCACCCCACCCCCTCAACACACCTATTCACTTAATCCTTCCTCTTTCTACTCATTTCTCTTCTTATTCACCCTCCTCTTCCTCCTCCTCTTTTCTTTCATCCTCCTCCTCTTACCTGTTCTATTTCTGTTCTTTTGCTTTCTGTTTTTGAGATTTCTTCTTCGATGTTCTATCACGAATCTTAGCTCTCCACCCTCATCCCTTATCTTTCTCTGTTCCTTCCAAACCAATCTTATTTTCTTATCGCGCACTATTTACTTGCCAATGGGAGGTTCCTGGACAAATGTTCTCACATGGGGTGCTCAACTGATGTAGGTCTGCATGTCTTTCTAACACCTGATATGTGTGTGTGTGTGTGTGTGTGTGTGTATTTGTATTTGAGTATGTGAATGTATGAGTGTTTTCATATGTGTCAACTCCTATCCCTATATATATATATTTAGTATTTTCCCTTCTACCAAATTATGACCTATAAACCGTATATATATATATATATATATATATATATATATATATATATATATATACTGACTATATATATCTATATATATATCTCTATATATATATATATATATATATATATATATATATATATATATATATATAATATATATATATATATATATATATACATCAGCAGGAGTTTTGCATGGCCCGAATCATGTTTTGGGTAATACTCCGACTTAAATCTTTACACGCCTTTTGCATTATTTTTGCTCATGTATGTTTTTGTTGTTCCTAAACAAACATTTTGCCTCTCCTTAGTGGAAATCTCACACACGGGGAAATTTCACGGACAGTTTTTGGAGATTGGGACTTCCCTGTTGGTCCGTCTTGCCCAATGACTTGCCTCCCCTCAGCTTTGCGAAAGGACTGATATTTAGAATTCAGCATATGTTTTTATCTGCAAGGGCTGCGAAAAACACTCATCTTCCGCTGTAAATCGATCCCTGTCTCTGTTAAGGCCCTCCTTACAAGTTCTTTCTTTGTCTTTCGAAAGTGGGAAAAGATTTCCTGGAATGCACGAGGAAGCCTTAGCGTCCATCACTCACTCTAAAGTTGACTTTAGTTTTTTGATTCATGAGACCAATGTACGTACAAAGGGCTTCTCAAAACGGTATATTCAGTGTTTGAATCAGCTCTTATGTAATTGTTATGATTATGGAACCATTTATCTCTCTATCTCTGTCTGTCTATCTGTCTGTCTGTCTGTCTCTTTCTCTTTCTTTCTCTTTCTGTCTCTCTCTCTGTCTGTCTGTCAGTCTGTCTGTCTGTCTGTCTGCTCCTCTCTCTCTCTCTCTCTCTCTCTCTCTCTCTCTCTCTCTCTCTCTCTCTCTCTCTCTCTCTCTCTCTCTCTCTCTCTATCTATCTATCTATCTATCTATCTATCTATCTCTCTCTTTCCGGGTCACTCCTGGAAATAAATACTATAAATTTATAAAGTTCTATGTTCTTCGAATGTTAAAATGTTTTGTTGTTGTTGTATCTGATTGTTGTTGTTTTTGGTTTGTTTGGTACGTTTTTTTTACTGTAGACGTGCCTTAGTGGACGAAGTAAGACATGAGGCATCGATAGGAGAGCGGTTTGTCACCTGAGACGTTGTGAATTAGGACAGAGACAAGTTTGACAGATGATGGAAAGACGGAGCTCCCGCCATATCGGAGCTGTTTGTCACCCTTCATTATTTACCTGAGAGACAGATGACCTTGACTAATAGGTTGATGAGATACCTGCGATCTGGGACACAATGTACAGGTCAAAGAACATACGCTTTCCGCCGATACAATGAAGAAAAGAAGAACAAAGTGTACAACTGAATGATGAAAGGAGAGCAGGAAAGACAGACAGACAGACAGACAGTGACAGAGACAGAGTGTGAACTTTGGAGTGCAAGATTGAGTAAACCTGAATCTGCCTGGTACAGTAACCGGGTACTACGAGAGTCATTCATACTAGTATTACTAGGATCTGACCCGGATTGAATGTGGTAGATGAACCGTGAAATGTTGTCCTTTATGGTGAAAGAATGTGAAAATGATGGATGACGTAGGATACGTGGTGAAAAAAGGGGAAGGGAGCTTAGCCTAAACTGGTTTTGTCTGCACCAGGGTTTATGGTGGCCTTGGCTTAATACCAATAATGTGTGTCGTTGTGTGTATCTTGAGTGCGCACGCTGGCGTTATACGACCGGCCCGTTGAATATTGATATTGAGCCTCCTTGCTCTCTTGGGGTGCTCCAACACCACCTGTCAATTGAAGTCGCAATTTCAACCAACACCGGTCATCTAATGAGTATCCTTTTCTATGAAGGACATACCATGTTCGAGAAAAGAAGAAGAAACAATCTGACATTTATTTAATTTGAATATTATAAGTTGTTGATTTGTTTTGTTTTGTTTGGCTGACCTGATGAGAGCAACGGCACATATTTCCCCCAGTGTTAAAAAGTCAAGTTTGGTTTTGTAAAGAGCCTATTATTGTGCAAATGAGATAATCGAGGTCCGCTTGAAAAAAACCACCCCCAAACCAAACGTACTAAAACATTAGTTACAGTTAGAAATGTGACAATAAGGACAACTTATGTTAAAATGTTTTGTTGTCACTTATTGTCATATTTCATTCTCATTCTGGGTACTCATTCTCACCCAAGGGAGGAAAATAGAGTGAAGTACCTTCCTAAGAGTAACGTTAGAAGAAAAACCCCTTCATGGGTTTTGAACCAGTGTCGTCGTGATTGTTGTGTTGCTTACAGTTAGGTGTACACTAGCAATTGTGTTTAAAAAAGTTCTTCTTGGATTGCAGCGTTGTTCACACAAGGAGGCGTTGTAGCGAAACTGTAGTGTTGTCAGTTTGAAATTACGACGACACTGGTTCAAAAACCCATGGGTTTTTTTCACAACGTTTACACTGAAAGGCACTTTACTCTATTTTCCTTGCTTGACTCGGGTGAGAATGAGTACCTAGCAAAGGTAGAGAAAGATCTTGTCAGAGTGTTAGTACGAATCGCCTAATAGGCTACTGTGCTCTGTGCTCCCTGGGAGGTGAAGGACTTTGAATGAAATGGCCTGCTCTGGGATGAATCATGATGTACAGTCGGTGAGCCTGCACTTGTGCGGGGATACGGACTATAAATCCATCTTTATCTTTATCTTTTATTCCTTCCCTCCGTTTAAAAAAAAAATCTAAATTGAACTGACATACTGGCCCTCTATCGTCAGTCTTGTTTTTTATGTTGGACTTTCTACTGCAGGATGTCGTAGCTGGCACCAGCCAGCTGAAGTATGAGTAAGCTAGGTCGTCGTTTCAAGGGTTCTCAAGAACTCAAACAACCCATGCCCAATGTCACGATGTCATTACCATGACATTGTACACACTGTGTTATGTTATATAATCATAATAAATAATTATGATGGGCGCTCGTGCGTCGGCGCTAACCTGTTTGTTATTACAACTCCAAAGCGTCAGTCATTATGTAAAAACTTTATCGGCAACACAAAATATGTTGTTGTTATATTAACTGCATCTATCTAAAGGAAGAGAAACCCATTGTGCATTTTAGACTACAGGTATTGTGATTGGTGACAGAGGGCGATGGGGGTGGGTGAGTGTGGGAAACATGGACCACGTAATAAACTAGATCTAGACATAACACAAAATGTGTGGGAGTGGGAGTGGGAAACATGGACCACGTAATAAACTAGACTAGACATAACACAAAATATGTGGGGTGAAAACATGGCACAGAACAAGTGGCATCTGCAAGACGGCCGTGATTGACTTTCCATTATAACTAGAGAATCATGTCGGGGACTGCAATTATTGCCTTTGGGAGTTCAAGGGTTGTATGGTTTTATAATTAATTTATATCCATGAATTTTCAATTAGTCTAAATTCGTTTGGACACGACAAGCGGTGATTTCGGTTGCTTGGCCAATGAGTGAATCTTCTGGCAATGCCATCGCTGCTGTCTTCGTGCCGATGAATAGCCTTACGATTGGGTAGCACCCCTGGGACTACCTATACTGAGATTTCCTAGGTAGCACCATAACTAACTGAATTCCCATTGCATACACGTCTGTGTTGACGGTCTATTTACTGTTAATGAGCACACAACAAAAAGTTGAAATATTACGTTGACGCATAGATCTACAATGGATATTGTATAAATAAAATGGCAATGCAAATGTGATTGACACGATATAAGACCGGATCTGTTGACTGTCGTCGTGTTACGACAAAATCACACAGACACACACACACACACTGTACATACATTTATTACACATACATACATATTTTGATTTGATTTGATTTACCTACATTCACAACTAAGGTGATCTCGGGGTTTTTGGTAGGATTTTTAATACTTTGAACACTGCCCGACTGTCCTGTAAACCGCCAAGGATTCTAACGTGCCCATAGTGTTGATGATCTGCACCATGAAAAATCGAGAAAATTTTTCAACTGTAGTATCGTCTATATTGGGGCTCGGACCCACTACCTTTTGGTTGAGAGGCCGACACCTTGCCTCTCTGACTATCTATTTAGTCCCCTATACATACATAGTATACATACATACATACATACATACATACATACATACATACATACATACATACATACATACATACATACATACATACATACATACATACATACATACATAGTATACATCCATACATAGTATACATACATACATATATAATAGCATACATACATACATAGTATACATACATATACATACATACATACATAGTATACATACATACATACATACATACATATACATATATACATACATACATACATACATAATTTTGTATAATACATCGACATACATAGTATACATACATACATACATAGTATACATACATGCATAGTATACATACATAGTATACATACATACATAGTATACATACATACATAGTATACATACATAGTATACATACATAGTATACATACATACATACATAGTATACATACATACATACATATACATACATAGTATACATACATAGTATACATACATACATACATACATAGTATACATACATACATATATACATACATACATAGTATACATACATACATACATACATACATACATACATACATACATACACAAACACACACATACATACATAGATACATACATACATACATACATACATACATACATACATACATACATACATACATACATACATACAACATAAACACACACATACATACATACATACTTACATACATGCATACAAACGTACGTATATGCATACATACACACACATGAATTCTTTGCCCAGGGTCTCATAGGGGGGGGGGAGGATATACTGTCTTAAATGTGAAATCGACGGTTTTGAAATTTTAGTGCCGTTTTTTACCTTCTCCATCCGTTCTAAGCCTGAAAATATCGCGACACATGACGGAGAAAATAATGATGGTAAAAATGAAATTCAGCACTTCTGAAAACGTAGCAAACAATATAATTCTATTACTACTAGATCTAGATCTGTGCATCATGGGTTAGAATGTGTAAACCAAAGCGATTCATGCAGTGGTTTATGAGGCAAAGTTCGCCAAGCAAAATGTCAAGGTCGTTGGTGGTAAGGTGAGCGTGCCGTTGGGCCGGCAATGATAATATAAAAGCGTGCAACGTCGTATTTGGATTTACATGGACCATTTTCTCCTTTATTTCATTTCCCTTTCCTTGAGCATGTTTTCATGGAGAGCATGGGAAAGTCTCACTTGCCCTCCGTCACCTCTTCTCTTCCCCCTCCCCCGCAAGACCGTGATTTATTTCAGTCTCCTGCCATCGCGCGATTATTGAGCGAAAATTTTGGGTGTAATGGTTTTGAGAATTACGTTTCGAAAAATCGTCTAAAAGGAGGCTTATTGCCACAGCTCTCTATAATTAGAAACACTGTAATTTCGTTAAAATTTACCTCCGCTACCGGTACCTCTCATATTGTCCACACCACCCCCCCTCCCCATTCGTTGATTTGGATGCTATTTTGTAGTTTCAATTTCTTTCCTTTCACAATGTGTACGTCAAGGCAGTGGTTATGTGTCTGGTTCATGATGTGCGCAGAGCGTTTATAGGGCGTCATGGACAATTGGGACTACATTACGAGACGTTAAGGAGATCGAGTTATGAAATTTGTCATGATTTAAATTTTGATTACAAAGTAAATCTATGAGTGTATCCCATGAAGCCAAATCTTACCCCCGTTTCTATAGCGTGAAGCGGAACACGTGATAATAATTACCTGTTGAACAGGACGATAGTCTGTTGTAGCTCCCCCCCCCCATTCCAAGCTGTTATTGGTACCCATTTACAACTTGGTTGAGTGGGGAAAATAATACTTGTAAAATGTCTCATCCAAAGGAACACAACCTCTCCTTTCATACATCCAACCTCCTCTAGATGCTTGGGTTAGCTTTGTGGTCACTCTTTCCCTATACCCTGTTCATACCCACTATGTACAAATATCAGTCCATGATAATATTGATAAGTTATGAAGAAAAAAGGAGGAAAAAGATCAAAATTCATCTTAATCTCTCCCTGACATTTATTTGCCTTCAGCCAATAGTTATAGCCATTTATCATGCCTAATGATGATGAAGACTACAATCAGTAATAGCTGGATAGATGTTGTGTTGACAACGATGATTGTTTAACCAGATAGACGAAGATGACAACGAGAGCGCACAGCATCAAGGACGTGTAATTGTTAATGATTGGGACAGCTTCAAATGCAGCCTCGATGGTGCATGGTGGAGACGATGATAGTGATGATAATGATGACAGTAATACATCATGTCACACAATGTTACGCCTTTGTCAATGGGCTAAAACTATGACTAATTACTATTGCTATGCCATCGCCACTGTGTCTGTGTATTAGCTGATGGTGCGACGGCCCAGAATTGGCTGAACATGTTTTTAAAAACTCATTCATCAGTTTTATTTTTAAACTTTCCACTGTAATTTAATGGCGGTGCTGTCACGAGCCTTCTGTGTGCAGCGCGGCACTGCGTGTATGCGGTTGATTTACAACTGTGAGTACGCTCAGAGGGAGAGTGCATTGCAGAATGGTCTAACATTGCAGAATGGTCTAACATTGCAGAATGGTCTAACATTGCAGAATGGTCTAACATTGCAGAATGGTCTAACATTGCAGAATGGTCTAAAATTGGTATAAAAAATCTTCGCAATTTCCAGGTTTCTGACCATCAAGATCAGTTAGGAAACAACCAGATCGACTATAGGTCTGAAGTGAAAGAAAGTTCTGCAATCTTGCCAGTAGAAATACTAAGTTGGAAAAAGAAGGGGGAAAAAAAACACAATACCCCAACGATTTGCCCCTATTGAACAAAGCGTAGCACTATCGGCATATTGACGTCAACGGAAATCAATTGTTCGATTTTGATTTTTCATCGCGTGCCTTTTCCTGTATGGATTTCCACGTTCTCATTCTGAGGGTGTGTCTTATTTCTTTTGTGATGTTTTCTCACTCATACGAAGCGCAAAGAAAACATATTGCGACTTATCTACAGGGAATGTATTATGAAAAGAAATTAACCCGCCAGAAGTAGACAAAAAGTAGCCAAGAGGCCACGGTATGGGTCTTGAGAAGTCGAATGCAGGCACACCAGTCTAGACGCTTGTATTGTGTTATGCAAGCCAGTACACTGAACAAGAGGATAATAATTGTATTGAGATTTGGGTTAGAGACTCCGTGCTCATTCCTTCAGGGCCCTGCTGCTATAGACAGGGGCACAGTTCAAACCCAATAGTGTCACAAGAGGACGCAGGTGGTCTTTCTACCTCAGTTTGCACCGCAGGTCGGAATGGTAGGGGAGGGAGGAAGCATTATGTAGATTGGTGAGGATTGGTGAAAGCAATGTTTAGTTGGCGCAGGGTGATTTCATAGTCAAGGATCAAACTTGACTTTGAGGTGTGAAAGTTAAAGAGAGTAAACCCAGTCAAAGACCTTTGGATATCTAGTTACCGGTACCTAGATCTAATTCTATAAGAAGCAGCAGAGGCGAAAGCGTGCATTTGTCTTATCGCTTTTGGTAGACGGTACATGTGTAATGTATTCTTAGAGAGAAAATGAATCGACACACTCTGTCTGGTATGTTGTTGCTGGCGATCGGTGATTTTGATTAGGTAAAACATTACTCAAGAAATTTCCAAATTTTTAATCACGTTTCAACAAGGGATCAGCGCCTTTATACATATAATTTGGAAACGGAAGTCTCAAGCTCAACTGTAGGACGTCCGAAGATGAAAAAGTAAGTTAGTCACCCTGATACATTTATGGTGTTTGGGTACAAGGCGTAAAGTGTCCAGACCTTGCCCACACCTAGGTCGTCAAGTCCAAGCCAACTTTCAAAGTCAGGGGCTTGAGATTAATGGGGTAGCGATGGGGGTGAAGACCACAACCTCCATCCAAACTGAGAATAGGAACCGTGAACCGTGTCAAGTTCACATGATGGACTTGATAACAAGATAAAGACGGAACGTAAAAAAAATGAAGATTCCGGGAAAATTAGATCTAACTGGACGCTATTAAGTCTGTGAAGTCTTGACCCAAAAAAACAAAACAAGCTCGGCGTATTTATCTGCCCGTCTGTCATTCTGTCAATCACTTTCACAATATATCAGTCGTGTCTGTCGGTCCGTCTCTTTGGCTTGTATTGTTTGCCTGTCTGTCTGTTGGGGGGGATGATTGGCGGGCGCTACTGGTTGGTCCTATACTATTTTTGCTTTTACTCTTTCACTTATCTTTTATCTTGTTGTTTCCTATTAATTCATTCTGATATCACCGCATAAGGTGGATGGCGTAAATTTTAATGAAGGAAAGAATAAGAGTCTGTCTGTTGATTTTATAGTCATATATTATTACATGGACTGAATTATCCATTTAAATAGTTATTTACATCAGACCATCCTCTCATTCTCCGTAATCTATGTGTGGTCGGCTGTCAGTCGCTGTGGTAAGGGAAGGTCCCACTTCTTGCCTTTTACTATTTCACACGTCTTTGATCCGGTTGTTCTCTCTTCACTCAGATATAACTGCCTATGGTTGGCGGGGTACATTTCAATGAAACGAACAAACACGCACACTAGCATACCCATCTGTCTATTGATCAAACTCCATATATTGGGTACATTTTAATGAAACGAACAAACACGCACACTATCATACCCATCTGTCTATTGATCAAACTCCATCTATTGGGTACATTTTAATCAGCTACCGGTGGTACTTCCGGTCTATTCAACCCAAGAGGTGGTGATGGGGGGACAAAAAGAAAAAAGAAGCGGGAACGCGTTAAATCTGATTACACGACTCGCTGTACATTACGTCCACCAACGCTTGACAACATAGGATAGAGTCGCACTGAGCGCCTCACCGCCTTCCCCCTCCCTCCCTCCCCTCCCTCTCGTTTTACGACGTGGTAATAGTTCATTTGACCAATCCCGTGCCACTTCAAATCCAGTCTGGCGTCACTGACACAACAAGGGTCCCGTGTTCGCTTGCCGGCATCAGAGAAGGAGAAGAAGGCTCACATGCGTTTTTGAACAGTTTCTTCTTCATAATAATAATAATAATAATAATAATAATAATAATAATAATAATAATAATAATAATAATAATAATAACGATTAGATTGGCGGGCGTTGATGGTAAGTTCTGACGGTTTCCTTTGGTCTGTTCCTGTTTTGGTTTTTTACCATGCCTTGTCGTGGGTGGTTGGTGGGCGTTGCTGGGTGGCACTTCCTCTGTCCTTCTACTCTTTCGATTATATATTTCACCTTGCCGTTTCCTGTTAATTCGCCCTCGGATGACCACATATTATTATGGTAAATTCCAATGCACCTCACTGCACTGCTTACTCTCTTAAGTCACCCTGTGATCACCTCGTAAGATAGGGAGGTAACGTTCACTGTGAAAGGTGTTCCAAATCCAGCATACACCATGTCACAAAGGTAGTAACAATAATATTATGTTTTTACGTTCAGGATGCTCAGGGTTTTGTGAACTTTGAGCGTCACGTCTTCGTCCCAATTTCAACACCCGAAAATGCACGTAACGCCGTTTAATACGGTGTGAAATAGCAGGTCCAGCACTGGTGTTACTGTGGGAACGTGCGACTCTTCTACCATACAAAATAGTTACTGTATACCGGCGTGCTCGCTGATCACTCAAAGTCAATTAACCTACGGATATTTAATAGCGGCGGTGGCCGTGATGGCATACGTTGTTGTTATTGTTGTCGATGTTGTTGTTATTATTATTATTATTATTATTATTATTATTAGTAGTTAGTAGTAGTAGTAGTAGTAGTAGTAATAGTAGTAGTAGTAGTAGTAGTAGTAGTAGTAGTAGTAGTAGTAGTAGTAGTAGTAGTAGTAGTAGTAGTAGTAGTAGTTGTAGAAGTAGTAGTAGTAGTAGTAAAAAGTTTAGCAGTAAAAGTTATTAATATTATTAGTATTATTATTATTAGGATTATTATTAAAAGTTTACATTATTATTATTATTATTATTAGTATTAGTATTATTATTATTATTATTATTATTATTATTATTATTATTATCTAGTGAGTCGCAATATGATTCCGGTACGTTGTTTTGGTGCTCGGGTGTGCTTTTGTCAATCTAGTTTATTTTAGCGACCCATTAGGTATTTGCTACTGCAATTGCAATTTACGCTCAATCATCTTATTGTCTATTAACAGTGAGAATGGTGGTAACTGGCGGTGTTCGCGTTTAATTTCATAATCGATTACTTAAGCTTGTATATTTCATAATATTTAAGACTATCTCTCTCTCTCTCTCTCTCTCTCTCTCTCTCTCTCTCTCTCTCTCTCTTTGAATGCCCTCAAACCAAAATGCCCATTCCCCATTTTCTATTCCATACCTCCCCCACCCCCATCCACGTCTCCTTTGACCGGCCCTTGTAATATCTTCGTCCCACTGACCCCGTCGTCCTCATAACTTAAAGCCTTTTCTTCCCAAAGTTCGATATGACCCTCAAGGGCACCTTATCATCATCGTCTGTCAACTCCATTGTTTGTTTTATCCCTGTAACTGCCCCTGCCGCTCTGGTAATGAATGTTTATCCAATGTGGCGATCTCCTACAGACACCTATTTTCTTCCCCACCAGTATGACACACACACACACACACGAAGGCCTGCACAACTATCCACACTCGTACACACACACACACACACACACACACGAAGGCCTGCACAACTATCCACACTCATACACACACACACACACACACACACACACACACGAAGGCCTGCACAACTATCCACACTCATACACAGAGCAAGCAAGTGTACACATTGATAATCTTATAATTTATAGTGTCACCGTCTAGTCTCATGTCTGGGGAGTCGATGATGACGACCTCTCAAACAAAAGGTTGGGATTCAAACCCCGACTGTTGAAATATTTTTACGATGTTTTTCGAGTAAAATTTACTGCCAGGGTCCAGGTAGGTGTATCAACACCTAGTCCCATTGGTACAGGTAGGTGTATCAACACCTTGTCCCATTGGTACAGGTAGGTGTATCAACACCTTGTCCCATTGGTACAGGTAGGTGTATCAACACCTTGTCCCATTGGTACAGGTAGGTGTATCAACACCTAGTCCCATTGGTACAGGTAGGTGTATCGACAGGACCTAGTTCCATTGGTACAGGTAGATGGATCAACACCTAGTCCCATTGGTACAGGTAGGTGTATCGACACCTCGTCCCATTGGTACAGGTAGGTGTATTGACAGGACCTAGTTCCATTGGTACAGGTAGGTGTATGGATCAACACCTAGTCCCATTAGTACAGGTAGGTGTATCGACAGGACCTAGTCCCATTGGTACAGGTAGGTGTATCGACACCTAGTCCCATTGGTACAGGTAGGTGTATCGACAGGACCTAGTTCCATTGGTACAGGTAGGCGTATCGACAGGACCTAGTCCCATTGGTACAGGTAGGCGGATCGACAGGACCTAGTCCCATTGGTACAGGTAGGTGTATCGACACCTAGTCCCATTGGTACAGCTAGGTGTATCGACAGACCTAGTTCCATTGGTACAGGTAGGCGTATCGACAGGACCTAGTCCCATTGGTACAGGTAGGCGGATCGACAGGACCTAGTCCCATTGGTACAGGTAGGTGGATCAACACTTAGTCCCATTGGTACAGGTAGGTGTATCGACAGGACCTAGTCCCATTGGTACAGGTAAGCGGATGGACACCTAGTCCCATTGGTACAGGTAGGTGGATCAACACCTAGTCCTATTGGTACAGGTAGGTGTATCGACAGGACCTAGTCCCATTGGTACAGGTAGGCGGATCAACACCTAGTCCCATTGGTACAGGTAGGTGGATCAAGACCTAGTCCCACTGGTACAGGTAGGTGGATCAACACCTAGTCCCATTGGTACAGGTAGATGGATCAACACCTAGTCCCATTGGTACAGGTAGGTGGATGGACACCTAGTCCCATTGGTACAGGTAGGTGTATCGGCAGGACCTAGTCTCATTGGTACAGGTAGGTGTATCGACACCAGTCCCATTGGTAAAGGTAGGCGGATCGACAGGACCTAGTCCCATTGGTACAGGTAGGCGGATCGACAGGACCTAGTCCCATTGGTACATGTAGGTGTATCGACACCTAGTCCCATTGGTACAGGTAGGTGTATCGACAGGACCTAGTCCCATTGGTACAGGTAGGTGTATCGACAGGACCTTAGTCTCATTGGTATAGGTAGGTGTATCGACAGGACCTAGTCCCATTGGTACAGGTAGGTGTATCAACACCTAGTCCCATTGGTACAGGTAGGTGGATCAACACCTAGTTCCATTGGTACAGGTAGGCGTATCGACAGGACCTAGTCCCATTGGTACAGGTAGGCGGATCGACAGGACCTAGTCCCATTGGTACAGGTAGGTGTATCGACACCTAGTCCCATTGGTACACGTAGGTGTATCGACAGGACCTAGTTCCATTGGTACAGGTAGGCGTATCGACAGGACCTAGTCCCATTGGTACAGGTAGGCGTATCGACAGGACCTAGTTCCATTGGTACAGGTAGGCGTATCGACAGGACCTAGTCCCATTGGTGCAGGTAGGCGGATCGACACCTAGGCCTTAGACCTGCGTGCAGATCGAAACATTCTGTGCACGTTAATTTTTTATTATCCCTTGCCTATTTACAGAGCAATTTCTTGCAAAATTAAAAATCCTACCAAAACCCCCGAGATCACTGTGGTTGTGGGTGTGGGTAAAATTTTAAAAAACCTCATGTCTAGACTCTTGATCTTGCAGAATATGTTCGAATGTCATTGTGTTGATACCTGGGGGCCCAAAATCGTTTGCTCTGGTTTGCTCTACAATTTGGCAACTCTTGACAACATGGAGAAGCTATTTGGGGAGATGAGGCAGTGACGCTAGTCATCGACTCGTCACGTTTGTCATGAGATTATGTAGCTGAGGTTAAGTAGGCGAGATTGGGAGGGGGGGGGCGAAATATCAGAAACCGAACCACTTCATGTCAGCCAGCATGCCAAGCAAACAGTTTTCGTGAAGTACTTTATCGTACTTTGGCGTCGGAGCGCAGCAGTGGTTAGGCCGCCAGACTTACGATCTTGATGACCTGGGTTCGAATCCTGGTATTGCAGGGTCCGACATTGTGCTTTGAAACACCCCCCCCTCCCGAAAAAAACCAATCAAAAACAACACCCCAAAAAACCAACGAACCCCCCCCCCCCCCCAAAAAAAAAAAACCAAACAAAAAACCAAACCCCCCAACCCAAAACAACGAATCGCCCTGGTCAATGTTATACATGTACACCCATACTGAGATGCGAACCCTATCCAGTAATTGTAAGTGTAACACTGTGGCATAGGAATGTAAGAACAGTAAAGTTGTTGTCGCGTACTCACTAAAGCGACGGCTTCAGAGGAAAGAAGCAAACTGTAAAACGTATTGGTAGTGTGCCTGTTGTTACGATTGAAATGACTGATTCCAAATCATGAGTCACTGCATTATAGGTACACAATGAGTAAAGTGTCAGGGGGGTGTGGGGAGGGATGCAAAGTATGCTATAATATTGTCTGTTTGGGAGATAAGTGAAAGGTAGACAGAAACGAACGAAGAAGGTGCGAGCGTGTGTGCGTACATGAGTGTGGGTGTCCGTCTATGTACGAGACAAAGAAATGTTCGGGGTAGGGAGGGAGGGAGGGGAGAAGTCTGTGCTCACGCCATCATTTCACCTGTCTGACTCATAAAGTTTAAGGCAGGTAACTTAGTCATTTTTTGTTTTGCTGCTTCTGTTGTTGTGGTTGTTTTTGTTCTAAATGTCAGGAACCCTTTTGCTTCTTCTAAACGAAATTCGGATTCTTTTCTGAATTTGTTTGCTCCTACCCCCAAGGCAATGCTTTGACGATGAGACTGTGCCTTCAATACATATTATGCAAATAACACACACGTATTGTAAACGTAAGTACATACATAATATACAACATTATCATAAAAATGAAAACGAATGCCCATATACAACAAAGTTAACAGTAGACCGATCAAGACTGGCACTGAAATTATATTAATTATGAGAGCGTTTTAATTCTGATTGCAATATAACTGAGTTCATGAAATATGTAGGCTACATGCAAGCAATATATTTTCATTTATGGTATTCACATTGTTCTTTGATCTAACAGAGGACAGGAAGTAAACTCTTTTCGAATTAAGTAGGCCTACTATCTTGCCCCCATGAATTCGTTTAGGTTTGGTCCACGCCGAGTGACAACAACAAAACTCCCAACAAAAACAAAACAAAATCCACGCAGAATATGGAAGACTATAAAAGTTCACACGCTGCATGTCTATTCAAATCTATTTATATCAATTTTCGTTCTCGTCTGACATTTTGGCTACACCATCAACATGGTCACTGTTAAATTTGTTTCCCAGCGCCCTTCGCCCTTCTCTCCAACTTGTTCTAAACCAATGGATAATATTACACTGATGGTGTCCGTGTTGATAAATCTCTCTCTCTCTCTCTCTCTCTCTCTCTCTCTCTCTCTCTCTCTCTCTCTCTCTCTCTCTCTCTCTCTCTCTCTCTCTCTCTCTCTTTCTTTCTCTCACCCTCCCTCTCTCTCTTTCTCTGTCTCTGTCTCTGTTTCTGTCTCTGTCTCTGTCTCTGTCTCTCTCTCTCTCTCTCTCTCTCTCTCTCTCTCTCTCTCTCTCTCTCTCTCTCTCTCTCTCTCTCTCTCTCTCTCTCTCTCTCTCTCTCTCACCTACTCTCTCTATCTCTCTCTCTCTCCCTCTCTCTCTCTCTCTCTCTCTCTCTCTCTCTCTCTCTCTCTCTCTCTTTCTCTCTCTCATGTCTGTCTGTCTGTCTGTCTGTCTGTCTCTCTGTCTCTCTCTCTCTCTCTCTCTTTCTCTCTCTATTCCTCTCACACACACACACACTCTCTCTCTCTCTATGCCTCTCTCTCTCTCTCTCTCTCTCTCTCTCTCTCTCTCTCTCTCTCTCTCTCTCTCTCTTTGGTATGGCAATAGCTCAGCAGTGCAAAAGTTTTCTCACAAAGTCTCATTCAAGTAGCATTTGTGGTTGTGACGAAAAGCTCGAAACGGTCTTTTTCCCACTTAGAAATTGTTGACAGAAAGTAAAATTGTTTATGGAAAAAGACCGTATCGTCGTATACGGTCTTTTTTTCACAACTTTCGGCCAAATAGAAATTAAGGGGTACCGTGTCATGCATGATACGGTCTTTTTTTTCATAAGAAATTGCTTCTTTACTCGGCTTAGAATTTGTTAAATTAATATATTATTCATCTTCTATTCATTCTATTTAATAGAAAATGGTCTCAAAGGCACTCCAATATTTACATACATACATACTGAACACGTCATGTAGAAATACAACATCAAATAGTAAAGTTCAATGAAATGATAATCATGCCGGTATTTTAATTTTGCCGATATTTTCAACAAAAAACTAACAAATAAGGGTATACTACAGACTTTCAGGATTGAAAAATTAATGATGGACATTCCAGAAAATGTAATCGTTAATAAAATTAATCAAATATATTCTTATTCTCTCTTAAATCTATATTGTCGTTTTAGATAAACAAAACCAAAATGACTGTGTCAACAGCATTCGAGTACATTGAAACGAAATTACGACATTATGATATAACAACAAAAATCAATTGAGATTCGAAAATAAATGCTTGTCTTTGAGGAATTTCACAGTGAAATAGGGCCCGTCAAATGACCGTTTGTAGTGCAACATCCAAGATCCTATCCTGAATTCAACCACAACCATGTCAGCGAGATACGGTCGTGGGATTGTGTTCTTCACAGTATAGTAGCTCAAGCCTGAAATCCACAATTTGAAATCATGATGTGCCACTTCGACTGCTTCACACTTGGCATTTGTAACACTTTCTCTGAAATCTGCAAAATCATATACCTTCTTTTTTTCTTTTCATTACAGTTTCTATTTTATCATGCACGGCATCTGCTGCCATAAAAGAAAGTCCGGGTTCGAAGAATTTCAGGCGAATTGTCGATATCCCAATGTCAACGTCATTGAGCACGTACACCAGCATCGAAAATAAAGTCCAATTCTTGTTTTGGCCGGCGCAATTGTCGGCCCAGATGGTCAAACTCTCTGCATCTCGTTGCCTTTTCAGAAAAAAGCATAGAAGGCCGACGAAATGTCTTCATCTTTTCTTCCGAAATGCCTTCATGCCAAATGATGGCCAGATTTTTCTTACCTCGTCCAAGCTGGGCAAATGTTTCGTTGAAAACAACCAATCTTCTTGTGAAGATGGCTGATTTAAACTGTTCCATCCTTGGAATAAGAATCACTTTCTGAAGATCAGCGGAAAAGATTGCACTATTGTCATGATTGGTTTGGCTTGTTCCAGCATCGCATTTGTAATGCCTCCTTGCAGTTACATATTTCCGTTTGTGGATTATGTACGTGGTATAAACGGAGCAAACGTCCTTGCAGCTACAGCTCATTCTATGAGTGTTCATCAAAGTACATTCTTCGCACTCCTCATGTCCAAGCACAGTCATGGCAATGTTCATTGTTTTGAAAACATGGTAATAAGTGGCGTAAGATATTGTAGCTTTACACCTGGCCTGGAAGTCTGAAAACATCTGTTTTAAAGAAATGTCAGATAGTAGATATCTTCTGAAAGGTGCATGTTCTCGGCGGTAGTGGGGTGCAGCTGGTTTATATAATTCGATATGATTTCGAATGATGCTGTGGTCGAAAGCATGTGGCTTTGGGGCTTTGCCACGTCTGTCCTCCAGCAGCTGGACGTTGTCCGGTGTGGTCTAATCTAGAGAACGTTTTTGTTATGATGGAATCGTTGTTCTTTTGGAACCCAACGGTGGTGAGATAAAAAGTTTTACAAACTGCAATGTAATCTCCAGCTTTGTTCCGAAGTGTGTATTTGAAGGACATCTTCTTTCGGGATTCTTTTTCGGTGAAGCGTGAAACTGGTACCTTCTTAACTGTTTGCATTATGTATGTCTTTTGGTTTATTCAGTCCAAACTCCAGTATTTGCGATTGATGCCACTTCTGTCTTCTTCCTTAAAAGTTTCATTGTATTTCTTAAGGCAGGTGTCCGAACACCCAGTTTTCACTTCATGCTTCTGAATTATTTCCCTTCTTTTAACTTGCTTTGAGGCAGCAACTTCTGCTGGCGTTCTCCGTTTATTTCTCTTTCTTCCATTGGGTTGTTCATGGATCTGATGATCCTCTAACTCAACAGTGTTTGATTCTGTCGCGTTGTCAATTGCTGCGGTTGTTGTGGCTTCAATTGTTGCAGATGTAGCATTGTCATTTGCTACGGCGGTTATTGTGGTAACAATTGCTCCGATTGCTGCCTTGTCAATTGATGTGGTTGTTGTGGTGTCTTTTGCTGCCGTTGTTGTGTAACCATTTCTGCAGTTGTTCTAGCTGCTAGTTGCATTGAAGTATTTTGGATCACTTCGTCTTCACTGTCACTAGTGCTTGGTGGCTCTAAACCAGATGTCCCTAACGTAAAGCTTGAGTCAAGCGCTTCATCTTCGTCGTCATATATATCTATCAAATCTTCAGGAGATAACTCCTCTAGCATTTGTTTCATGAAGCTTTCAGCTTGAACAGCCGCCTGTCTATTTACTTGGTGATGCTTCTTCGGGTATGGTCAAATTCGGGACATGGTGAAAGATTATGTGATTCCGCTGAGTTAACCAAGGAAAATCTGTCGCCAGGGAGAGCGGTGGAGGACTGTTAGTCTGAACTCTAGTTGTCATTGATTGTGTCGACCATGGTGTTTCCAAACAGGAAGCAATTGTTGTGGGCTCACAACGTGGTCGTTCGGTTGTTTGAGTGAGTAAATTCAGCAATGTAGGTAAGGAGGACAAGCTATATCCTGAGCAAAGGGTTCAATCCGTTCCACTGTACTAGGACAATCGAAGGATGTCATGTCGGCGTGATCGTCGGTTGTCGGCATGTTGCTTTTAGCTTGAAGGTTAGCGTTTGAATCACTTTCTGATTCGTTTGCGAAACTGCTCATCAATGTCTGGAGTTGATTTGAATGCTTATGGACGAGGAACCCAGATCGATTATCGTTTTTCCCCGATGAGTGAACCTTAGAAGTGCCTTGAATCTTTGCAAGAGGTATACTCCCCACTCATCATCGCTGCTATCTGTTAACGACATGGTTTGGTTTTGAGGAGAACCCTTTGACAACAAAGTATGGTTGGATTTCTTGTTTGCTTTGATTTTCCGCATATGCTTTTTGCGTCTTATTGTTTCCACCTGCTCATGGAGTAGTGATATATCGAGTGGGTCCTCCTGATGACGAAAAGGTGAAAGGAAATAGCATTGCAATTTAAACGTGCTTCTAGTTTTGAAACCAATTACAATTCATTTAAAAAGAGGAAGCAACAAAGTTGAATTGGACACACTGAGTGTGAACTAGAGGGCGGAGAATATGTTAGAAAAGATAAAAACCACGATATCTTAAATATTGAATAGCCACTTCGATGCATCAATCATTATAATCAGTATAACGTAACAGGGCAAGCGATTAAATTGTATCTACAAATAAACAGTATAGAACGTGAAAAGATTCCTTTGACATAATGTAGACTGATGTGAAGAAACGACCACTGGGTAAGAATGCTATTGTGTTTGTGTGTTTGTATTATCTTTGGCAAATAATAAAAGGAGATAAATAGATTAGTATTGGATATGATTTATCTTAATTACACATATCTCATCTGATGAATCCATTTTCCTTTCCTGAAGAAACTTTAGAAAGTATACTGTTGATGCATTCACAGAATAAAACAAAGGCGCCTTTGTTGGTAGCCTTCATACAAGCTTGATCACAAAAGTCAGTACCAAAAGCGCGCGAAAACAGTCTATTTTTAGTTAACTATGCAACTTGCTGCATTACTTTACGTCCCCAGTTCAATGTCCTATAATTGTACAATAAGAAATACGTATACGGTATCGCAAAATTCAGCCTCATGCGCTAATGTTTACGAAAAAAAGACGTATACGGCAATATTTACGTAAAAGACCGTATATGACGATATACGGTCCTTTTCCATAAGGATCAGTAAAAAAAAACCCCGACAAATTCCATAATTATATGGTAGTGTATCTTAAAAACTATTTACCCTACAAATATAAAACCCAGATCAAAAGAAGGAGGATTTTTTTCTGGGTTGCATTCTTTAAAAAAGTGCATTTGATACAAAAAGGGATACGGTCTTTTTTCTTATTTCAATATTGTGTGTGTGTGGCATTAGGAAAGGATAGTGGGAAAGCATTCCCACCACGATACATCAAACCGAGACAAAAGAAGCATTTAGTCTCACTGGGATTTTATTTAATTTTTATGTGTCTGTGCTCCTATACCAGACATTGGTATAAGGTTAACGCAGCCCTAATGTCACTCTCTCTCTCTCTCTCTCTCTCTCTCTCTCTCTCTCTCTCTCTCTCTCTCTCTCTCTCTCTCTCTCTCTCTCTCTCTCTCTCTCTCTCTCTCTCTCTCTCTCTCTTTACAGTAGTTCATATAACATGTGTGGTGCTGTATTGGTTGTGTGTTGTGAGGTCAGTCGACATGCCGACTTCGAACTTTTTATTTTTATTTTGTCTTTTGTTAACACACCTCACTATCATATAACATGCTGTAGAATCCAGCACATGAATGTAATGTCACACAACGCCAACAGAACACCCCCGACAGTCAGCAATTCATAACAGGTGGCCTGTAGACACGACCGAGCATTCAGTAATGTCTTCTCTGCCTACCCGTACAATCAGTTCATACAACATGCAGATTTGGGATTCTACATTAAAGTAGCCCTTTATGACGGCATTACACTTACATTCTACAAATCTCAAGCCAATCTTCCCATAATAAAGAAACCATTTCGAAGATATATCCTTCCTGTAGCTGACTGATGAGCTTTTGTAGATCAAGATTAGTCTAAACCAACTGATCAAAACCACAATTTCCAGTACTCACACAGACACACGCAGAGACAGAGAGCGGTACCTTTAAAGTAAAAATTCTAAAAATAAAACAAAAACGGTTGGGGGGAGAGAAATTGTGTATGATCGTGTAAGATTGCTGGATCATTGATTTAAGACAGTGATATAATATGTTTTTTGTATTATTTATATTATCTAGCTCAGCATTTTGTATTGACACTCTTATAGCCAGACATGAGAGAATGTCCCATTCCCACCGCACACCCGTTTTTACCTCCCGACGTAACCAGTTGACCAACATAGTGGAGATATTGTCATTGACTCCTTGAACAGACGATAAGACGATAGATAAGTTTGTCTTAAAACCCAACGACCTGCCACCGTTTCTTAAAGGAAAAATACGACGAATGCATTATAGATTATCAGCTATCTATTATATATCCACATAGCTGTCTGCATACCTAAGGGGACTCGGTAGTTCAGAGGCAAGGTGTCAGCCTAATCAACCAAAAGGTTCGAGCCCCGCCAACGGTTGAAAATTTGTATCCAGTAAAATATCCCCCCCCAATATGCTCATTATTAAATCATCGTTTTTTCCAGATAGACGGACGATAAAGATGAGGTCGCCAGTGTGCAGATCACAACACTCTGTGCATGTTGTAAAGATCTCTTGGTTGTTTACAGGGGTCAGTCTGGGCAAAATTTTAAAAAATCCTACCGGCCAAACCCAGTCGAGATTACCTTGTGCCCTTTGTGGATGTGGGAAAATCAAATTAAAACTGCACAACTATCTATCCGTCTCTTTTTCCGCTTTTCTTTATTTCAAAACTTCCGCTTTCTTCATGATAGCTGTCTATCTCTATCTCTCTGTCTATAATATGACCACCTCAAATGTTGAATATTCTGTCAGTGCGCATATTTTTTTTATATTTAACCCTGAGTCTCTCTGTAAATTCAATTTTGTTTTATCTTGTCATGCTGCCCCGTGAAAGAACTTGAAAACAGTATATAAAAAAGATCCTATAATACGTGAGACTTGAAAACAGTATATGAAAAAGATCCTATAATACGTGAGACTTGAAAACAGTATATGAAAAAGATCCTATAATACGTCACCCCTGAGACTTGAAAACTTGAATATATACAAAAAGATCCTATTCAAATGCCTGTGTCCACGACTGTAATGTCACACAGTATGCTGAGACTTGAAAACAGTATATAAAAAAGATCACTATAATACGATGTAGACTTGAAAACAGTTTGGGATTCGTGCCCTTGGGCATATGACATTCTACAAATCTCAACCAATCGAAAGATCCTATGACTGATGAGCTAAATGCCTGATCAAAAACCACAATTTCAGTCCACGCTTTATATGTGAGACTTGAAAACAGTATATGAAAAAGATCCTATAATGAGAGAATGTCCCATTCCCACCAACATAGTGAGATTGAAAACAAATGCCTGCCTGTGTCCACGCTTTATATGTGAGACTTGGAAAACAGTATATGAAAAAGATCCTATAATACGTGAGACTTGAAAACAGTATATGAAAAAGATCCTTCAAATTCAAATGCCTGTGTCCACGCTTTATATGTGAGACTTGAAAAATATTCAGTATATTTTTTTAAAAGATCCTATAATAGTGTGAGATATGTCCTATAATACGAGACTTGAAAACAGTATATGAAAAAGATCCTATAATACGTAAGACTTGAAAACAGTATATGAAAAAGATCCTATTCAAATGCCTGTGTCCACGCTTTATATGTGAGACTTGAAAACAGTATATGAAAAAGATCCTATAATACGTGAGACTTGAAAACAGTATATGAAAAAGATCCTATTCAAATGCCTGTGTCCACGCTTTATATGTGAGACTTGAAAACAGTATATGAAAAAGATCCTATTCAAATGCCTGTGTCCACGAGACTTGAAAACAGTGATGAAAACAGTATAAAAAGATCCTATTCAAATTCAAATGCCTGTGTCCACGCTTTATATGTGAGACTTGAAAACAGTATATAAAAAAGATCCTATAAAACAGTGTGAGACTTGAAAACAGTATATGAAAAAGATCCTATTCAAATGCCTGTGTCCACGCTTTATATGTGAGACTTGAAAACAGTATATAAAAAAGATCCTATTCAAATGCCTGTGTCCACGCTTTATATGTGAGACTTGAAAACAGTATATGAAAAAGATCCTATTCAAATGCCTGTGTCCACGCTTTATATGTGAGACTTGAAAACAGTATATGAAAAATTCAAATAAATGCCTGTGTCCACGCTTTTGTATGTGAATCCCTATTCAAATGCCTGTGTCCACGCTTTATATGTGAGACTTGAAAACAGTATATGAAAAAGATCCTATTCAAATTCAAATGCCTGTGTCCACGCTTTATATGTGAGACTTGAAAACAGTATATGAAAAAGATCCTATTCAAATGCCTATGTCCACGCTTTATATGTGAGACTTGAAAACAGTATATGAAAAAGATCCTATTCAAATGCCTGTGTCCACGCTTTATATGTGAGACTTGAAAACAGTATATGAAAAAGATCCTATTCAAATTCAAATGCCTGTGTCCACGCTTTATATGTGAGACTTGAAAACAGTATATAAAAAAGATCCTATTCAAATGCCTGTATACACACTTTATATGTGAGACTTGAAAACAGTATATAAAAAAGATCCTATTCAAATGCCTGTATACACACTTTATATGTGAGACTTGAAAACAGTATAAAATGCCTGTATCCACGCTTTATATGTGGGCGTTACCGACATTTTCGACTGATCCTCATCAGAATCTACTATTTATTTGCGCTACACATCTAATACCTCCGAACCCCGCCCTATGGTCCCCCCCCCCCCCCATCTCTTCCTCTCATTTTCGTCTCTACCTGTCTCCTTCTTGTCATTGCTCACTACCTGTGCACCAAGTGTGGCGGTTGGCGGGTCCCTCAGGTAGTTCCTACTTTTTCCTCATCATTCTTTCACAATTATGTCTTTCATTCTGCTTTATACTCTTATTTCACCTCGAGGTCACCGCAAATGGTGGACAGGATAACTTCCAATTAAGCAAACTTCCTCCTTCTCCATTGCCTCTTTTTTTTTCTCCTGTTTCGTTTTGATTTGTTCCTTGGCTCAAGTCAATAAAATAATGTAAACCTGCCGCTATTGAATGAAGAAGAAAAAGTAAGGAGGGGACATCGCCCCCCCAACCACACACACAAACACACATACATACACACACACACAGACAGACAGACACACACAGACAAAACGCGACTCTAGACGTAGATGAATAAAACGTTTACATTTTGGTATCGCACCTATCAAGGTTTTCAGTTTTCTCCTTCCACCAAATGACGGGCAAAGAAATCTGCCGAATCGTAGCAAAGAGTGAAAAGATTTTTGCCCCAGATTACTTCACGTAAAGCCTGTGAGTGTGAGACTCGACGCCAGAGAATCGAACGACTGTTATTGCGCATGAACTACGTTGGTTAGATTCGGTTTGGCGTAAGTCGATATGTCATGTAAATAGTAAACGACGTAAGTCGATACGTCGTGTAAATAGTAAACGGCGCGTAAGTCATACGTCGACGTAGAGTGATCGTGTAAATAGTAAACGACGTAAGTCGATGCGATATGTCGATGTAAAATAGTAAACGACGTAAATTGTCGATACGTCGTGTGTAAATAGTAAACGACGTAAGTCGATACGTCGTGTAAATAGTAAACGACGTAAGTCGATGCGTAAATAGTAAACGTCGATATGTCATGTAAATAGTAAACGGCGTAAGTCGATACGTCGTGTAAATAGTAAACGACGTAAGTCGATATGTCATGTAAATAGTAAACGACGTAAGTCGAAATAGTAAACGTAAGTCGACGTGTAAATAGTAAACGACGTAAGTCGATACGTCGTGCAAATTGTAAACGACGTAAGTCGATACGTCGTGTAAATAGTAAACGATACGATACGTCGTGTAAATAGTAAACGACGTAAGTCGGTACGTCGTGTAAATAGTAAACGACGTAAGTCGATACGTCGTGTAAATAGTAAACGACGTAAGTCGGTACGTCGTGTAAATAGTAAACGACGTTTGATTAAATAAATACAAAATTATGACATCCAGTCACAGAGAGGGATGAAAAGGTGAGCGAAATTAAGTTTGGTGTTTAAAACAGTCGTAGATTTATCCTGGAGTGAGAAGGAAATGAATACATGACAATGTATAGGTTATAGTGAGACGCTGAGATTTGCCTCTACGTCACTGGAGTTTGCTATTCAAGAAAAATCTCGAGAGAAAACGAAGAAGTTCAGCTGTTCAGTTGAAACCACCCACACCCCCCCACACACACACACAAAGGAGAGAGAAAAATAGTAAAAGTGGTAACAAAAAAACAAGAAAAAAGAATGCATGGTGGATGTACTATCAAAGCAAAATGAAAGAGAAAAAAAAAAGATTTGGGAAGAGAAAGCAGCGAGGTGACGCATTCATATACATTACTATTGTTATAAGCCTACTACTTGTTATTTCGCGAAACACCTTAACCTTAATAGTGTCCAGTCACTATTTTAGCATATTTGCTCTCCATGGGGAGATTCCATTCCAATCAGTTTTCATGGAGTTTTTAAGTGTCAAGTATCGTCTGCGTCTCATGTTGTCAGGGATGTATTGCTGCTTTGCCGATCATTTTCTCCTTATTCGTGAAAAGTCAAGTTGGCAGCTAAAGTGAAATGCAAACAGGGACAAACTGAAACGCTATCTCGGCTTGTGGCATTTCCTCGGTCAGAGTTAGAGACTCCTCCTCACTCCTGATTCTAGCGTCCGCCGTAGAAATCTCCAGCAAGCGAGGATTTGGCTCGATAAGATCACGAAAGGTCACACGTCTTGTGAGAAGAAAGGAAGGAGGCGGAGATTGGGTCCAAGTCTTTTGACGGCTGGTTGGCGATTAGGTAGAAAGTAGCAAGACCGATTACCAAAAACACGTTGAATGATTCTTTACCGCTTGGGTGGGTACTCTCAAGCTCATTGAACGAGTGGACCTGATTTGCCTTAGATGGTCAAATAGGCCGTATCTGTGTTTAAGCTGAAACAAGAATTTCATTGAGATGGCATGACCTTGTTCTTTCCTTGATTTAAAATTAGTATACGTGGTGTCGATGACAGAGTGGGTAGGCTGTCGGACTTTGGATCATGAGGTCCTTGGTTCGAATCCAAGCAAAGCTAGGTCCGACGTTGTGTTCTTTGGGAAGGACGCTTAAAACGCATTTTGCTCACTCAACCCAGGTGCAGATGGGTACAAACTTGGGAGTAAAATCCGGCGTCAGACTAGCGTCCTGTCCAGGGGTGAGTATTATCATTAGTTTCGCTCAACGATTAACGCTACAGAAACCGAGATAAGCTCTATGGGTCGTAACAGCATTGAAGGGACTTTATTTACATATATACAATGTATTTGCATCTCCTCCCCCTGTCCTCTCTCTCTCCCTCCCTTTCTCCCTCTCTCTCTATCTCTCTCACCCTCCCTCCCCCTCTCTATTTATCTATCTGTATACACGCTCTCTCTATCTCTCTCTGTCTTTCTTTGTTTGTCTGTCTCTCCCTCCCTCCTTCTCTCTCCGCCTCTGCCTGTCTGTCTATGTGTCTGTCTACCTGACTGAAGGATTTTCTTTGATTTTTTTAAATATATAGGAGAGAAGGGAAAAGAACGACCCCCCCCCCCCCCCGCACACATCAACATCCTCTTTGGCTATTTCAATACCAGTCTTGGAATCACTCCAGCGTAATGCATGTATTTAGTGTTAAATTACACAGGAAAAACCGAGTAGAAATAGTATACTCGATTTTTTAAACTGTCTTATTCATTCATCTATCAGAGTAAATGGCTGCCTATCGTGTACCGTTCAACATTAGTTCACAGTACGTGTACTGAATTTACTGATGATTTTCACGGGGCGTTCATATTTTTGACAGTCGTGACGCGTACGTTTGTATCACCGTTCATTGCAAAGAAAACTCTGTCCTATAAGTCAGTCATGTTCCGAATCTAAGCTTGGCCAGGGAATAGTGTGAAGGCCCCAGTAAACATTAGGAGTACTCTAGTCTGAATCATTGTATTTAGCATTGCCCTTCTTCTTATCCACTGGAGACACAGTGATTGGAATACTCTAGTCTAAATGATTGTATTTAGCATTGCCATTCTTCTTATCCACTGTAGACACAGTGATTGGAATACTCTAGTCTAAATGATTGTATTTAGCATTGCCATTCTTCTTATCCACTGTAGACACAGTGATTGGAATACTCTAGTCTAAATGATTGTATTTAGCATTGCCATTCTTCTTATCCACTGTAGACACAGTGATTGGAATACTCTAGTCTAAATCATCGTATTTAGCATTGCCCTTCTTCTTATCCACTGTAGACACAGTGATTGGAATACTCTAGTCTGAATCATCGTATTTAGCATTGCTCTTCTTCTTATCGACTGTAGACAAGGTGATTGGAGTACTCTAGTCTAAATCATCGTATTTAGCATTGCCCTTCTTCTTATCCACTGTAGACACAGTGATTGGAATACTCTAGTCTAAATCATCGTATTTAGCATTGCCCTTCTTCTTATCCACTGTAGACAAGGTGATTGGAGTACTCTAGTCTAAATCATCGTATTTAGCATTGCCCTTCTTCTTATCCACTGTAGACAAGGTGATTGGAATACTCTAGTCTAAATCATCGTATTTAGCATTGCCCTTCTTCTTATCCACTGTAGACACGGTGATTGGAATACTCTAGTCTAAATCATCGTATTTAGCATTGCCATTCTTCTTATCGACTGTAGACACAGTGATTGGAATACTCTAGTCTAAATCATCGTATTTAGCATTGTCCTTCTTCTTATCCACTGGAGACACGGTGGTCCAGAGGTAGGGCGTCAGCCTCTTAACCAAAAGGTCTTCGATTCGTAAACCGACTGGTTGAAAAAATGTTTCAAAGTCTGGTAACTCTAAGACCCCCCCTCGCCCCCGGATTCCAGAGAAGGACGGTAAAAACGAGATTCCTTGTGCAAGTTAATGAGTCATGTGATGTTTACAGGGCATTTTGGGTATATTTTTGAAGGTCCTAAAATCCCATTAATGTAGGAAGTGAAAAGAGGAAAGTTTTGAAATGGTGACGTTTTTTTGACAAACACAATCAGTGCTCATGTCGGAAACAGGACAATGGCTAACCTCGTAATCTTCTGAAAACAAAGAAGAAGAGAAGAAGAAAAACGAGAGAGAAAAAAGCATTGAGGGAAAAGAGGAGGGGGTGTGGGAAGATAAATCTGAAAGAAGGGATCAGATCAATTGTTACTAATGTTAGTGTTACACCGGTGGATCTCACGGCTAATTGCCAGAGCGTGGCCAAAGACGAGACGTCGACGGAAATGTGAGAGACCCTAGGACGTAGTAAGTATGAATTCGCCAGGATTACGTTGTTTACTGTGAAGATTAGTGGGCTGTTATTTTGCATAGCCCGTGCTCGTGGTGTTTCCCTTTACGTAAATGCCAGGAGCCTGAAGTAGTTCTGTTCACTGATTCGCTCACACTCACACTCACACACGAGTTGATCCATTTCCCACCTACTCCACCCTCCACGGCCGTCCTGCTGTCGTCAGCTGAACGTATCCATGTCGTTCTCTCAATCCCATTCACTCTATTGCCATTGTGTTGGCCACCACCTAGCCTTCTTCTTCTTATGTTTCAGTTATCGGTTTAATGTTGTTTGATTTTGCTGGTTTACCGTGCAGCTTGCTGAAAAAACGAAGGAAAGAAAGAAAGAAAGAAAGAAAGAAAGAAAGAAAGAAAGAAAGAAAAAAGAAAGAAAGAAAGAAAGAAAGAAAGAAAGAAAGAAAGAAAGAAAAAGAAAGAAAGAAAAAAACAGCATTTTACGTTCAGTGTTCATGTCAATGTACGGTGCTTTTAATGTTGCTGTTGTCAGCTCTCTGTGTTTTACATTTAAAGGTGTCATGTACGTGCACAACCAAAATGCTATGTATTCTCTGAAAATGATTACCTATAGAATGCTCAACAAATAACCAGTTATCATGCGTATAGATCAGAATATACCTACATGTAATAGTAATTTAAAGGGTTTTATGGCTACTGCAGTGCTCATTGTCATGAGCATGCTTATACCATTATCTCCTTTATGTACTTTCACCATTTTCTTCAAAGCTGTGGGCGGTTCACGGGGGGGGGGGGGGGGGGGGGACTCCTGCTAGTTCCTACTTCTCTCCTTTCATCCTTTTACTCATCTTTCATCTTTCTGGGATTTTGCCTTAACCTACCGCGAGATCACCGCCTATGTTGGACGGGGTATTGTACAATGAAACGATACCTCCTCAAACCTTGACCTCATAATTATAAGGATGATGGCGTTGATTTCCGTCGTCTTTCATCGGATAGAAAATACCCCCCCCCCCCCCCCATTTCATTATCTTTTTCTTTCACATGTTTATAACCATCAATGTAATACCGGTACTGCTTTTCCTTGGTGTTCTGTGGTCCTGATTTCTATGTGCACCTTATTTCTGTTTAAACTTGTAAAAATATAACATTAACAATCATCCCTTAGGACAAGATCCTGTTGGCAAAGAGACTATAATTTGCTGTGGGTTTTTGTTTGTTTGTTGTTGTCCAATGTTTAACATCGGATCTAGCGGCCAGTGGATAATTGGCGTGCTTGTCGGAGGATCCTCCTTAAGTTACTCATTGCCTATCCTTCTGTAATCCATCGCCTCCTTTTTGTCCAAGAGTAGGATGATGAAAATATAAATGTCCTTTCAGGCAACAGAAATACACGAAGACGTATCTGATAAAGACACGCACA
>JAXRKP010000377.1:145000-165000 GCA_037039925.1 Doris montereyensis | reverse complement strand
TATTTGATTTAATGTCCATGAAACTAAACTTTGGACCTTAATCTCTATTTGGTGTCTGCAGGTGCATGTATCATTGTCACGTGAAAATGTGTGTGCCCCCTCATTGAACAATGAGTACCGGTAGTATTTCTATATTTATTTACCATTTTTGTTTTATTCCCTTGATTCTTTTTCAGATGTCTGACGCAGCCTACGAGGCCCACATCAAGTATGCTCTTGCAGACGTCATCTACCACGTGGAGAATGAAGACAACATCCCAGACTTTGCTTGATCTCCTTCATCATGATCATAAACCATGAATAAAATGAGAATACTTTTTTTTAAATGCTGTGATGCTTCTCTTATTCTTATTATATATTATATTGTTTATGTGAATTGAAAAGATGTGATCTATTTTTGTTCTTCTCTGTTTCCTGTGTATGAAATTTGTAAACAAAATGCATACTCTTGTTTTTGTTACCTTTTACTTTTACTTCTGGCCATGGTTGGCAGGTCCTGCTTCTTCTCTTTCACGTTCAATTCATTCTCCTATGTTAAAGTGGGTGGTTGGTGGGTGCTACTGATGGGTCTTTCTTCTTACCATTCACTTTCTCCACTATCTACTGTCTTGCTGTTTCCTCTTAATTCACCCTGAGAGCACTCTATATGGTGGACAGGGTAAAGGTCAATGAAACACAGAAACAAATCCGATTTTAAACTACACGTAGCTGTTTCCTTTTAATCTTAAGTCACCACCTCCTCCTCTCACTCTAGACTACATGGGAGATTGGTGATCTTACTCTTTATTACTACTATACATGTATAATGCTACTACGATTATAAACTTTTCACATCATCTTGTCAGTAATAGTACTACATTGTACATGTGTAACAGTTTTATTTTTTCTTGATTAGTCACATGTTGATTATCTCCCTCATCCTAATGGTAATACTGAAAAGGGGCGTTTTCATTATAACACTCTTCCCCTTATAACGCCAAGTTACCACTGGCACAACAGTTGGTGGTATAACGAGGTTTGAGTGTATATAATTCTGAGTTAATCGTTCTTTGTGCGCAAAGGCTCTGTTACCCGCCGCTAAAGGTAACCATACTTTGCATGTATGATATAAATGATGCTCAGATCCTTTTTTTTTTAAAGGAAAATTTTTATTCTTTCCCCGTCTTTGTTGTGTAGAAATTGTATTCATCTATGCCGCCATTTTCAAAAGGTTTTATTATTTAAAAGTTGGAATGGTATCACGCCTAGCCATGTAACTTCAACATTGAATACTGACTTGATCCAATAATTGGATTGGATACTTCTTGGGATATAACATGCTTGTTTACCCATTAAAAAAATAAAATTACTTTTAATTTAATCAGTGGGGCTGATTTGCATGAATGATGTAATCCAAATCCAAGATATTTCATATACACCGTTTTTCAAAATGTCTGCATAATATTAATAGACAAACACAGCCAACTTAAAAACAATCTTTAAATTGAAATTCAGTAAATCTGAATCAGATGAACCCATCTCTAGGGATTTGAATACATTGCACCAGACTGTATAATGTATCGTTTTTACATAATTAAAATTATCTTCCTAATTGCAAATTGATTCAGATATTCCACAAAAATATTAAATGATTCAAAGACTATTTCCAAAGAACCCATACCAATCTGATATCCTTGTTTGAAATGACACTGGTTCCAAGGAATGAAGATTCAAAATGTTAGAAAGATTAAATTGTCATTGCCAATTTCAGATAACAGCTTTGGTTTTAATGATGAAACAACATGCATTTTTTCTTTTCCTTTTTTAAGTGCCTCTTTGAATGTTATCATCCTTTGAGTAATGTCTATAAAATTTATGATTTTATTTTTTAATTCAACCAAACGTTCCGAGTGTATTCACTTTATTACTATTACTATTACTGTTGTAATACAACAATTTCCGATATAGGAAAAATACAAGCAGATGTTGATTACTTAACAAACACAAAGAATTGATGCCAGAATGATTGAAATCAAAATCATACAGAACATTTTATTAAGTCAAAGACCTTTAATAAAAATCTGGACCAATGATTATATTATGTACATTATATATACACAAACAACGGAAAATACATTAATCTGTATATTTATGCAAAATCATATTAACCTTTAACTTTAAACTGCTTTCAGCCATCCTCATGAAATCACAATGACTATTGACTTCATATCTTAAAAATCTGATGTGCTACAACTTACTATTCATACTATCTACAACAAAGACAAACACAACCTCTGTTATGGTTTCTTTCATTGCCAAGCTAATTTTGACTCTGCATGCTATTGATTTATACTGACTCTTAATACTCGTAAGGTGTAAGGCTATGACAATCTGCATCAAAACTGAAAATATTTTGATACCAAACAAATACTCATGCTATGAAACAGACTACATCACTGATAACAAAATCTATGTAACCCACCAGTAGATATTAACACAATCACCTTTTGTTTTTAGGCAGTGAAAGGAATAAAATAAGATATAAATATATAAGATAACTTTACGCTGGCTCCTTTTCAAGTTGTTATGAAAGGCAAATAATATACATTATATAGGCAATAAAATCATGACATTCATATATGATATATAGAGGAATCGACCAAATGTTGACACCACACAACTTACAAATTCGGTTGCCTTTAGCCTAAGCTTGGCACTAGCTATCTTCACACAAGTACACCATCCAATCTACCTCTTGATGGATTTTACATATTAGAAGACAATACATGTACTAAAATGTTATGACTGGTACGGTGAAAGGAAACATCTCCATCCAGGTCACTTCAATCATTTCATACCATCATAACTTATGCAAATAAACATGCAGCAGGTTCCTCACTCTTAATAACGGAAACGTTCAGGCCTTTCTCAGAAAATATTTTAAATACAACTCAAACACAACACGGAATAAAGCACTATATCTGTAGTGGTTGTAGTTATAGGTAGCCCTCTACTCATGACCACCTCTCTAAGATTTAATTTGATAGCAGTTAATGCTTATTAGTACTACATTTCATTAATTCAATTAATTGTGAAGAAAGATTTTTCATTTTAAATTAACTGAAACTTGGTGAAGTGAGTTGGGTTCCTGCAGATTCCACTGTGTATTTACAACAGGCATTAACTGCCTATGATTAGGCACGTAAATAGAAACTTATTTAAAACATCTTTTTAAAAGTACTGTACACAAAAAGTGGACTTTCAAATCTGTGGTTTTACACTGACACCCAATTTGGTATACAAGAGCACAAAATTGGTAAAAGTTGCCAAACAAGCTAGAATAGCCCAAATGGTTATTTGTTATGTGCAGAAATTTAAATACCGGTATTTCCTTTCTATAATATAGAGTTTCTCCTACCTGTATCTGAATTAAAGTATCATTCATGGTCATATTATCATGAAATTGTAATATGTTTCCATTCACATTTTAATTTAGATTCAAATTAAGGTTTTGACTACTATTAATATTATGCTTCAACAACAGAAACTAGAAAGAAAACGTTCAATCTTAGTCATTTAAAATAACCAAATTAAAAAGGAACAGGAAACAATTTTTTATATGAGAAGAAAAAAGAGAGGATATCCAATTTTACGAGAGAAAAAAACAACTTCAGGAATTTTCACTTTTGAATGTCTTTTCTTCTTCTTCTGTGAAAAACAAGACAGAAAGAAAAGTGAAAAGAGCCATCTCTCAAATGTGTACAACATTCTTTGAGCCACACATAGCGGATAATCTCATTTCTGTTAATTTAACAATTGCAGTCGAAGATATTTTTAAATGGCCTGAGTCAAGTTCTCATTTGTTAAAAAAATAGAAATCAGTATCACATCAAGAAATATACAAAATTTGTCATCTGATCTCGTTTGCCAACACTATCAACCAAAACCCATTCTCACATACTGAAAGGTCAACTATCACAAGCTGAACAGGCAAGCAAATTCTGTTTCATGATTTCAAGGCAGTGCTTAAAATATAAATTTTTGTAAAAAACCTGAAAAAATGGGCCGTTCATTTTTTTACCTCTGTTGACATTTGACAAAATTCTCTGAAACACAAGGGCCCCTCCACTACCACCGCCACCCATCGACCACTTTTTGGTCGATGAGTCCAGTTCAGATGACTGAGTTGCCTTTTGCTAGAACTAGATCCCCCGGTCAAATTGCTGACATTGACAAGCTGAGAGGCTCCTTGTGAGGTTGTGGCAGTGTATGGGTTGTAGTTAGCATGAGGCACCTGGTTTGGATCATTTCCTGAGGCTGGCATATTGTAGGGGTAGGCGGAGTAGCCACTCATGTTTGTGTAATTAGGCATACCGCTGTAATTATACGGGGCAGTGACGGATGGGTTGCTATAAACTAAAGGTTGCTGAGGAGTGTAGCCAGCTGGAGGGGGAAATGTCGAAGCTGGCCACTGTGCAAATGTGGCTGGCGGTGTGCTGTAGTTGACTGAAGCCGCTGGGAATCCATAGTTTGGAGGGGGGCCTTGCTGGGGGTAATTCCCAAATGTCGTTGACTTGACGTCACTAGATTTAATTGATGATTCATATGATGCTGTTGCTCTGTTTTTCTCATTCTGCTTCTGCCAAGAAGACTGGGCAGACTTTGTACCAGTGGTGGTCACATGTTTGTCTAGAGCTCTATCTCTGTTGGTTACAGGAGAGAGCGCAGCCCTTTTATAAGGTGGACTCCGTTCCTTTTTTTATATGATGGACTCCTACTCCTAGATTTAGCTTTACTCTTAGACCAAAATGGGCTTCTAGAGCGGAACGACTTCTGCCTTTATAAGCTCTATGATTTCTGCTTCTGTCGATAGGAGAATATTGATCTCGCCTTGATTTGTACAGGTTAGTTTTATGATACTTTTGGGGGCTGGGGGATTTTGAGACAGGACTGAGCGACGGAGATCTAGACGAAATGGAAATTGGACTGCGAGAAATCCGCTTAGGAAAAGACGCCTTTGATCTCCTGATTCTTGCCCTCCTATCTCTTGAGGGATACGAAGACGATGAGAGTGACTTATCCGACAGAGGTGACAACGATCTTGACAATGTCCGCCTGAACCTATTTGGTGTTCTTCGTTCAGCTGAACGAAAATTGCTTATGGTAATTGATGGCCCCTGTTTAACTTCGTAAACTGAAGGTAAACGATCAGGGCTTTTTCTGTTAGAATGATAAGAGACGTCTTTCCAGCCTTTGTGGCCGTCGTAAGGAGGTGATCGACTGTGATGGTAGGGCACCTTACCCTGCTCAGCTAAAGACAGATACGCATCCCGCCTCTTTGGGTCTGATGCTTCTGTGTGCCATTCTAAGAAGCCACGTCCCTGATTGTTGCTGGCGTTACCATAGCCATAGCCATGAGTATACTCTTTGGAATACATTTGTCTGGAATGTTGAAACTGATCTGCCTGCCTCTGCTGTTGTTGAGATGTCTTTCTGTCAAATCCTGGTCACGCCTGGGAGAGGGAGACTTGCTCCTGAAATAATAAAAAATTTTTAAAAGAGATTTGTCAGTAAGACTGAAGAAGTAGCTTTCGGTTATTGATTCCAAGTCCATATAAATTACAATGTGTGTATGAGTGTGTGTGTGTGTGTGTGTGTGTGTGTGTGTGTGGAGAGGCACAAATAAAGTTGGGATTTTGTTTTGTTTTTGGGTTGTTGGCTCGTATATATACACACACATGTGGATTTGACAGTGGCTGTTACTCACACATACAGGATTAAGTTGATGGTCAAGAGGCATGCATCAAAATTTAATTTACAAAAAGATTGTTTTAAAATTTACCTTTTAAAATTATCAATGTACAGTACAGTGGAGCTCGGTTACACCCGACTGACTGGGGGGGGGGGGGGGGGGGGATCTTGTTGTAGCAGAGGCCCATTGTAACCTTGTATAAAGGGACAGAACCCATGTTCATCTATGTATACTCATTTATATACTGTAAATCGTGTACAACGCCGGACAGACGATGTTATCCATGACTCTAGTGTAAACTGATTAATTAAAGACACGGCTTTCTGAGACGATCCAAGCCATGCCAGTCTCCGTCAGTGAGTCACAGGCAACTGTTAGCGTGATTGAGCATCCTAATCATAGCAATGCCATGCCACAGTAAGAAGTACCCTAGGCCTAAATGATGCCTTCTGCCTAGTTAGTAAAAAGGAGAGAAAAAACAAGCAAGGTATGCATAATGAGCCTTATGGTGATAATAACAATAGTGTACAATGTGTCTTACACAATGTATACAAAAAAAAAGTATGTGGGTCTAGCCTACGGGTGAATCCTGATCATCCTTCTTA
The DNA here is from genome assembly GCA_037039925.1 of Doris montereyensis. Classification (NCBI taxonomy): domain Eukaryota; kingdom Metazoa; phylum Mollusca; class Gastropoda; order Nudibranchia; family Dorididae; genus Doris; species Doris montereyensis. The sequence goes on along the minus strand of JAXRKP010000377.1, from coordinate 158,664 downwards.
TATTACATTGTATCACCTTTCTTTTTTATGTAGAACTTTTCACGTCAATAAGAATTATTCTTTCCCGTGATAGACCGTGTGCAATGGAGCAATTGTTTCCCCGACATTAAGTCCCATTGTAGGGCATGCATATTTAATATTGCTTATATAGAGAATAAAATGGGGATTTGAAAAATCCACTGTATTGCACAGGTGGTTTCCTGAAAAAAATTGATTTGCGTTCTATGCTCAGGCATGAATTCAAACTAAACACTGACACTTTGTGTTTACAAGGAACAATGCGTACTTTTAATAAGATTTGGTGACATACTACTCTTATTCCCTTTTTCTCTCTAAACACAGACACTCTTAGTCTTACTCTTACTACTCTTAGTGCAGAGTTAGGAGGATGACAGGCTTTATGTTTGAAATCTCCTCAGTGTCTAGTACACAGATTAATGAATAATTGAAATCATAATTAAACACCATGCACAATACTCTTGATATTGATGAAAGTGCACAAAAAACACAGATATAAAAGATAAGAACTAACGCTAAGATGAGACTGTGGCATCGGAGGCTGAATGGTTTTGGTTAGACTGCCAGACTTGGGATTATGAAGTCCCGGGTTTGAGTCCTAGCAAAGCTAGGTCCAACATTGGGAAAGACATTTGACATGCATTTTCCCCACTCGACCCAAGTGCAAATGGGTACAAGCACTAGCTTGGGGAGTAAAAACTTGTATCAGACTAGAGTCCTGTTCAAGAGGTGATTATTATCACCTGTTTAGCTTCCCCGCTATAGAAACTGGAATAAGCTCTGGCTCTATGGGGTGTAATGGCATTCAAGGAACTTTACTTTTTCTTTCTAATGGGGACTAGTAGTGATACCTCATTTTTCTTACTTTTTGTCAGCAAACGTCTGCAACTAGACCAAAAGCTACAACGGTACAAGCCAGTGGTCCCGTCTTAAATCAACATAATTGTGCTGATCATTGAATACTTTATATCCACTCTTTTGTGTACATGACACATCTTTACACACCTCAGTGTATGTCTGGGCCTCAAGAGAGATACATATAAAAACAAAACTACACATCTTTAATTCAAATCTGAAGTCAGTCCTGCCCTATGGCTACGAGACTTGGAAAATGATCAGGACAACACAGCAGAAAATTCAGAATTTCATCAAAACCTATCTGAGGCGTATCTTTAAGATCAGATAGCCAGAGTAGAGAAGAAATAAATATCTTTGGCAATCAGCAAGACAACAAGCAGTGGCCAAACAGATTCTGTGGAGAAAGTAGGGTTGGATTGAACACGCCCCCAGGAAGCCAGCATCACACGCCAGTCCCTGACCTGGAACCCACAGGGAAAAAGGAAGAGAGCCGGCCGGCCTCGCAGCATCTAGAGGCGAGACACTGATTTTGAAGATGAGATAAAGATGCAGGGGACCAACTGGACAGACATTCAGCAAGCAACCCAGAACAGAGTGAGATTGGGATGTTGCCGATGGCCTATGCTCATCCCTGAGGTATGAGCCTGAGTAAGTAAGTAAGTGTGTATATGTGTGTTTGTATTTAACAAATGGAAAAAGAAACCCCAACCCATAGTAATCCCCATATTCTGGCGAGCAAAAGACTGTCCAGTTTGAATGATGAATTCAATTTACCCATCAAAAGGTTGGTGGTAAAAGAAAAAGAGAAACTAAAGATACAACCCGCCATTCAAACCCATCTCAGGCCCAAAAGAAGAATGACACAAAGAACGTACATTGACACACACACACATGCGCACGCACACACACACACACACACACATTAAGTACAACGTGCTATGAAGGAAAGAGGGAAGAAGAGCAATGGTTTGAAGTCAAGAAAAGACAGAATAGACTACACTTAATATAAATATAGAAAACAAAAACATGACAAGAATATTTGTATAAAACACTGCTTATAGACAAAACTAGCAAAACATACCGTCTATATTCTCTCCTATAGCTATCCCGGCGCTCCAAACTCTTTTCTCTGCCTGAAGTTGTCAATCTCTGGGTCCTTGGTGCGTTTGATGCTTCGTATGTATAATCGGCAAGGGAGCTGCCAGATCGGATGGAGGATACTTGCTCGTAGTTTTTGCTGCTATCGTTTTTATAATAATCGTACCGTTGATGCCACTCTCTATTATTAGCTCTAGGTACATAGATTTCACCTTGCCTTGTGATTAGCCTTGAACCTGGATGAAGATGGGTAGCGACATGCCGTGATTCTTTGCTCTTAGGATAACTGTCTTTATTCCATGGGACTCTGTTGGCATATAAAACTTTCTCTGGTTCTTCTGGCTCTTCTTCAACATCTATCACCTCCATCGTAACTTGCATATTGCCATCAGTAAGGCTGAGTTTTTCAGCTGCTTTTCTCTTTTCCTCTGCGCCTCTTTTACTAGTCGTTTCATCTACGTCCTCTGTTAGATCAATTTCGGCCACAATTCGTTTAGATGGATCTTCTTGCAATATGATGACATCACTGTCCATCAAACCTTCAGTATGTTTTGATTCTGTGTTGATCATTTCATCATCACTAACATCTTCAAGACTTGTGTCTTTTTCACATTTTGCTTTTTCTATGATTGTTTCACTGCTTTGGGTTGTCTTTGAGATTTCTCTCTTGTCAAGACTCTCAATTTCTACTATATTTGTTGCCAGATCTGCTTCTGTTTCCTCAGCCGCAGTTGCTTCGATATGTTCAGAAACTTCAGTTGTTCCACTCTCCACCATTTTGAGCTCTGCTTGTAACCCTGGCTCCTGCACAGAAAGGTCAGTCACTGTAGTATTGTCAGTATGCTCTGATGAATCCGTATTATTTTTACCAACCTCAGTTACAGGCTCTTTTCATGCACTTGATTTTCTTCACCTTCACATTGACTTGATTCTTCTTTAGTAGTAGAATCGTCTCTTGAAAGTTCATTGGTCTGCTTCAAAACCGTGTCTCCGTTCTCAGCTTCTTCCAGATCCACCAGATCTATTGTTGGCACTTCCTCGGCAAGTCTTTTTCAACCGCGCTAGCTTCCTTTTCAGTTTTTTGTTCACTAGCACTGTCCTTTGAAACAGTCTCTATCTCTTTCTTTTCTTCATCAAGCAGAGCAGTGGAATTTCCATCAAGCTCCAACTGAATTTCAGAACAACTTACAGACTCTGATACCACTCCAGGCAAATGTTCATCGGTCATGCTTTGGTCAGGCTCTGTGCATTGAGTATCAATTACTTCATTTTTGTCAGTTCCCTCTTCCTGTGAAGTAGAGTCAGCTTTATTAAGCTCATCCATAGTTACGATATCTTTCATTGGCGTATCATTTTCCACTTGTATTGATGAGTTATCTTCCACAACAATATTATCTGACTCTATCACAGTAGACTTCAGCGCAGAGATTTCTTCAACCACATTCTCCTCATAATCTGGGATCAAGACAATTCCATTTTCATCGACATATCCAGGATCTGAATCAAGGAGATAAAATTAGACCTATGAAAGCAGTGGTTCAGATGAACTGTTGCAAATCACAAATATTGTAAATTAACCTGACCATCTTAATTGATGATTATGGTTATTGATATCTTGCTAGACCAAAGAAAAAAAGGAAAGAAATGAAACAAAATTATATGATGGATAAAATATCCCTGAAGTTATCAGCACCCTGAGGTTGTAGCAGTAGATGCCAAACCATGAAACGAGAATTAAGAGCGTAACAACAACACAAAGTAAATCACTTGGTCCGAAGATCTTGATGTCCACTTAGCATGTGATGCATTGATGAAAGTGGCTATTCACGCCCATGTTAAAAACAAATGTCCACTTTAATGAAAGACACACATCTTCCAAGCTATTCTCTCTTTCTTTCTTTATCAGTTCCCATTCTACCTTCCGGTATATGGGTTTAAATGCCCAAATTATCTTTCTCAGGCTGCCTCTCCTGGCATTTTCTGTTTCCTTCTATGAAAGTTAAATTCCTTTGATAGATAAGGTGGCTTAGGATGACATACATACAGCCAGAGCAAACAGCTCATTCAGCCCGCGTAACTAGATCTAGTAGAAGACTGTGATGGGAGTGGGTTGAGGAAGTTAAACAGAGTACTACAGCACTTACTCGGAAAGTCAAAAGTTGATGATATGAAAACCTTGCTGATGCAAAATTGAATGGGCTTTCTTGTGGTGTGCATGTTTTTTTTACTTTTTTTTTACGCAATTCGCTCTACGGAGCTTCTAAAAACTTTAAAAGCCTCGGGGAGCATGAAATTTTGACCCCAGGGGTAGAAATAGGTAGCATTGTAATGCTTATTCTCAGCACAATCTGATTTGACCAATTAAAACACATTCATTGGTCGAGCAAGTGCGTGCTGTGAAGAAAGAGAAAGAGAGGTGTTCCTGCTCTCCACTGGCTTTTTCTCTCTTATCACTCTAGTTTACTTGGAGTATGAGAGCACTTTCTATTACACATTCCCTATCACAACGCGCATGGTTGGAATAGAGTTTAAATAGAGCTTTCCAGTGGTATAAGCCATATTACATTACTACATTGTAGAGACAAAAAGTAGCAAAGTGAAGATGACAGAAAATTAGCCAAATCTAACTCACTCACGCTGTGATGAACGGCAAACCGGGCAGTTAGAACTACTACTAGTAAAACAGACATGTTTACGATTGATTTCACTACTTCAAGACAACTTTCAGACTGATGCTCAATCTGAACTATTGTTTCGATAACACAAATTCTTTGCAACAAATGTACTCACTGTCTCACTTGTGTCGGTTCTTTCTTTGATTGGGTCCATTGTGGACATTGCTATCTTGTGACCATTTATCAACAGCAGCTCATAACAAGTCGTGGTTTCTTCCACCAAACCATGACTTGAATAGCCTACTGTTAGAGACCTATTGACAACAAACATAAGAACAAGAACCGCTGTAGAATGGGTATTATTGATCAACCATCTGAGAAATAATTGCCGAAAACAAAAAACCCCCCCCCCCCCCCCCCAAAACAAAGACAGACACAGCCGCCAAACAAAAACATATTGTTCATCATGATATTTTCAAACCATTATACTCTCTCTCTCTCTCTCTATATATATATATTTATATATCATACACATGTGTATGTATAACATATTCCACCTAATAATACATCGTGCAAGCTGTGGTAATATGTCCTATAAGAAGGATATTAACTTTTAACTATCTCATGTAATTATTTACACATCCACTCCGTTCAACAAGTGGATGCCACCAACATCTTACCTTTCCAGAGAAGGCCCGAGACGTGAAGAAATATACAAGGATTCAGGTAATAACATTTGAATGAAGTCTTTGCTTATTTTGTTTGGCACACCGTCCCACTCAGCCTTGCCCTTTCCTTGCCATCACTGACTACCTTTGTTTCTCTATTTGCCTGTCTTGGCTATACATGAAGACAACGGACGCTAAAAAAGAAAGAAATATAGCAAGTTTTTTGGAAAAAAATATTTTCAACAGGGGTTAAGCTATAGAAGTTAAGGTTCCATCGTCAAGATACACTGTCAATTAGTTATATAAAGATAAAATAAATTTTAATCACGCTTTTATGAACAAAGTAAACTACTATAGTAGAAGTAGTATGCCTATATTTTATTAAAAAGGAAATTGACACCATAATAATACTAACACACACGCACATTCACTTTACAAGTACATCACTCACATTTTTAATTTTCACTACAATCACAATATAAATCTAATGCTCTAAATGAGTATGAAATAAATGACCTTATACATATTGATACATTATTTTTAAGCTTTTTGATAAAAATAAATAAATGATAAAATTCATGTACATTGATTATATTCATATTGGAAAAAATGAGGTTTGTTATCTTTAAAACTTCCTTTGCATTATCAAGACATTTCTGAAAATATAATTCTATAATAAAAGTAATTCTTATTGGATTGTTCAGTTTCATACTATGAATGAGTATTTGGGATAAGCCTCCGGTGCAAGCTACCCTAAACAAGAGAAAATGCATTGTGGGGTTAAGAAATTCATCAGAGTGTATCAGAATGTAAAGAGCATTGACCTGCTCATGTCAGCCTAAGCTTGCAACTGCTCACATAAAGCCAAATGGAAAGTTTTCATTATCATAATCTGGCATTGCATCGTATTCAATCCATGTTGAAGTGAAGTTAAAGAGAGCATGTCAAGTATATCAGATTGGTATCCAGACATTTATTTACTACATCTATAAATTGTCCAGGAAATACAAGATGTGCATCTGCATCATTTCTTTTGTTCTAATACAAAATCTAAAGTGAATCTCATTTGAATTGACATTTGACTTGTGTTGTAAACTCTGCTTTTAAAAAATGTGAAGGTATGGAGGTCAATGTTACTCGATTTCTTTCATCTCGCTTATTTCCGAATTTTACAATATTCACTTTACAGGTAGGTACCCTGTACTCATGAAATTCTCCTTTACTTGGTTTTATTTGTCGTGATTCGATCTGGTCCTGTGTTCATAACTATGTCACTGCAACAAGTTTTCTTACACCTTTCTTTTTCTGTTTTTCTTTCCAATTTGCTTTATTACCAGTGACACAAGTATATCAGCCTATTTCAAAATTAAAGTATTGACAGTCATGCATAGTACATAATAATTAATATGCAACCAATCAGCTCATATACAGAACAGCATCTCTACACTTTTTCCATCAAAGATTCTTCAGAACAGACAAACACAAAACTTAAGAAACATTATTTGAGATACATACAATTGTAATGGATAATCTATAAGTACACCTGTTAAAGATACATCAATTTTATCTGATTGCTTGCATAGCTGCTGGAAGCCGTTGGTTTGTTTTGTCTACATTCCGATTACGGTTGTGGACATTTCTCTTGGCATGATCTTTCAGACACCAAACACTTCCTGCACCATATTTAATCTCACACTTACAATAACAGCACCACATAATGGCATCCTTCTCAGCCTTCCTAATATAACTAGAAAGAAATTCATCATTACAATCTTTATTTGACAGCCATTCCCACCTAAATTTGTTCTTACAAGTTAAATCAATCACATCCACTAATTCCGATCAATAAACCTCAGTTTTGATTGTTTAATTGTCTAGATCTAGATTCTAGAGCTAGCTTACCTTTAACCTAGATCTATGAAGATTTGCTTGTTATTATAACAGTTATAGCAAAGTTCTCAATCAATTCCGATTCTACTGCTATGCTACCAAATAGATCTAACTGTAGCTCTACTAAAGTTATTGAAGAAAATGGGTGCGACAGATTCTAGACCTAGAAATCTACTCTCGTAGTTTCTAAGCCTCTAGATAACAATTAGCTTAGATATATCTAGACCTTACTAGATTGAAGCCAGATCTATCATAAAATAGCCTGTCTGTCTAGAACCTAGATCTAGAAGAATCTAGATCAACCACGTGTGCGCTTATTTTCAAGACCTGTCAATCCGACTAGAATCTAGATCTCAATTTCTCTGGAACGTCGAGCAAGAAATAAATTTAATCTGTTGACAAATTTATAAAGCTGATATACTAACCCACTAACCCAAGAATTCCCTGTAGCCCAAAGCTAGATTCTCTATGGCCTAAGGAAAGGTAGATCTATAGCCTAGGGCTGTCAAGTCGGCGTCATAAAAAAATATAGATCTAGATCTAGAATCTAGGTCACTTCACTCAAGCATATCGATCTTAATCTTAACTAGCTCTAGATCTAGATTAGACTATTAAATCACAATAACCCACAAATAGGATAACATAAATCGCAAATAACGCAATAGGAAATGTTAAATGACAGCTTCGATTTTCCTGGAATGAAAGAATGAAAAATCATCACATTCGCAACTGAACCGTACGACTGCAGAGATGCAAGAGGAAGTCAGTGCATTCATATCAACATTGATAGGTTATGCTAATTTAGCTAAAAATAAATTTATCCCAAAAGCCACCGTGAAAGGCTATTTCCACAACAAATGCGTTAGTAGATTTCAGACTAAATAATCTGAAAAATCTGAAAGGAAATAAGAAGGTTCCGATTTTAAAATCTGAAATCTTCTTGTGTGAGTAGTAGTGCCTCACAGGATCAGTGCGCAAATTTTAGTTCGTCGTGCAAATCAAAGTGAAACTAGAAATATAGCAGCGTGCTTCTGCTTATGATTAGTATGAAAATCGGCAATGGGTCTGGAGTCGGGAATTGTATCCTGTTTTGTTAAACCATCTCACCTGTTCATAACAGCGAACATAGAAGTATTTTAGTAAAAGAGAAGGAAATGAAACTTAAGAAAAAAATATGTTTAAACTAGAAAACCTCCAATAATCTGAAATCAGAGGAAATCTGAAAGATTTACATCCCTGTTACATACATAAATGAGTGGAAAAGCTAATGATCTGGTAATATTAAAAAATATTAAAACTCAAAATTCCCTCCATCTATACAGTTATCTAATGCATTACCTTTCCATAAAGAATCGTCTGTGTGCCCTAGTCCATGTCTGTAAATAACAGAGAAGACCATGTAACGAGTCCCTAGCTCCAGTCGCTTCAGCTCCCTAATCAAGTAGGCAACAGATTCTTGTTTGCTCAGCTGTGCAGAGAAAATGCTGAAGAGGGAATTTTAAAAGAAAATTTACTGAGTTTCTGACAGACAAATTTTTAACTTTACAGTTTAACAGTTACAATGAAAATCAAAATTAAACCACATAAATAGCAGAACACTGGAACAAAATATGATCCCATCACATTCCTTTAAATCCAAAGAAAAACAAAGAACAAGAAAACAAATTTTGCGCTACAAATTTTTTCTTCATTACCATAATTGATGATAAAAAGCATGGATTTCAATATTTGATACATTGACAAGATGTCATCCTCATTAAAAGCACTGGGCACAACTAGCTCTGAGAAAATCTTTTGCAGCACTGCACTAATTGATGACAAGATGTTCTAGAACAATTTTCATTTTCTTAGGCTTACGATACTTACCCTTGATGCCTTGAATTGAAACAAAGTTGAAAATTTTCCACAAATTTTAACGCAATGTCTCGAAATTCTGAACAGTCAATATCAGCATGAGTGACTGGTCCCATTGAAAACTGGTAGCAACCTTTTATAAGACAAAATTGTATGGAGTTTGCATTGTGTATACAAAGGCAGAGTGAGAGAGAGAGAGAGAGAGAGAGAGAGAGAGAGAGAGAGAGAGAGAGAGAGAGAGAGACAGAGATAGAGGGAGGGAGGGAGGGAGGGGGGAGAGAGAGAGAGCAAGAGATAGATAGAGAGGGAGGGAGGGAGGGAGGGAAAGAGAGTCAGACAGGTGGGAAAAAAGAAAGCCTGATGACAGAGTGAACTTTAGAAAGATATATATTACCTGTTACAAAAAAGTCACAACACTTACACATGACATTGAAGAAACAACCTGATAAAACATTTTAAAATATTAAATATAAAAGATAACTTTCCGCAACATTGCTTGAAAATAGATGCAATCAATGTATTCACACGCTTTTTTTTTTTTTTAAAGTAGTTCCTTCTTTTCCATAACTTCAAGAGAAGAAAGAAAGAATCAAATGGCGGGATGCAGACAAAGACTTAAACTTCCAGCATTATAACATAACTTACTATAGAAGCAAAATTAACAACTGTACCTGACACCAAGGGTCACAGAAACTTCCTCATTTTGTGTGAGTACAACAACAAAAAAACAAAAAACGAACAATTGTAAAAGAAACAAAAATGTATTCACTCTCACAAACCATTTTATTTCATATAATTTAATGCTTTTACTTTCCCATAACATAGGTATATGAGTCTTTTAAAATTAAAGCCCCACAATAAAACACAATAAATCAAACAAGGTAAAAATCATGTCTTTCATAAAAATCACTAAGAAACTCACCTTGTTCTGGCGGCTCTGTTGATATGACCTCTTGAAATATGTCTGTTATATTTGTTGGCAACTGATTTTTGTACTGTTCAAGCAATTTTGATGAAAAGCGATTTTCATCTTTTCCTCTAGCACCTTTGTGAGGAAATTCTTCAGGTATTGGACTGATATTACACTGGACTATTTTCCCTCTTCTGGATAAGGGTTGCGTTTGTGTTGAAATACTAACTTGTTGACAGGGTGTAAGGTCTTTAGAAATGGTGTTCTTTGGCGCATATTTTTTTTTGGATGGATCTAGTGATGTGGGTTTACCTTCTTCCTTCAGTTTCCCAGGAAATGACGAAATATTTGTAAAAATGCGGCATCTCCGTATTCTTCTGTCTTTTTCTGTACCTGATCAGAATCGGAATCAGGCTTCATCTTCTTGGACGGAGTTTCATTTTTGTCTTTATCATTTTCATGATGGAGTCGTCTTTTTGCATTTGAATTAACTACTTCAACAGTTGCTGAGTTTTGCTTTTCATCTTGAACATTAATCTTTTGTTTACCATCAGTTTGAGGTGTATCTTCAGAACGAGACATGTGCCTTTTCTTAGATGAGTCCAATTCTTCATCACTGATCTCTTCAAGTGACAAATTATCCTTGTCCTCATCACCACACAAGCTCGTGTCGGAAATATCATCATTATCTTTGTCTTCAACCAGAATTTTGTCGGCATTATCACTTTCAGTGGCCAAGAACACTTGCTCCAAGGTTTCAGCTGCCTCGTTATTGCCATCTTTATCCACATCTTCATCTCTTATATCAATGACAATTTCATTGTCGGAAATGGCTTCAATGATTTCACATTGCTCAATGGCATCCATTGACCCTTCAGAAATTTCCTCAAAATTATTGTCTTCAGCTGCATCATTTTTACTCTTTTGACTTTCTTTATTTTTTATGACTCTGTCATTGTTCTTGGCCTCAGTCTTCCTTACCATGCCATCTTGTGGACCCTCCAGAACATCACACAGTTCCTGATCTTTTTCTTCTATTATCTCTTCATCAATGTATTGGACATCTTCATCTGATGCTTTGTCGATAAAAGCCTCCTCTACCTCATCAAAAAACTGGGCATCAGGAGCATTATCACACCCAGTATCATCATTTCCTATTTCTTTATCCGTTGAAATAATTTCACAGGTATCACTGGCTGTACCACACAAGTCCTGTTGCTGTGTACAAGTTTCACCCTGTTGCTGTGTGGAGGTCTCAGGGGATGTGGACTTATCATCTTCTTTTCCAGCATCATGCATCAAATCATCTGTAATGAGCACTTCTCCATCACTTATTTGTGCAATTTTCTTAACATCACCCCTCTCATTACCTTTTTCATTTTCACACACAGGAATTTCTGTGATAGCCACATCTTCATCTTTAATGTTTTTAAGCTCCTGTGGGTGTGTTTCAGAAGACTCTGCGTTCTCCTCTGCTATAATTAGAACAGCTTTACTATCATCACTTTGATGTTCATTTTTGGTCAAATCATCAACTTTCAATTCTTTTTCTCTTGCTCCTGATCTTTTAATTGCACCCCCACGGCGTCCTCGTGCAGCTCGTTTCTTTGGCATTGTGAAAATCAAATCATCAGAGCTCAGATGATGAAAGGGAATCTGGAAAAAAAAGGAAAGATTTTTAAAATATAAAAAAACTTCCCTGCTTGCTTGCAAAATGCTAAATTTAAGAGAACATATTTTTCAAATAACAAATATGTCCACCCTCATTCCTGGATAAAGCAAAATAAAAAAAATACCTAAGAAAACAAAATTTAATTCTAAGTGTACATTGTAATAAATTGCAAAGCATCATTCCATCTAAAGGCGTACAAAAAAGAAAAGAAAAAAGCCATATAAGATCAAAGAAAATAATATGCATAAAGTAGTGACCACCTAGATGCCCGCCGCCATAATGCCAGTATTGCCTAAATGCCCACTATCTCAGTGAAACCAATTTTTTTATATATAAATTACCTCTCTAAATGCCCGTTTCAAAACCAAAATTTTCTGCAGGCATCATCTTCTCCAAATTATCATAAAGCACATCCATAATGGATTACAATTTCTTTTTTAAAATCATGCTTTCATGTAATCCCATCGCTAATATGGCTTATGCCCATCAACAATATGCATTGTAACCACCCTTCATTATCTATCTATTGTAATGTAATAAAAGATGACCCCTTCTCTTCATAACTCCACCCACAGTACAGCACATTCTTTGTCCCATTAGATCACTGGTTTGTCACTGGGCAATTTGAATTGAACACTCTTTCGGACTCTGCCCACGACTCTTTTTTGATGTCGTAAGTGGCATGCAATCATCTAGAATTTTTAATAACCCGGGCACTCATCGCAATCAAGGGACAAGGTGTGAACAGTTTTACTGCACCCCTGTCTAGCATTGGCCATATCCATTGTGCCTTTGGGTCTTTGTAGCAAGTGATGGTCAACAGACCAGATAAAATAAAATGGGACATTGAAATACGGTTTTGTAAAGAAAGCTTGGTTTTTTAAATCACAAGCAAGGAAGGTAAATGTTGAATTTCTACACCATGCTAAATGTATTCTAAAAATAGCCCATCTTGTAATAAATACAACCCATTTGTATAAACTGTGCCTTCTGATTGGTTGACACCAAGGAATGTCCCGAAACTCCTTTAAATAGAATAACATCAACACGGCCAATGTAACATCAGCTTAGCTACAGTTAACAGTAAAACAACCACCCACTTTTAAAACAAAAAATACGATCACTTGGTATTATATCGAGTAAACGTATGGAGGAAACAAAATTTAGTATATTTTTTATTGAAATGAGAGCTTTAACTCCTTGTCTCCGGAACAACGCTCAGAGTGTTGTTTGGGAACGTGCGTTTTCTAAACAACGCTCCCAGCGTTCCGCCCGATAGCCCTATGTTTTGTTTCGTTCCGAAACTAGAATATATCTGAGCTTGTTGATTTACACCAGCTGATTGTTGTTTAGTCAAAAAAACGTCAATTTTTATCGGATTTTCTGCAAATTTTTGTGTGTTTACATTGGATTCTGTGCTTTTATAATGGCGTTGTCGTCGTCTTGGCCATGATCCTCCCCTAAAAAACTAACAGCGCTTCAGGCAGCTCGTTTATTTGAAACATTGAATGACGAAAGTGAAAGTAGTAGTTCTAGTGAGGAAGAGGAAGAAATAAGTGGAGCTAGGGACCTCGATTTAGAGTTTACTGGGCCATTATCTAGTTCCAGTGATGAGGAAAGTGAAAGGGGGGAGTGGGTCACCCCAACCAGGTCCTAGTCAAAGTAAGAGGCCTAGAGTGCAAGCTAGCTCTGGATCTGCTAGATCTAGATCTACCCCATCAGTATCAGAATGAACAGAAAGAAAGTAGATCAGATTTATTGAATAAAGAGACTTCCAGCACTCTCAGATTTCTGCCAAAAGATGGGAAGCAGCCAGGGGTCAATGCTCTCATAAATAAAACCTCAACAGTCTTGGACTGCTACCGGGTCCTTATCACAGACGATGTGTGTGATTCTCTGATCACCTCCATAAATAGGTATGCTGAGGAACAGACAATGAGGAACACACCAGCAAGAAGGAGATTATGCTATGGATCTTGAACACCAATAACAAAGCATGACGTTTCAATTTTTTTGCCGTTTCAAACTCGATGGGCTTGGATCCACGTCCATATGTGCGAGACTATCACTCTATGGAAAAA